>WAAB01024233.1:0-188615 GCA_013389865.1 Piaya cayana
CCCTTACAACAACTACAATGCTGACCCCAGTTTTAAGATAATCTAGTGTGTTACTGCAGAATAAAAATAACATAAATGGTTTTGCTCTGTGCATCTGGAGTACCATGTTCTACTGATTTTTCTGTTCTTTGTGCATAACCTCTTTACTATTCTTTTTACCTAAACTGACTACATTCAGCACATTTTTCTGAGCATACAATGAGATGATGTAGCTGTGAACGCAAAACAGAGTAAAAAAGAAAAAATGTTGCCCTCTAACTCTGGAATAACTAACATGGCAGTCACATAGTGCCTCTGACTGGTTAAACAGAATCTCATACCTGTTCTTGTGGCCACTTCTGTCTGTCCTCTGGCGTCCTTGACTTTGCTTTAAAACCTCTGGGTACATCTCCACTGTGTTTAGAGGCAGATGGGATATTCAGTGACTTTGGCCTCCCCTCATGCCTGTTAACAGTGTGAACTGCTTCTCCCTTTGAACAAGTCTCTTTATAGTCATGCGCCATGTTTTCAGTCCCACTATGCTCTGGACTCATTTCTGTAGTGCTATTGATACTGCTCATGCTCATACTCATTTTGATTTCTGCAACAATCTGGTCAATGTCCTCTTCCTGCTCTTCCAGCTCCGCATCCTCTTTCCTGGAATGGTACGGTGATATTCCCTGTGAGTTTCCGTTAGCCTCTGCTGTGTAATAGTCTGGATAGTCCCCTTCGCTTTGACAATACTGTATGTTCTCCTCTTGGTCTTGAATCTCCAAAGATGACACTTCATCCTCCAATATCTGAACACCATTATCTGGACCTTCCTGCCACTCTTGCCTGTCTGTCACCTCATGTTCCTCCTGGTGCTGAATTTTACTTTCATCCCATTCTTCTACAGCTTCCTGACATTCATCTGTTTCAACGTGGTGTTCCTCATGGGGAGCATACTCCTCCCCATTGCAGTCCATTCCTTCCAGGTAACTGTCATCCTCTGGACAGTACCTAATGTAGTATGTGATCCCCTCCTCTTCTTCTGGCAATCCTTCATCATAGTCCTCCTCCTCAGAGGTGTTATTCACGTAATCGGAGCTGGAGTCACCATCTCCACTATGATCATTGCACTCATGCTCCACAGGCGTAGGGCTACCTTGTCTGATGGTTGCTAGTTCTGCCTCCTTTGCTGCGTAATCTTCAATAGGAAGGTCGCTTTCTTCATTTTCAGGCTCTCTGGGGTGAGATGAAGTGGGGCAAGCTCTCGCTCTGTGATCCAGCATGCTGGCTGCAGTGCTCTGACGTTTCCTGTTTGCCATAGCCGACTCCTTTACATGACAATCATTTCTAAGCGATTACTGTAGGGAAGATGGAAAAAGACACATTCAGGAAAGGGCACCGACAGAGATCAGCGATGTTACTACGAAGCAGATTTATTTGGTAAAAATGATGCATTTGTAGATATTTAAAGCAGATTAACAGACAGCTAACTTCTAAAATGCTTGCGTTACAGACTCATGAAATTAACTGGATCCTGAATAAATAAGCAGAGATTATATGAAAATACACTGGATGGTAGATATATCTACAACAGTCCATGTCACAAAGCCGTTCATATGCAAAACAGTCAAAACAAAGAAAATGGCTAATTCTAGACAGGCCTGACAACCATGACCTGCTGTGTTTTAGACGGAGGAAATAAGGTACTCTAAGTACATCTGTTTCTCTGTGGCTTTCGTTGTTGCATGTTTACAAGCTTGTCCTGCACGGTTATTGGGGTGAACTGAGCTCAGACTTCTGCAATGAAGCACAGAACTGTAAGCTTTATCGTATGCACCTAACTAAGGTATGTCAGCCCATTTTGACATAAGTTTCCAAGGTCCATACGTAGAGCTATAAAATTAGCATGGAGCTGGAGGATTACAGGAGCTATGCAGAGATAAATTTATCAAAATCTATGCATTATAAACTTATATAAAAAAAATCTGTCACTGGAACCTAAAGCCTCAGATATCCCTGCAGAATTTCTGATATCACAAGGAAACCCCCAGACTTTACTCTGTGACACATCAGATTCCTGGATTTATCTATGGGTTATTGCAATGGCACCACATGGCAAATCTAAGCTCTCCCTGGAACAGGGATTCTAGATAACAGGGATACANCATTTACAAGGCAGAGATGTTTGTCACAGGAGAAGATGTAATGGGAACCCAGTATGTGGAGCTCTTTTAGTTACTGATACCTTGCAGAATTACTCTTGACAGACAGCTTTGAAATAAATAGTGTATCTGAAATGAAGCTTTAAATGAGAAAATCAGAGAAGGCAAAACTTTCCCAGTGATTACCTGCACCTTCACTAGGAGAAGAACGAGCAGATTTAGAAGACTTTCTCATTATGATCTGTAAACCCACTATGATCCCCTTAATAAAGCATCAATTCCTACTTTAGAGCCAATAAGTAACAGAATATCAAGCCATCTGTCCACTAGTGTTGTCTCTGATTTGGTTAGCTCTACTACAAAATAAGGATGTTTCTGTACTGTGATTGCAGTGTAAACAGAACGTATTTTACACTGGATTAAAATAGCTATCTAGTCCGAAAACTGCAATGCTCTGCACAGGCTGTGAAAAATGGTCCACATGCAAGGTAAATGACCACATGAGGAATGGGTAAGCACAGCCATACACAAAAAAGTATAAAATGAGCTAAGACAGTGCTACAAAGAAAAGATTGTTGAATGGCAGCGCAAGAAAGAACTACAGACATTGGTTACTTCATGAAAAGTTCAGAACAAATTAGTAATGATTAGGGGAAAATCTCTTCTGGTCTACTAGAACACTGGAAATGTTCTCCATATGAACACTTGAGAGATCTACAGTGCACACAAGCCTAGACCCTGCACACAAGCCCCTACAGCGTAGCTGAATACAAAGAAGCACAAAGCAGGTAACACAAGCACAGTTGCTCATAACTCAATTTTCCTAAACAGATGGAGAATGAGAATCCTTTTTTAGCCAGACAATGGAACTGAGTTTTTCCACCCACAACTAAGAATCTTTGTTTAATATCCAGGCTTTGGAACTACCTTAAGTGGTATCACGTCAGTGATCCCCTTTAGCAAATTCCAGCTGAATGTTCATAGATGTTACCTGTAAGAAAATCCAATGGATGCAAAATAGATCTATAACTGTGCAGTTGCAGGAAACCATTTGTACGAACTCTGAGAACCAAAAGCCAGAGACTAGACAGGTCATGAGCACAGAAAGGGAGGGATGGTTGAGGCACAGCAGCTACAGCAGGTGTGGGGAGGAGGCCAGGTGAGGGGCAGGGAGGGGTCTCAGGTAATAGTTAGCAGCTGGGTAGAGCTAACGATGGCAGCTGCAGCTCTGCCTGAGAGGGGCATGTGCAAGTGCAGCACGAGCTTTGTGGGAAGGGAGAACTCAAGTGGCAGATGGGAAACTTTACAGAGCACAGGTAATAAAAAGCAGAGAAAGGAATTCCTCTTGGGAATATTCCTCACAGAATAGTATGGGTTGGAACCTTAATGATCTTCTAATTCCAATCCTCCTGCAATGAGTAGGGATGCCTCCCCCTGGATCAGGCTGACCCAGGCCCATCCAGCCTGACCTAGAGCCCCTCCAGGGATGGGGCAGCCACAGGTTCCCTGGGCAACCTGGGCCAGGGCCTCACCACCCTCATCATGAAGAAATTCCTCCTTCTGTCTAGTCTAAATCTGCCCCTCTCCACTTTACAGCCGTTGCCCCTCATCCTGTCACTACAAGCCTCTGTAGTGCCTGCCTAGCACTGACACTAAAAGTACACAGAATCACAGAGTCACCAGGTTGGAAGAGATCTACAGGATCGAGTCCAACCATTCCCACCAATCTCTAACCCATGCCCCTCAGCACCTCATCCACGAAGTGTAAGAGGTAATTTCTTCTGTCTGGTGTCATGCACCCTCCTACTCTCTGGATATCTCAGCTGCCTGCTTGGAAGTGGAGTGTTAGGTCAAGCTTATGTATCACTACAAGCACATTTTTCAGCTTCTAGGGGAAAGAAGTGTTCTTGAGAACATGGAGGAGGGGAGGGGGATCAGTGCTCAATCCTCCTTTAATCTCCTCAGGATTCAGTAATTTTATCTTGCTGAGACAAGCAAATGTTCATTTGTGGTGCACAGTGTGCAGTTAAGCTTAGTCTGTATTGTCAAAATTGGTGATTAAGGCACCAAGTTACACAGGTTTCTCAATAGAAGTGTTTTGTTTTCAATGATTTTGCTTTATTTTACTTAAGTTTGCCTTAGCTTAATGGTGAGAGGAAAAGGACATCAGTCTCCATAAAGTTCAAGCTGCACTTCTTTGTGGTGGTAGAAAGGAGTATGTGCAGAGGGACCAATCTCTTCTGCTCCTACAAACAGGGCTACTTGTTTACAGCTGAAATTTATTATTTATCAGTGCTCATTAGAGTTGTTAGGTGCAAGGAATTCAGGATCTCGCTAACCCCAGACAGCTGCAGTGAGGGTTTATGAAATTTAACACTGCTACAACTCTTCACCTGTGTAGAAAGATACCTTCACTACCTTTTTCCTATGGAGAGACACCAATTAAATTAGCGTTCAAAATGGGAAATGGTACACAATTGTAAACATGGCAATAAAGCGAAATACCCAGTACAACATTCCTGGCTGTGTTTAAAGAACTGCTTTACATATGTACTCGATTCGCAAGCTGAGTAGTACTCTAGTGGCAGCAAAACAAAGCTCTCTGGCAGTTTTTTGTTTAATATACATAGTGCTCAGAGGAAGCTGTGGGCTGGGGAGGGGGGCAGCTTCTTTTGGCAACAAACAATGTACTATTGCGTGCTTATTTACTGCCAAATGATGCTGCTCCTGTGACCTATAAGTGAACCTAAGAGTTTTACTGGCCTCAATTTGATGTACTCACTTTATTTTGCAAGGACTGCTTCCTGTGTTTAGTCCTCCCCAGGCTCCTTTCTTCGTTTACTGCTCAGCCTCCTTTCTCACATGCTTCAAATCTGTACCCTTTCTCAGTTTTGATAAAATTCCCACACGAGTTTTGATTCCCTGAAACTATTCAATACCTCCCTAACCATCCAGTACAATCTAAGCGCCATTGAATTGGTTCTAAAAAGAGATAACTCTCTATTTGTAAGTCATCTTCAAACATAAGCGGAACATAAGCATTGCAATACAATTTACCGTGGGGTTAGATTATAGCATTTATGGTTTGTTTTTCTCCTGCTGAGTTTGGTTTGCAGTGCGCTGCTGACTTAAGCTATTCCATGTGCTAGCCCCATACATTCATAATCAACAAATGCTGTAAAAAAACCCACTCAACCCTTTTAACACAGATATATGTTTAGAACTGCTGTATTTATCATGCCCCAAACAATCCTTTATTTCCTCTTCCTTACAAGGGAATTTTCAACCCAAGCAACAACAGGAATGAGAGGGGCTAACACTTTACTAGTGGGGATACACTCAAGTATAGATAACAGAGTATTATTTGCAGTGAAACTACAGAAGGGTAGTCCAGAAAACTCAAGAACTTCTTCCCAGTGATGAAACCTCTAAAATCCTGCTGAAAGCCATTAACACACTCTCCATCCAATTAGCAAAAAAAGGATTAGGTTGCATTTTTCTCCTGTTCACAGGACTTTCTTTTTCAAACTCATATAAATACTTGCACTGCTGGCAGATTTAGTACATAAATTTAAAAAATCTCTTGAAATAATAAAATAGGGATGAAGACTATTGTGTTAATTCCTTTCAAGATAAAATAGCCTCCCTTTGTTTAGCAGACTCTGCAAGTTGCAAGGTTAAACTGTGAGACATTTTACAAAATAAAGATTTAATAAGAATAGTAGATAATGAAGATAATCAGGGGTTTTGTTAGCAGTGAATCATATCATGGGATTTTGCATTTCCAACCTCTGAAAAAATATCTGTAGCTTGCAGCTGGCTGTGTTTCAGCACACCGCCCTGGAGTGGATGATCACCTCATTTGAAAAGCAAGATTAGAAAGATTTTTCACTCTGTCTCTAAGGCATAAATTGCACATCAGTAAAATCCTCTCCAATTTATAACAACTGAGAAGAAGATAAATACTCTGTCCATCACTTTAGTAGACATTCAGGATGGCTTGAAACCTTTACAACCACCAGCTTTCCCATTAGATGTCAGCAGAAAAATTATATATATATATGCACACATATCTTATGAAAATAAAACTTCTCCTAAGCAAGTATTTTGAATGTAAAAATATTTAGATGTGCTCTGAATAATACTGTAATAGCGCAGCAGGTTTAAACTTAAATTGTTATTGAAAACAAAGCACCAAACATAAGGCATAAAACTGTTGTTTGATATTAGAACTGGAGATGTTCAGTGACCTGACAAACATGCTGCTGTGTTAGAGGCTACGTGAGCACACAAGGGATGTGTACTCTAAAGCAAGAAGTCTGCAACTTAAATGGATATTGACAAATGAATTATTGTTACCTTCTGTTGTCAGCCCTCCATTCCCCATGGCCACAGGAACTAGCATGTGCTGCATACAGGGAAAATAAAAGATACTTTAGCATCTCTACTGGAACCGATTTCCAGTAAGTAGTTCATCAGCATCTAAGAGCTGTGCACTTAGAACTTGGAGTCAGCTCCCTGATCTCAGTGATTTACCATCCATCGAGGACCCAGGCTGAGCTTCCCAAAGTATGTGAATTGTTCCTGTGTTTCCTGGTTCCCAAATCAGCACCACAGCCACAAACATTTCTATTAAGTTACAAGCAATATGTTGGAAACTACACAACTAAATAAACTCTAAAGACACAGATCAGAATTAATCTTAGGGAAGATGAAGCATACTCTGTGAACAAGAGGCAGCTTGAAATCTCTTAGGTAAAACAGAATAAACTTGCACCTATTTTTTGTAAATCTCACTTATGTCTGAGACTGATTAAGCCTTTTAAAAAATAAAACATTTCAGAGCATTCCTGTCTCTTTCCTCAAGAAAACGTAATTATGTCCTAAGCAAAAAGCAATTAAAATAGTCTCAAACTCACAGAAAATGGAAGGCTTTCTGAATTTCAAGTGTTTTTCAAAACCAGATAAGAATACTGCACTTTCTACAACATTAATACCTTGTAAGAAACATCGAATGCAGCGTTGCACTTCAGTCACAGAGTTACTGAGTACTGAGGCTCTGCAGAAGTTCATGTCAGCTCCAGCAGCCCTTTGTTATTGCTCAGTAAAGCAGAAGAGACAAGATCTTGAGACTGATTTGAGATTTCATGTCCTCCTTGTTCTACTAAGCACTGTTTTCTTCAACGTGCCTTCTCTCCAACATTCAACCAAGGAAATAAAATGTTTATCAGGGAGATGTCCTGCATCTGCTGCCATAGTTACAAATAAACCATATTTTCCCTATTAATTATGATTGACTGCATAACGATAAAAATAACCAGGCTTAATTTTTTTATTAAGAACCACTAAGCCCTTGAAGAGCTTCACTGCAGTACCATTTGCTAGCTTATGGATACCCAATTTCATGTCTGCTTTAATCTCATCAGTATGTAGGAATATTTAAAATCATCCGAAGAGTTTTTAGAGAGCAGCTAAATACTACAGTAATTGTATTGCAAGCAAACAGTCATCTTACACCTTAAAAACAATTATCTTTGTGTATCTGTGTTGTGGTTGTCCAGGGTTATTTCAGTCTCCAGGCCACTGTGCCAAGAGCCTTCCAAAAGCATTGCAATTCCATTCCATCAATAGATGACACATAAATCTAACCAGTCTCAGTGCAAACCCTTTCTCATATTTCCATTTTCTTCTCTGAATTAATGACTTTTTATCCACATTGTAAAGTTAAAATACAAATGTGGCAGTCTGACACTTGTTTTATTCTTTTAGTAGCATATTTTTTAATTTCTCCCTTCCTTCATTACCTCCCTGTCATTGTCACATTCATTATCAAGCCATATGAGTGTGTCTCATTGCAAAATAATTGAACTCTGAGTGTTGGGATTATGAATACTACACCATGTCTCTCCTGCTTAACAGTAGCGTGTAGGCAATCTGTGTTGCAGACTTAGATGGCTTTAAATTTCAGGTTTTAGGTTTTCACATCTTATTCTATGAAGCATCTTTCTCTTCTGTACTTTAGTTTCTTGTAAATGCAAGAGTTGTCCAAAATGCTGAAGTTGTGCGTCTGTTTCAAAATACGATTCTCAAAAATTAGGTAGTTGCTACAAAATACAAGAAAACGTATGCTGACAATCAAGAGCTTGAAAAACCTAAACGACAAACTAAGTCAAAGCTCCTCCTTTATCCTATTTATTGCAGTCATCTGTACAGCCCTACTGAGGAAAAACTCCTTTGAGGAGGAAAGAGAAGAATCTTTTCTTTCTGGCAGCATTTCTAGGCTGCCATGGTATCACTTCAAATGCTACAGACACAAATGGTGCTAAGCACACAATGAATGCCTTCAACTTCTATTTTTTCCGCATCAAAAGAATTTTTTTCATGCTGCCAACGTGCTACAGTAATCAATGCTGTAGATGCCTCAGACAAACACAAGCAACGTGGGCTTAAAATGCTTGCAGTTATGCTGTTAGTAAGATGCTGCCTTGAGTAACTAAAGAGCACCGAAAATACATCATCTCCAGGTCACCCGCCTGAAATTTCAGCCACGTCTTTAGCTGGCATGACAGAATGTAGTATTATTGACTTCAGAAAATCCAATACAAAAACACATCAAGGAAAAAAATCTCTCCTGACCAGTTATGTCAAGGTAACAAATGCATATATTGTCTCCTCCTCCTAATGACATTTTATTTTTAGCTTTCCTAAGAACACTGACAGCACACTTTTTTTTTCCTAGTTACTGTTGTAATTAAGAGTCTGTACAAAAAGGAATACTTCATAGTGTCTGCAAAGCCATTAAGGAGCTCCAGATAACTGAGGACAATGAAAAGTGGGGTATTAAACACATTCCATTGTCCCATCTTAGAAGGGATTTTGCTTCATGGTTGCAGTGGATTTGAATATACTTAAACACGTATTTTCCCTAAGCTTTTATATTACAGGCACTTTCATAATTGCCAGCGTAAACAGATAAGATACTTTCGAAAAGCAAATACAACCCCTTTTCACAGTGTTCATATCGTTTTATCTCAATGACTCACAAATATATTCCCAGATGTACTCACGTATACATAGTCTTTATATCAAAACTGAGACTGCACAAAATTTAAGCTTCAAATTTCTTATTTGACTTTTGTCTACCAGTCTCCTTTTTACTTTTTGAAACAAGATGCATAGAATTTAATGTAATTAATACCTAGTGGCTCTAGGGAAAAGAAATGTAACTGGTTTTATTGTGAAATCAGGATATTTTAAATGGTAAGAAAACAAATGTTTGTCCTAAGCTCAGTTAGAACAGAGTGAATTAGGCTTCTGTGCCCCATGTGCTCATTGTGAAGGGGCTTTCTTGGCTGAAAAGACTTGTATTTTTGTGAGTAAAAGTATGAGAAGGAAAAGGTTGTGAGTTGGTTGAGCAAAGATTTACTTGAGTTGTAATTCAGCCCCTATTGACTGACAGTGGATTCCTTCTCCATCATACTTTTTACTGTCAAAAGTGACTCTCACACATAGGAGCCCTTCTGGGTAGTTCATGAATGCACAGACACACAGTCCCATACATATGTCAATGCAGAAGAAAAATGAGAATAAAAATGAGTGTGTTTTCCTTTCTTTTTAGATAGTGGGCATATGTTCATTGTCAACAGCTACAGCACATAAAGTTCAGGTTCCATGAAAAAAGAGGAAAAAAAAATACATTAAAGCTCAAAGACCAAAATTTTACTTTTTTTTTTTTTTTTAAATTGAGTCTGAAAAACAGAAGTCTAGAATAAAAGTGCTTCTGACCTGAAGCAGGTTAGGATGCCATGTCAGATTATCTGCAGAATCAAATTCTAGCCATCTGCAGAAACAAATAGTTTGTTTATTGCAAATGAGAATTATTTTTAAGGGCATTTCCTGACACTTTCTGTCAAGCTTATTTTTTTTACAGGGTATTGGAGCATTTTATTTATATGCCTGCGTAGGCAAGGAAAGAGCTTTTCCTCGGGTTAGAATAACAAAGGACTTGTGTTCTCTTTCTGATTTCACAGGAAAGAATACACTTTGTGGCATGACCTTCCCTTCATTTAGGAAAAAATCTAGGATCTGATAATCCATCTGATTTCTCCTGATCTCTTAGCAGCATTTTATAATCTACATATTTTTATTGTTTTGTCCTCTACGTTTTGTGCTGTTGCAAAAAAATAATTTGTGGCTGCTAGCACAGGGTCAGTCTCTAGATGGTTGTACGAACAGATGCCTGTGTCCAGTTGCTGCAGAGGTCTATGTCAGTGACAAAGGTCTCCTCCACCCTGTTCAGGAACATAAATTGTATTCTAGAAGAAAAGTTCAGATCCTTTTTTGTGAGACCTAAGTGCTCTGCCAGGTTTCTTTGTTGTTCAGCCTCAGCAAACTATGTAATATCCATTATATTTTTTTCCAGTTGATCTTCCTATTTTCTGTTCTGTCTTACTGAAGATTTCCTGCACCTTTAAGATTATCTGGGTGACAGCTATTCTCTTTTAGCATAAATCTCATACTCGGATCATTCCTCTATTTCTTACTGTGATTCTTCTTCATCACACAACTACCACACTTGCCCTCTAAAGGACAAGCAAATATTAAGGGCTAAATTGCTAAAGCAAAACAGGGCACGGCATAGCAAGGCTAAAAGGCAAGATTGTTCTATTTTATTTTCCTTAAATGTGGACAGAAGATTGCACAGTCATCAATACCAAATGCCACATGATTTGTAACAGCACACGAGTCAATATAATGGTGATGCTTTATCTTGTGTGCTGAACTTCAACTTGACCATGTGAACATTAGAAATCGCTCAAGTTTTCATTTTGATATAGCTGCTCCCCTTCACCTTCGTGCACCATCTAAACAGACAAGGGGAAACAAGTGCAAGAAAGCAGAGAAAAATGCACTTGCCCAAAGTTTAATCTTTACTAAGTCATAACACAACTTGGTTTCCCCATTTCTTCTGTCCGTCTCTAAATCTGTGTCTATACTGAGCACTGATTCAAGGGTCTAGACCTTAATCCATCACCAACTTCATTCAATCACCAATACATTTTATTTGGGATTCGTATGCAGCACAAATATATGCCTCTAAAAAGCTGTAGCCAAAACAAAAGGCTTCCATTCTTCCACTTTTCTTTAGAAATACATTTTATGTTGCTTTCCCCCAAAAGCTATTGAAAAATACATTTTTTTCCAGTAAGTTCAATTTCAGATGTGAGCAGCTTGCTCTGAATTGCGTAGGCAGTATGGGAACGGTGCAGAAGTATCGGTAGAGAAATAACACAGAAGTGCATGAATGTCTTCTTACTGATTTAACTGTTAAATATGTTCTTTTGGGATTCATGATTAGGGGCAGAGCAGATGGCGAAAGCTTAATATGTCCATTAAAATAAATTATGCTGCCAGTGTTTCTTTAGGCTGTAAAGCTTTGATTGGGTTGGCTATTTCAAGTTGGTATTTTTTGTTCTCCTTGGAGTAGCTCTGTGCTTATGCTGGCAAGGATTTTGTATTGCAACTGGCAGCAGAAAAAAGGGAAGGGACTGAGAACTCTGCCCGAGACTAACAACATTTTAAATGGGAGAGCTCTGATTTAATTTTCTTTCCTCCCTAACAGCCTTTTTCTTCACTAAAAAGAAGGCTTAGTTGTATCCTCCTTCCTCTTTCACTTCCAGAATGTCAAAGCCTCTGACACAATGCTTGCTTTTTGTTTCCTTTTTTAAATGATTAGCAAAAACAAAGGTCTGTTATGTGTATTAAGGAATTGCATTTCTGAAGTACAGCGTGTAAATTCTGTCAATTCGCACACACACATTAACTGTTTGTAGGAAGAACTACTGCTATTATTGGCCATAGTTTTTTGTCATGGAACAGAAGACATGAAAGGCATTTTATTTGTAGTGTTCTCCCACAAGCAGTTAAGAGTCATTGCTAATCAGATGCTTACTAGCAGAGAGCTCCACACCATCTCATGTTGAGCACTGAGGATTAGGATTCCCCTCAGAAAACATTGATAGACATGTTTCCCTTGTGGAGAGTATTAACCACATTCCTCTTCAGAACAGCCATCGCCAACAGAACGTGTAGCACTCGAGGTTACCGGTGAGCAAACTCCATGGCTTGATTTAGGTAGAGACTGAATTGCTGCAACTGGATATCCACAGGTGAAAATTGCAGTGAAGCCAGAGCAGAGATGATGAACTAGCACGCAATTATTTGGCTGGGATGCATCAGTGGGAATGTAGTTAAAACACTGACTGATCATGGGATTTGAAATGTTCCACTTCCATCGTTGCTCTTCTAGTGGAAACGTACTAATAGGTAGAAAGACTTGATGTTCATTAAGCTTGTGGAAGCCCATTGCACTCATAGCCTCCTGGAGGCTCTTTGCTGCTCCTCTCCTCCTCTCCCCGCAATCAACTTCTCTTATCAAAAGTATTCCCTATATTAAGTTAATTGCTGTAATTGAATCCCATTGTTGAGAATGTAATGAACTCCATTCCTGCTGGATGATGAGTATCATCCAAGACTTTAGATGCCTTCAGCTACCCACAAAAACTGTATTACAACTCTTAACTTCAGTTTTCATTCTGGAATTTAAAACTAAGAGGATCTTGTTTCATTAGGCATTTTCCTTAAAACATCCTGCATTGGAGGAAAATTTAGCTGTATTTGAAGCAAATGTTGAAATATACATGTTTAAAACCAACGATGATTAAATTAAAAACATATTTAGAGTATTTTAATAAATAATCTGAAATAAAATAACAGTAGACTATAAGTCAATGCAACTAACTTCTCTCTATGTTCATAGACAACTTGTAAGAATTCAGAGTAGTTTTAGGTTACGCAATAAATTATTCCACAAAAAAGTCAGCAGGGACTGAAAACAGCTTTGAAAGCTGAGCCAGTTGTTAGCTTGGTTTGAGACAGCTGGAAAGGTAGCTTAAACACCAAGCTCAGGGTTCCCCTGGGCAGTGGGATCCAGCGACAGCTAACCTGCAGTGTCTCCTGTTCTGCTGCACCTGAACCAAAGGGAGGAAGCAAAGGTGGCTAAAGCAAAGAGATAATGCCGCTATGTTCAATTTATTCTTGATTTCCAGATGAACCTTTTAGAGAGGAAGTATGGCCAGAAACAGATTAGGACAATTTTTTTAAAAATAGTAAAACTGAGAGTCACAAATCAGCATAGCTTCACCATGGGATCCTCATTAACATCAGTTCTCTGGGTTTGACCCCGTGTCATCAAAAAATCTGCAGTTTCAGTGTTAGTTTTTATGTGTAATATAAACAGCAGGCATGTCTGAGATTTAAGGAAGATAGGGTACACTTTAGACACATAAATGAAGTTAGATGTGTCAACTGCCATTTCTACCTTTGAAAAACCTTCCTTCAGTCTTTGCCATCTGTACCCTTTTTCCACTGCCTGGAGACCCGCTGCTCCTCTTTATCTCTTTGCATGCCTGTTCTGTGCCTGATAAGGGATTCTGCTATGTGAAGTGCAGATTAGTTCACTGCTCACATTAATAGTAGCCATCACTAGTAACTACATTCTAAAATAACCTTTCCCAAGAAAACCAACTAGGGAAAATACTTCTGTACACTTAACTGCTTTAACTGCATTTTAACTGCATTAACTGCTTACTTTAAATATAAGATATGTCAAAAACCCCTAAACCTTACCAAATTAAATTACGTATTTTAGATATATATTTTAGAAGGGTAGAATAAGCCCTCCTGAATAAAACCAAATAAACAACAAAATCATTTCAACAGAGACTGCACAAATATTAGTGTGGGACTCAAGAACTGATGTTGGAATGAAGACCTCAAAAGCAGCTATTAGATTGCTATAAGCAACAACTTTTTTCTGCACTAGAATCTCTGTCCAAGTGGAGATAGTTTCATCACTGCAGAACGAACTCCTAAGATTTCTTGGGGAAACAATAACTAATCAGAGACTAACATCTTTCGAAACTCTTTTTGAATCTTGTAGTTAAGCCTATTTAAATTTCCATTCAAAGCCGCTTCTGCAGTAAAGGGAGAATAGGCAGACAGTGAGACTCTTACTATGAGGATGCAAATTCAAATCTAAACTGCAATTGATTCTGGGAGACGAGCCAACAGTAATGGGAATAGTGGTAAGAGTTCAAGAAGAGAGCATGTAGTCCATTTGCTAAGAAGAGTAAGAATAAGTAAGACTATTTAGTGATTTGAGGGTTCTATCTCAGACACCAAGTTGAAAGGAGCTCTTCCCACCTCTACCCTAGACTCCTTTTACGCCCTTGAGCAAATCTTGGCTTCTATCCATTGATTATCTTCAGATATTCACAGGTACAGCTTCAGTTTTCAAAAAGGGCTGAGCAATTTTACACAAATATATGTGAAACACCAAGAGAAGCTGGATCTTGATAAAGTTTTTACTTTGACAGGCCCATTAATTTTTATACTACTGCTAGCTGTAGCAGGGAAGCAAAAAATGGTACTTCTTTTTACAAAGAACACTACTTTTTACAAAGGCAGAAGGGAAGTTGAGAAGTGGAAAGCAAGAGTTGTTTGTACTATACATTATCCTAGAATTATAAATTACTTCAGTTCCAGACCACCCACACAGGACCACTCACAAATGAAGAGACTTATTTGAATTGTTACCTTAGTAAAAGTTTTCTGCACAATTAAATCTGAATTTTAATCTTATGCTGAATACGGGAAGAATCTCCTAACTACAGATAAAAGCATTCCTGCTTCTTTAGCTTTCCTTTTAGGCTGCATTATTACACTATGCAAACCAATTTCTGCCACTACTGCGACATTTCACTGTAAAGATGGTGTAATTCACATCAGTTTGGTATCCCCAGGCAGCCACCACAGCAGGGAAACCATGATTTTTCTTAATGAGGGAAAGACATGACTTCACAAACCAAGCCAATTAGTATAGGCAAATTTTAATCCCAACATATTTTATAAAGCAGTGTTTATTAAGCAGAACGCTCCTCCCCTAGTTTATCAACCTATTAGCAAAAGAATATCTCTAACTACTTCCATTATATGGTCATTATGGTTTGGATCAAAGCAACAGGACATGGTAGTGATGCGCTGCAGACAGGCAAAAAATGAGACAATATTCTCAGACAGCACTTTGCATCTCTGCCTAAACAGGAACTGAATCACTTAGAACAGTTATAGCTCTGTATGATACGGTTTTCCATATCTGTTAATTTCAGTAACAGTTAAATGTTAATAATGAAGCCAGTAAAGTGAAAGCCACTTCTCTCAAAAAAACCAACAAACTAACAAAACAATAAAACCCAACCACCACTGCCAGCTCAAACCAACCAAAACCCAAACACGGAAACTGTGAAGTCAGGGTAACTAATAAATGAAAACCAAGCAGCTACTTTGTAAGCTCAAGTTCAATATTTTGTAAGTAAGTTCAATATTTTGCCCCTAGGTCTCAAGAAATAGTCTGTACAAGACTCCTTAACCTACTATTGATTTGTCTGTTGAAGGGAAATTTTCTGAAAAGTGGTATATTGATGTATTTCAGAAATGTCATCATCCTATAATTTTCTACTACATTAACTTGTGTATTTTTAAATAAATTAGTTAAAAAGAATGAATGCCACCCTTGCAGTTATCTGAAGACTTAGAAGAAAGCCGCTAAGCTTCTTTTAGAGGACTTGCAGATACGTGTCAGGGCACATCCTCAGAACGTGGCACTTGATAAAGGAAGGAAAAAGGATAATAAGAAAGCAGGCAGAGACTGGCAAACCAGAAAAAAAAATCCTTTTAAAGGATCAGCAGCTAGACAAAGAGTAATAGCAGATATAGATGAGAGAACCCACCCATGCTGCTGTGCCAAGAATGTCACTTTTAAAGAATGTGCTGTCAAAACTAATGACAGAAGACCCAGAAGATTAATTTTAGCATGTGAGGTGATCTAAGCCTATGTCAAAGTATTTTCTGTTCTTGTCCTTGGGCTTCTGCTAGAAAAACGCCCAAACTCAGCCTCCAGAGTTAATATCACTATAAATTGTCCTAAATAATCACTTATGTACTGTAGTATCTTTAGAAAATCTGCCTGTTAGCTGTTAAGTGGAGTAAAGCCATGTGTATTAACAAAATGAAAAACAAACATCCATGCCATGTTTCTAACCGGTGCTGTGTTTGGGGCTGCCAGTCCCAAGCTGTTAAAATTCCAGCTACAGCACCCATGACTGCTCCTACATGTAGCACTGCTGCACGGATCCTGCAGGCATAATTCATGAGATGGAAAACTGTACTAAAATGCCACAACGCACAAATCACACTAACTCTTGGAGACCAGACAGAATGCGCCGTGCTTTTCTCTCTGCATCAGGCACCGGGGTTGGCCAATAACATTTGTGTTTGTACTTTTGTCATCAGGCCATACTCCTATGCACTTGAGGCATCCTGCACACACTCATGGTGTCTGCCCANTTCCTACGTTGTATGTTTGCAGATTAATTGGTTGCAAGTTACAGTTTATTTAAGCAGAAATGTTATAAAAGCAAGACGAACAAAACTTGGATTGACCTCAAGCAAATTAGTGCTCCAGTAAAGGATTCTTAACCAGGATAATTTAGGGACAGCAGTATTACTATTTTGTATTAGAAGCTTTTCCAGCATCTCCTACTTACTGTTACAACTGTTTTGTTAGCACAATCATAACAGAATTCCCCATCTACTGCATATTGCTGCATATTTTCATTTGCAGTAGGTTACTTTATCCTGGTTTAAGGATTTTTCTTTCCACAAAACAAAATATGAAGGTCTCCTCCACAGGCACGTTCAGCTCAGAGTTATTAGGATCACAAGTGTGGCTTGTTCTAGCTGTGTCAAGCAGCCTTAGCACCTGCTGTTCTGTGTTTGCACAGAGAGGAAACATTTATTAAATGTCATTTACAGTTTCCTAGGACAGAAAGCTTTACCAGAATGACAGAGTTGGGGAGAGACTGTTCACCTTTCAAGTACCTAGGCCTGAAATTATAAATTGCTATAGAAATTTGATAGGAATGGTTGGAGTCGATGATCCAGTGGGTCTCTTCCAACCTGGTTGTTCTATGATTCTAAATTCTTATTTCTAGCTGTAATAACGGGAACTGGTTTTTGAACTACCAAATTCTGCAACCCGTGCTCAAGGAAGCGATTCCACTTGGTATGATGCGCTTTAGGCAAATCTGCAGGAGTGGAAATCAAAGGCATCCCAGTGACTGCCTTTTCCATTCTAAGTCAGTTCTGGTCATACCATTTATTCTGGAGTCTCTTTGAGAAGCGTCTCCTCTGTGAGAAAAACAACTCAAATTGATTATGACATGCTAGTCTCTTAATCATCAGAACATATTAAGGAGGAAAATGTTCTCAATTTGCATCTGGAAAAACTGAATCATTGAGGTCTCTTCTTTCAGGAGCTGCTGGGAATTTTCATTTCTAGTGCCTAGTTTGATGCTGCTTTATTTTATTTCTTTAAAGCAGAATTCATGTACACATTGCTTCATAATTAAATACAATTTAACATATTTAGCTGAAAAGTAAGTCCAAAACACCTCAAAAGACGTTGATACTCACCTGTTATCCACTGTTGTGGATAAGAGTCTGTTGTCTATGTATTTGCCTTGGGGCACCTCTATTAATGTACATTTATCAAATCCTGTACCTGTAAGATTTTAAAGTCTTTAGCATTATTTTATGGCTATTCTTAAACAGTGTTTTCTCATTCTTCAACTGTATTTTCACACCTTAGCTGAAACTTGTCCAAACAGCTGAGCACAAAATGTTCCCAAGAACAGGAAAAAAAACAAAGCACAGGAATTTCCTTCAAATGTCTTCTCAGCTTTACAGGAACTTTAAAATTGCAGAAAATGACAAATTATCAATATATTATTTGAAATTACAGTACCTATAGGAAGTGTCCTTATCAATTTCTGTTGCACTGTTTTTTCATGGGCATATCTTCACTTTTATTTACGTGATTAATGTGTATTGGATCACGTTTGGAGCTTTTATAGTAAGATGATACAAAGCATTAGTTCACAAATGTAATAAATCCATATTCATCTTATTGGTTCAGAGGCCTGAAGTCCTCCCAGGAGTGTCACAAAAGGAACACCATGTTCCAAGAGCTTTTGGATCACTGGCTGAGCCAATGAATGTGAAAACTCCTGCAGCTAGATAGTAAGTTATTGGCTACAGTTCTAAGGAGTGAGCAAATTATTTTAAGCTCAGTAGTAATTTATGCTCACAAAATGAGTAAGGGTACCATCTGTTCAAGTACAGACAATACAAAATTCTTTTAATTTGGTGTTAAATTGCTCACTTTTGACATAGCTGTGTCACTGGTGAATACTCCTTATACTGCAATCATCCAGAAGCAATAATCTACCTTTTCTGAACAATGCCAGGAAATCACCCAGGCCTGTAAGCAAGGTTGAAGTCCTGACCTTGGAAAAGTAATAAATAATTTTGGAGTAATATGTGGGGGGAAATTTGAACTTCTAGTGGGTGAAAAAGGAAGAAAAAGTTTAGTAAAACCACTTGGTAGTTTTAGTTAGCTTTAGATTATCTCACCTGCTCTCCAGAAGTGTAAAAACTTAGAATAAGCAGGGTAACTCACACCAGGAAACACAGGCAACCTCTGTGCTCGACTCACTTCATATCTACATTTGTAATGAAAGCTTTGACTAACTTCTGAAGACTGAAGTTCTCATTCATCTCCCTAGAGATCATGCAGTCGTTCCTCAAAAGTAATTTTAAATAGGTTAAGGCAATGAACATGACATGCATATAAAGCTGAAAATTTGCAGTAGAATCCAATTATTTTTTAATATTTTTTTATAGCTTACCGATGGTATTCTCTAAAAAGAATTAATTTGTGTCATCTTCTAGAGAATGTGGGATCATTTCCTATACTCTATAAATGTTTTTACTAATTCTTACTGGACAAAAGCACAAATTAAGTTCAAATTACATGTTATTGCATTGGAGAAAAGAAATTATTCGTGTAACAAAAATTGAGAAAAAAAGACCTGAAGGAGATTTGGTAGAGAGCTGCATCATACTCCTTTCTCTTCTCTCTCCCAAGAGGATGGGAAATCTACACAGACCTCGTTCCTGCGCTGGCTGTTTGCTGAGCCAGAGGAAATTAATTGAGTCTGCTACAGTTTACTATTCACATTACAAAGTAATAGCTGTAATAGCTGCAGTGGGCAGTCAGAAAAAGAACAATAACATTTTTCATGTCCTAAGAAGTTCATGGTTTAGCTACAAAGCAAAAGCCAACACACTCCTGCAAAGAAGAACATAGACTGTAGTACTAGGTCAATCACAATAAACTCCAATACTGTCACATCATTTGCCTCTTCTGACTTTTAGGGATTTGGGGTGGGTGGGCAGTACAGCAAAATGGAATTTTCATAATTAATTTGCAGGATGTAGATACATTAGATAGAGATGGATTATCTATGTAGAAGGGTAGTGGAAATATCGCTCTTCAAGGGAAGAGAGATGATGTTTCTGCACAAGCTGGATAGGATCATGATGACACAGGGCCTAGTGTAAGTGGTACCATTAATAGTCCAAGTGCTTTGTGAATAACCATGCAACTACTAGCACGAACCTTGTTTAATAACATCATTGCTTGGCAAGCTGCTTCTGTGCCTGCTGTGCTGCTGGAGGGACAGCAGTGCACAGGGGTACAGGGACACGTCTGTGTTTTCAGAGCTGACTGCTGTGCTTACCTAAGTAAGGATGGGATTCCTCCCAGCCCCAAGTGAGGCTGAGTGTGTTTTACCATGTAGGTGTCACCTTGCCTGATGCAACTGAGCAAAGACAGGATCTAGTTGTAGCCACTATTTCCATATCGGCAGATGTGGTTGAGTGTGTCTGAGGTGATTTGCCCCAGGACTATGTGGCTGAGATGGAAACAAACACCAAGAACCAGAAAAAAATTCCAACTTATTTCACAGTTCTGTTGAACCTTTTAGCTCTACAGGATATAAAAGCGGTGTTTGTTTGGTCTGGGTTTTTCCCCCTCTTGCAAACAGATAGAAAAGTCCTCAAAAAAGTGTTAAAACTGGGCTACCAAGGTGTTATATAGGACATCTACACAAACGCCAAAATATTTTTACTTCTCTCCCTTATCACATGCTATAGCAAACTTGAAGTTAATGCTGAACTTTCTCTAATGAAAATACCTGAAATTATCACAAGAGGAAGTAAAATCAGAAAGTTCTTTGTATTTCAGTGTCTGGTTTTCCAATCTACAAATTTTGTAGCAATTGGTTTTCCTTATGCTCCTCTACAACTGCTGCTGCAGTCATGCAAGTAACAGTTCTTAACAGAAATGAGAAATCAAGGCTTTATAAAACTCTGAGAGAAAGCAGTTTGTTTTTTAGACTAAAAACAATTTCTAGGGCTGTTTCAAAAACTGAAATTTATTGTTAATATGCTATCTAATTATTTGGGTTTAAGTTATGCAGTCTTTTATACCACACTCAGTAAATTATCTGTTCAGTTATTAAAAGTCTGTGTGAGAAAGTTCCAGCTAATATGGCACATTTCCTAGAAGCTGCACCCTAGATATTAATGCTTCCTACTGAAGTAATTTAAATAGGCCTCTGAGGTCAATCATGTCTAATTGATCTTGCTGTAATAACTTAGTTCCATAGCATTCCAAACACATTCTCTCAGCTTATTGAGATGCAGTTCTTGTGCAACAGGATTACACAATCTGCCATTTAGACTTCACTGTACATTATTATATCACTACATTATTTTATTATAACGTCCTTGAGATCTACAGTTAAGAAATCAGTTAATTTTCTCAAGTCCTTTACACAGTAGGGCTTAGAAGTGCTGCAAAATTTGGCTGTGATAAGATTCAGCCCTTGGGATCGGTGCCAGGAGGTGGCAGTGAGCTGATGTACCACTGCACCACACTGCAGCATTTTCCGAGTGTAACCCACAGAACCACGGATGCACCCTGAATGAATAAACAGCATCCCAACCCAAGCACTTTCAGAGACGCTGCCAGCTCTCTTAGCAAACCTGACCCGATGAACAACCCCACACATTTCAAACAAAGCTTTAGCAAGTTTATATTTTAAAGGTCAAAAAGGGAATAACTTTCTTTTTGGAACCACAGAATAGTTTGGTCTGGAAGGGACCTTAAAGATCATCCAGTTCCAAACCCCCTGCCACAGAATCATAGAATCACCAGGCTGGAAGAGACCCACCAGATCGAGTCCAACCATTCCCACCAATCTCTAACCCATGTCCCTCAGCACCTCATNCCTCTCTCTTCTTTGTCTCTTCTTCCATGGGCTGGGACATCTCACTAGATCAGAATAAGAAGAGCCTGTGCCGTACTAGACTGCGTGGGCAGAAAAGAACTGTTCATCCTCAGGTTTGGGGCATGCGGTTGTAAAGGAACCACCAAAGCAGAGAATAATGCTTCTACAAATACCAGGCTAATAGATGGCAAATAGAGGCTACTATGCCAAGACGCTGCACAAGGGACATTTTTCCAAAAAGACCCCAAAGAACTGTGCCTTGGGGGCAGTGAAGATAATGAGTATGCCAGGTTTTTCCTTAAAATAATCTTTCTTCAGAGCTTATACAAAAGGGTAATTCAAGTTGATTATGAATAATAAATTATGGGTTTATTATCAGGAGGAATGTGAGGAGCAAAAGGTTTCAAGGAGAAAGACTTTATCGCTTGGTTGTCCTGTAGGAAGAGCAAGCATTTTATTCCTGATCAGTAACTCCATGTAAAAATATATGTCTGACAGTGCCAAATTATTAATTTTTACTTGACACAGATGATGTTTTATGACAGCTTATATTCAGAAGATTTTTTTCTTAAAGAGCAAGCTCAGATCTTGTAATTATCACCTTAAAACTTGATTCAGTTCATTTATATAAAACCAGACAGACTTCCTTCAGTTACTCATACTCAGGACATGAACAGAATTCTTCTTGCTTTGCCAGCAATTTAACATTAACTTGTTTCTTTGATATCTGAAGAAACAGTTTGGAGGAACTCAGAATACCAGACTGACTTAATTTATATGCTAATATATGGTGATTTCATTGAATTACTGTGCTCTGAGGTCCCAGATGCTAAATAAAACAGAACATCAAAATTTTGATTGTGCAAATTTGAAGTATTCTGTATTAAAAAAAAAAAAAAGAACAAAGTGTTACAGATAAGTGAAACTGAGGATAATAGTTACTCATTCCGCAACAGTAGTGGGGTGATTAATTAAAATATCTGTACAGTGCTGTGAAGATGAAGATCCCCTAGTCTTATTTTCATCCATTTTGTTAGCTGCACCATGGAGAACAAAACCAACAGACTGCACAGTACCTAAGTGCTTTGGACTTAAGCAAATAAAACATTTAAAAGTGAAAAAGTGGAATAAAACCCCTATGAAAAATACTATGGATATGTGACACCATTCCTAGAAAGTTTATCCTTATTCACTGGCATATTTACTCCTGGGTGATGAGAACTAATTTTCTCCAAGTTATTAGTGAAATTACTGGACCTAATTTGAATTTTCAGTGAATGAGCTCATGGCTCATTCATCAAGTTCCCAGTTGTAGTTTCTTTTTCATTTCACTGCGGGTTTTCTGAGATATGTTTCAACAGGGACTCAGTCACAAAAAATTGTATTGCCAATCAAGGCACACATAGGAACAAAGGAAACAAAAATGAACTTACAATATTCCAACGCTGACTGTGCTTACTAGATGACATGCTGGTAATGATAACCTGTACTTCACCTATTGTTAGGAAAAGCAATTTGCGATTTGACTTGCATCCATTCTAGGTAGAAAATTAATGTAGATTTTAACTGTATGCAAATCCTGATTGGTCTCTTAATTTGTCTGATTACTACACCTGGCTATTTGTTACCCTACTGAAGAACACATGTAGTAGAAAACTGCTCTTCCTCGTTAAACTACTATTCCTTGATACACAAATCATTTAGATGATATCTAGATACTGCAAAGAATGTCCTGCTCTTATAGTAATTAACATCACTATTGTATTCTCTTTACAAGGAGGTGTTTAAAAACACCAACAGCATAAAAACATTTGAGGGAGTATGTATTTTGCCATAATATCTTTTCTTATTTGAACATTTCTAATTTTATAATCGCAAACCTTTAATTTCAAAGTGACATTGTGGGGAAATTAAGTGTACTTCAAATTCTTTAGGGTCACTTTTAGATAGCAAGTGACACTACAGTTTACAGCCTGATTTATTCTCACTTTATAAAGGCCTCAGTATTTTACAAAATCATTGACTCCACTTCCCATAAGTTAGCCCAGCAGTCTGGTGCAGAGAGCTTTGTCTACACCTGAGACCTTGTGATTTATTTTTCCAAGGACAGTTTGTACAATCTATCCCTTTATCATCAGTTTTCTAACAGTCAGAGTTGATGAAAAATATACACAGGCAAAATTACACATACAAGGATACTTAAAGTCAACATATAATTCAACTGGGCTGAAATTTTGAGATAAATTGTTCTGCTTAATGTTTTCCAGAAACAGATTATTTCATAAATGATGATGGGGTTACAGATTTGAAGTTCAAGAGAAAGGGATGGATGTGAAGGAATGCAGAGGGACCTTAGAAATAAACTGAATGAATAAACAATCCCTTCTATACATCATGCAAGTGTCTAAGTAAATGATGCACATTATGTAGAAGAACAGATACTAAACTGTAGAATCTCAAATACATGTAATTCTTTGCTATCAGTTCTAAGTTCTGCATACCTCATCAGTTGTTGTTTTGTAGCCTATTAGGATTATGAGATGTCTCTCAAAATCCTTCCAAAATGTTCCCATTTGCCTCTAATCCATATTCCTGTAGTCACCGCAGATTTTAAACAGCTAGGCAAAGATAATTCAGTCTCATCAGTCAACTCCAAACCACAACGACAAGCTATCTATCCTTATTTATTTTCATTTTCCTATTCTGCTCCAACTGCAGCCCAAAAAATCACTATCAACTGTGAAGCAGCAGCCTGGGGAACAAATGTTCATAGGTCTGCACAAAAGGGATGTAGAGCACTTTATTAAAAATAAATGTTAGTGCTTTGGAAATTAAAATGCTCAGTACTGCAACACCTTAATTGTATGAACAGCGTAACCTTCTGCTGAAAGAGCTAAGGATCAGCTACCTAACTAGGGGTAAACTCTCAAACTCAGTGTTTTCTATTCCTGCATTGCTAGTTGCCATCTTAAGAAAGATTTTCTTTGTGTTCAGAAACACAATTATGGCAAGTTATTGGAAGAAAATAAAACAGCTACTGCTCTGCATAGAAAAATCACTGCATGTCACTAGTTACAGACAATAAATGAAACACTGGCAAAAATCCCCTACGTTACACCCCAAAACTAGTCCTGTTTACGCTCTGTGCAGCATAATAATAAGTGTTGATGTCTTATCACTGTTCTGCAGGTCTGCATATCTGCATCAGATTTGATTATACTGCATGACAAATGAAAATGCTGTTTCCAGTTCTCAGCCAGCCTGGTAGACTACAACTACACTCTTGCAAAACTGCAGCCTCTAGGCAGCATATCTTGTTTGTTCAGGAAAAGCCTAATATAATTGAGATTTCCCCCTCCCCGTACTTTTTCACCTTTCATTTAAGCTCAAGTGAATTTAAGACTTTTCCTCCAAAATCTTTACTACTGGAATCCTGACACAATGCAGAAGAATTAGCTTAATAACCCAGCAAATATACTTTTAAGTGTGCCTGCTATATTTTACATCTGTATGGAGTGCTGAGGTCTGGGTGATGCTAAGGAAGCAGGCTTAGAGCAACTGATTAAAAAATACATATTCCAAATGAAGAGCGCACACTGCAGGCAACTAACTCCTACCTGCTAGAAGATCAAAGTGTATGTTGAGGAAATCTGCAATTAGCAACGTCTTCTAAATGAAGATACAGTAAATGTAAGCTAGTCAAAAGAGTGAGAAGCAGAAGATGGTAGCTCTTGTCCACTTTCAAACATTAGGAACTTCTTGGTTATCCTTATTCCAAAGCAATACAAGTTGTTTATTTAAAGTACAGAGAGATAAATCACATGGGATATTCCACAATTCCCCTGTCTCTCTGAAAAGGATTGAAGGATTCTTTCCATTTAAACATAAAGGTGTTTCTATAATAACAATACTAAATTCTGCAGCATTAGCTGGTCTGAATCCACCCAGTAAATCCTAAGCAGTGGAACAGTGACAAAGGAAAAACCCACTTTGCACCCATCATGGTATTTTCTCCCTTCCGAGATGATATGGGGCAGACCCAGAACCTCAGCCTTTCCCAAGCATTGCTCAACTGGATAGGAATTCAGCTTAGTACTCCTGAATCACTGAATTCCTGAATCATTCAATATACGGGGTTTTATCACTATTCTTGATAGCATTTCTCCCACCAGTAGAAGACTCCAAGACCAGTCTTGACTGCAAACGCTGTCAATGAAACTGGATTACAGGACTAGGTGAAAAGCTGTTTTTTCTGCCACAATCTCTATTAGATCCACAATGTCTGACAGAGTCTTTTGGAATTAACTATTCACCCTGAAGCTAACATCCAACATTAATCAGCGTTTCCTTAGCACAAGTGTACAGCTTTGCCACAGACATCAATTAAGGATGACATATATCATATCAGGCTATATATGGCCCTGTGACACTGTACAATAAGGCATTAGGAAGACTAAAAAGTCTAATATTTTTCTGTTTAAATTATGATTGTTTTAACAGAAAACCTAGAAAGAGTTTTAATGCAGAGGAGGATGTTTTCACAAACAAAACTGGGGCAGGGATGTTTGAAGCCCAGGTGAAGAGGCTCTTCTCCTTGCACACACAAAACGAGATTCATTTGTTCATTTCTGTTTGTGCGTGCTTAAGAGGCCATATTCTCGTGTTTATCTAGATTTCATTTGATTACTGTAATTCACGACTATTTCCTTATGGTATTTTTCTGAAGCTTCTTCCCAGGTGGCAAGACCTAATTATTCTTACGATAATCATTAGACACAATTACTCCAAACAGTCACTGGCAGCAATCATGGTATTATTCCAGGTGTACTTGCCTGCTGCTGTTATTGACCTTCATTTCCTCCCCTTTCTATAAATTATAAGTTTGTTTTGTTTTAAATCAGAAAGTGCTGGAAACAGCATAATAAGATGTGACAGGTCGTAGCACAAGTCAACTCTTGAGGATTCTTTTATTTCCCCATGCCAAACTCGAAGATGTTGTAAACTCAAATGCTCTATGCCAGTCATAAAATTTTAACTCACTAAACTAAAAATACTGCTGCTATTTACCACTGTTCTTGTTTGTTTCTTAATCTGCTGCATTTAACGCTACTAAAATAGACTGCAGATTGCAAAAGGCCATCAGTAATATATTAATACTTTGCTTCAGCATACACGTGAGCATTCTGTTCAGCTTGATTATAATTAATCAGTAATCTAGTCTCTTGTTTCTCACTGCCAAATTAACTACTAGCTACATTCATGGATGGAATATTAATTTATACAATGCCCTAGGGGCGCTTCTGTATGTAGTACAAGATGCCTTGTGAAGGGACTTCATTCAAAGCTTTAGCAGAACTATAAACCAAAACAGAGTAAATCTAGTCAGGATCAGCCACAATTGTACTGAAACTGAACATACCCGTACAGCAACCTCAGGGAACGCCACTGAGATATGTAAGAAATATTTAGAGATCTCATGGAAGAATGAATTCCTCTATTAAATGCACAAAATCAAGCACCTTTCCATGCAAAGAGTATTTTCTGGAGATGAGTGAAAAAAAACTCTTGACTTTTTCAAGGTCAAATGATGTTCTCTGAGTATTGCACTGTACATGTGTTGCGTAACTTGGCAGTTCTAGAAGAGAAGGGTTTTTTCCCCCCAAATTGCTCTGAACCTTCCCGCTACACATGTAAGCACAGCAGATGGACCCAGAAGTTCTACCTCCGGCCTTACCTGTTTCTTCATTCCTTATATGCTGCAGGCTTCATCTTGCAGCATCTTTCAGCCTTCTAGTGAACAAAAATGACCTTTGCACAGGTGCAGAAATGATACACAACTCTTTGCCTCTTTTTTTGCCATCTTTCTGGTTTCTTTGTATTTTTCTAATGTTTGAATGGCAGACAAGGCAGAGAAATTACCTTTTTTTTAATACAGAAGAAAGTTCTATGAAATATTGATAATCTCGTGATACTTGGCAGTACCAAAATCCACTTAAGATGTATTCTACTGCAAAACTATAGTATAACAGAATAGACGTTTCTGTTTTAGCAGCACTGAAAACATAATAAAACTTGAAAGGGGAAATTCTGTTCTCTGTCAGCATTTCATAGCCCAAAGAAAACTGAACGCAGCATGAGCTCTTGGTAAGACTACGGGGGGCAGGGAATGCAGCCTCTCTGTAAAATGCGAGACGTCATTTTGGTAGCTCACAGCATCCCAGCCCAGAATGATCAAATCTAGGCATCTGGTCATTTGACTACAAACTGCTTGAGCGTCAAGCCTATCAGCAATCCAGAATGGCTCTCACAGCACAGGGAATTGCTCGCCAAGAATAGGATGAAAAGCACCAAGAAAGAAAGAGGGCTCTTTTCAGATTTCTAACACAATATTATTAATTATTACAAAGCTTTCTGCGCAGGAATTATTCTGAAATCAATCACTGCAGCAACAAAAATAATATTAAGCTTTAATTATAAAAGAATAGGCAATGTACTCTGAAAGCAGCATAAAGATTTAGCTAGCTCAGACATTTCAAGCAAGACTCACATTTTGATTTCACCTTCTGTTCGTGCATTTTAATGTTTTAAGCATCCTGCTTTTTGAGAAGGTTATCACTTACTGCATGGCAAGTCTCAGAGAGCTCCTGTTCTCTCTGGACCTGACAGTTCTGTCTCTGGTACAATCTGATAGGAAATAGCCTGAGCCAACGTGGAGCCTAGCAACGAATGGGGCCAGGGGAAAGCAGCTACGAGGACAGACTGCTAGACCTAGGCAAGTGGAGAATATTGCTTAGAAGGGAAGTGACACAAACTCATCAGTTGACAGCTTGCATCTAGACTACTACATGGAATAAAGCACTAATATATCAAATACATTGTACAGAGCTGCCCCTACAGCAATATGAATAGCTTGTTTGCACGTAATATAAGATCTCATAAGCCACTGCAACCAATTTATAGTCTTACCTTATCTTAGGTATCGTGAAGCTTTGGTGTAAGGCTCGGTCACATCTTTGTTTACAAACTTTGCCAAAGCCTGCGGTCTCGTTTGGCACGCAGAACACAAGTCTGCCTTCTTCATTCCAGATGCAAGGGGTTTGGAAGGAAGAAGCATTGCATGTGTGCCTGTGAGCTTCTTCAGCTCGTCCTTCCGGAAGGCTAATCACCAAATTATCAGTAGAGGGCACAGCAAAACAGCATTCCTCATCAAACACATGTAGAACTAAGAGTCCCAAGGTGACTCCTCAATAAGCCACCAGGTTATCATTATCTGCTCTATCTACATTTAAAAAGAAAAAAACAAACAACCCGGAACCTGGACCCATCATATACACAGCATAAATAATTTTGGTTGAAAAAAAACTATTGGTCCTTTTGAGATAAAATTCATGATATTAATAACTGCAGGATGTTTCAAACATTCAGCTATCTGAAAACCTGAGTGTCTGAAGATGAGGGTTTATAAATTGCAAATGACAGAACTACTCCCTAGTGGTATCAGGCAAATGAACAGCATGTTAGTAGATATTAAATCCTAAAGCATAAATAATCTCCTTAAACCTACATCTGTGAAACCTAACAGTGAACTTACAAAAATATCCGTCCCTTATGCTCAACAGAAAATAATTTAAGCAAACAAAGGATGAAAAACAGGGTGGCCAAAACACTCATCACTGTTGGATTGTTGGATACAGAGGACCTTGGTAGAATTTACTTGATTTAGTCGCAAAGAAAAATCTGCAATTTCAGCACATTATTCAGTGCTGTTAAAAAAAATAAAATAAAGCAATCAGCTATGGATAGATCATCCCCAGCAACCAGTATCTTGTATGTGAGGATATCATCTTTTCTCCTGAATTAGTGTAGGTGGAGTTGTAGTTCCTTTGAACTCTGATTCTCTGCAGATTAGTTTCCATGTCATATAGACAGATTTTTCAGTGTCATAAAAAGTACCAAGCACTTACATAAATGTCTGTGTCTTCCACGTAGGCTGTAGAAGCTCTGTACATTGAAGGACCAGGACCTTGTAAGTCTATCAGAAAGAGATAATTATTAAGGTGAATATTTAGAGAGAGCCTATTTCCAATTCTATTTAAGGGCCTAGTTCCAAATGTCACTTTAGGGAAGACTTCAATTGCGCAGATCTAGACTGAGTTTTCTGAGATGTAAACTGTCTCTACTCTTGTATTACCAATGCAAAGGACAACAGCTGCAAAAAGTCTCTTCTTCACCAAGTCAGTCAAAACCACTTCACACAAAATTTGGTACCCAATTTGCCCCTATCATCCTTAGTTATTTGTTACAACCTGTATTTTTTTAATGCAATTTAGCTATAGTTGTATACTCCCATCTTTCTCCCAAATCAATCTCTTCCTATCCTTAAATTTTAAAGAAACCAAATAGGTTCGTGTTATCTGCTTCACATTTATACCAGATTCCACAGCTGTGTACCATGATGGGTCCCTTTCTCCAGGAATCTAGCTGAAGAGCAAGAATGCATTTATGGATGTATTTATGTTCACATGGATGCAGGTACCTATATAGGCAAAGCAGTTAAACTTATTGGTTGCTCAGATACTTCACCAACGACTGCCTACAATTTGCAGGCAGAAGATTAAAAAAAGTGCCAATTACGTAAAAGCTCTGAGCAGATAAACAACTGACTACTCTGAAGATTTCTACCCACGAAATTGCAATTGCAAAGAAAGCGATCTTTGATTTCGGAGGACGGAGCTATGTTTTACTTTCTTTTCTCACTCAGTATTTTTCTTGACTAAACAGAAGATTTCAAAGCTTCCTTTCTTTTCTGATGCTACATGAAGAACCAACAACATTCATCTTCCAGTGAACACACACTCTGAAGTCCCTGATAACTTCCAAAACATGCCACTGCTTCTCTTTGTGAAGCAATGAATCTGAGCAGAAGGGCAGAGGGACAACTAGTAGTGGTTTATGGATTTTGACGCTACTATTCAGCAAGGAGACAGTCTCAGCTCCAAGTACCAGTTGTAGGAAAGTCTTGTGGTTTCAGAGACAACTCATCACTCAAGTACTCTGCAGAGAGCAGCGATAACTATAAAACACTGCTCTGTTGTTTGGAAAATAATTAAATACCTTTACAAATGTTTCAAAATTAAGCATATAACATAACATCAAGATATAAACACTAGTATGAAATAAAGAATTTCCCATGCATTTTATTTCATTTGTCACAAGACAATTCTGTTTTGCTTAACACATTTAAATAAATGACACATTCCCCAGGGTCTCAGCAAATGTAGCTATGCACTTGGATAACACTTTGGAGAATTGATGTTTTTCCTTTCAAAATGACATTGTTGACAGACCACTAAAACATCTTAGCTGAGACATCATGCTGGTACATTGGGGGTCAGTCCAGTTTGTATTTACCTATGAATTTTCCAATTTGTTACTCTGCATCACTCATTACTAAGGCAAGAATGTAAATGGCAACGAGTCTTGCTAATATTTATTCCTGAGTGGTTTGATTATTTGTTCCTAAATAGATTGGTTCACCTTCAACTGATGCTCAGGACTGTGTGTGTGTAAATTCTGGAATCAGATTTAGAATAAGTAATGTCTGGCCTACTGATATAGGGCAGAAAGCATTAAGGCTGGCAGAATATGTTCCATAAGGAATAAAAATTACATAATTGTTACCCTCATTGGGAAAGTCAAAGGTAAACTAATTCCTCTAACAATATGAAAAATTCCTATTTTTCTGTCATTAAATGAACTAGGTTTTATCTTTCTAAGTTTAATTATTATGGTCTGAACAACTACGCCATGGTAGCCTCCTAGTGGTAACTAGAACTCCTGAGGTTACAGGCAAACACACAGCTGGTTCTGCTGGGGCTGGTCGGACGTTCCGGGGGACCCGAGTACTGCACGGAAGTTTGGAGCTTGTAGCAAAACTGAAGCTTTAAAATACTGTTGAGCTACATCCAGTTCAAATCAAAGGATGGCTTCCACCCACCTAAATGCAAAGATAAGCAGCAGCCCATTAATAATAGAAGTTGCCCACAACTGTAAAATAACAACAAGCTAACGCTGTGCAGTCTTTTTTCAAGGCTTTCTCAGTGGATTTTGACAGGCACTTAGAAGGCTTCCCTGCAGGATATAACTTTGTACCATCCTATGTAGCCCAGCATTGCAAGGCTATAATCAGCTTCTGTGCCCTTTGATATCTCTCTATGAGATTCAAGCCCTGAACAGTAACGTAATATTTTCCTTTCCATTTAATTCTTCATCTTGTATTTGCTGCAGTAACAATTGTCAGCTGGGAGCAAATAAAGCCTAAATTATGTGTGGTGTGGCAAAGTCCATTAACCAAGATTTCATTATGTTAAGTACTCTGCGGACATTCCTGCCACAAAGAGCTTAAAAATCTATAAGTCTACAGGTGACAGATTAACCAAGCAGAATTTAGGGATTTTGTTTGAAAAACAAAACTAAACACATCCACACACTGACACAGCACTGATCAAGAACAACAATGGAAGCAGTGTAATAACTGCAAAGCCATCCTTTTATAGTCCCCACAGAAGAAAACTTTTTTCCCAACAATTATTCATATTTACATAGGAAAATCACTTAATACATTCATTTGTAAAGGTAATTGTTTTTATCCTCATAGTTTAAGCCAGCAAGAAGGTTACGAGCAAAATCCAACTAAATTGCAAAATCAAATCAAGATTTTTCCAATTGAGTAGTACATATGAACTATTTTGAGTGATAATTACGGACATACCTATTATTCCAAGTTTTCAGTAAATGTTTGTGGTCTGTGTTATTGATTTAGTCTGATGTTTTACACCCTCTCTCTACTGCAATATGAGGTTATAGTGGCGCTGTACCATGCTTCTGCACTCTTGCAATATTCTTTTCCTCTATTAGATATATCATACGTACAGAGAAGGTACCAAACCATCAAGTCTCTTTAGGTAGGTCAATCTTTTGAGCAGTGAGTCTACTACTGTCCTCATAAATGTCCACCCTAGAGGGGACCTATACACTTAGCTGGCTTGTAGCCTCCATTATCTCCAAAGATTTTTAGTTTTTCCTCAAGCTCCTCCATTTCATCCCTCATGGGATGCTCTGAAGAGAGGAGGGGGCAGGACTCTTACCAGTCCAGCCTGAGGAGATGACAGTCACTGTGTTGATGGGACCAACATGTTACAAGTTGTTAACCAGTAAGCTAGGGTTCAACCTCAGTTGTTAGCCCCAGTCAGAGTCACAAGTTCATCAGAAGATAAGAGAGACATCACCTCGAGGGCAATATGGATTTCACCCTGTCATAAGACAAGATTCGTTGTGCCTGAGCATGGGGAGGCGGGGAAAGAGCAGCAGTTTACAGATTCCATGTTTCCCAGCCTTGAGATGGTATTTGCCAGTACTATAGTGAGTTACTATATTATTTTAATTACTACATTAATTTAATTAGGATCATCATAGAGGAAGGTATGTAACACCATGGCCTATTTACTGATAAAACAGTTAGTTCAGAAACTCTGGATGGCATTTGGCTTCTTTGTTTACTATGAATGGCTGTAAAAATTTTGAGTACCATCAGAACAAAAACTAGTAACTCAAGCTTAGAATCACAGAATAACCAGGTTGGAAGAGACTCACAGGATCATCAAGTCCAACCATTCCTATCAAACACTAAGATGAAACTGGTCAATATTAAGGAACTTATTTCCACTCTAATTGTAAAACAGGGCCATCAGATTTACTTGCTTTGCTTTGACACTGTCTGATAAGAAGTTGAAATGCTAAATCTTAGCGAGCATGGCAGTAGAAGAGAATTACAGTCCCAACGTATACATCTTATCACAGAATCCTGCAATAAAACCGACAGGAGGTCAGTTACATTATAGGTCAGTATATTAATAGAGTAATATAATCAAGAAAGCAGATGGTCATTTACCAGGAATGAAGAATTCTGCCACCAATAACCTTCACAACACTGGAATCAGAAATGGAATGCAAATCCGTATTTACTCGGAAGTGTTCCCCTCCGCCGCTTATTTCATGCCTCTGATGCAGCACCGAGGATGGAATTTCTAGTCACCAACAGAATCCCTTCGCTTTCTATCATCTGGTATGCGACAGCTCTTATCTCCTGGGCTGTAATATGTCAAATACTTTTACATAATTAAAGCCACCGTGATTGACTGGCTAAGAATATCACAGTGATAAGTTTCTTTTTAAAGCTGCCTTATCTCCAGTCAAGAATTGTCTTCCAGTAACACTAGATTTTGTGCCTAAAGGACATTTTTTATATATATAAATACATACATACACACATATAAATAACATTCTTTTCTCCTCCACAAGCCAGCAATAACAAGAAAATATCATTATAGTCTGATTTCCCTTTGTAGTTCTAAATCAGAGACTATGAAAGATGGCAAGAGGCACTTACTGAGGCAGGAAAAATGCACATTTTCCTTAAGTACTGAAACTATAATTTATATTCCTCCCTTGATATAAACCTTCATTTCACTACCAAAAAGAACCTTTCCACATTCCACCGGTTCACTCATCTCTGAGATTTGTTATTATGGTGAGGTTTATTTAGGAAAGAAAATAAAAACCCGTAGAGGTCAAAAATACGTGAATAAATTGGTGAAAAGGCTTACATCTTGTCGGGTTATTTTATATTTTAAGGTACTGTTAACAGTTAATTCTTTTTAAATGCAAATCTGTTAAGGGTAAATTTAAATATCAAGGCAAGCAGTTCTGGTAGCATGGCAACAACGCTGCTTAGTGAGAACTTGGAACCAAGGCAAGTCTTCGCTTCTTTGGCACACTGCAGCGGTTTATAAGAGTGGAAATATTTGTGTTCTTTGTATAACTGCATATATGATTATTTCTACATTAGTAGTTGTAGAGGTCTCTGAAACTCAAGACAGCACATCAACCCTGAGACACCTGGCAGCAGTCAGGATGGCCATCCTTAATAGGCAGAAAAAGCTATGGATTAGAAGAAAACATTAAATGGAAAAGAAAAAAAAAAGAAGGATATGCTTAGTAACTGTGTTTAATACAAGACTTCATTCCCAGGAGAGAGATTTGGTGTGGGTTTGAAGAGCACAGCAGCTCTGAAGCAATCCTGCTTCTGAAACAAAAGCCAAGCAATCCCATCTCCTTGTGCTCTCCCTGATGTGTTGAAAAGGCATCCCTCTTGGCTTTTAGACTATGAGTTTTGAGGCCTATTTTAAGATTTGACTGAACCAAAGGGTGCCTGTGTACAACTGAAATACTATTTTTGTGGTAGCTGTTTTCAGTGTTTCTAGAGAACAGTCACTTGCTCATAAGGTCATTTCACTCTTAATGAAGGGGGGGAGGGTGCACGGAAATTAAACCCCTGTGTCGTTGTAGAACAGAAGCTGGTCTCTGCAAGACTCATTCTCTTCTGTTGCTCCAGTTGCTTCAGTAACCAGGCACTCATGAATATATTACTGTTTTGCTGGGGCAGGAAAAGTCAAAGTTAAGTAGCACTTCTGAGACTCCCTAGAAAGACAGGTTAACCGGTAAAGTACAGCAGACGATCTTCTGATTTTGAAGGGCACACTGGGTGGCACAAAGTCCACCCAAGTATCTGTGTTTCTGTCTGGTGCATGAAAGCAGTAAATATGTGGAGGGCTATGTTGGAATCTTATTTTCTTTATTATTCTCTCTCTCACATAAGTATCAGCCATTTCACTGAACCAGAAGGCTGAATTTCAAATATAACTACTGGTTCTGGGAGGTTCTTGTAATACTTTTCAGACAGGTGCTGCCCTCAGGGAACTTGGGCTTCTAACCCTATAGCTGTTTAGAAATACCTGTCTAAATGTTTTTGGAATAAATGAGCACCAAAAAGAGACAGACCTTGAGCCTGAACGTTTTGCTTCTTGGTAGCTGATTATCCGGGTTTAATGCAGACAGCGCACTGATGACTTCATAGTCTTGTGTTTCATACAATTTGAGATAGGTATTGCCTTGAATTGCAGCTAATGTCTCATCCAGGCTCCCTAATTCCATCTGAACATTCACTCTGTGGGAGCCTACACTTCAAAAAAATCCCTGTTGCTTCCTCTTCCTCCTCAGGGAATTTTCATATAGATGTACCACTACCACCACCAGCGATATACAGGTTGTCTTGTTTCTTCTCCTCCCTTCTTTCCTTATTCCCATATTCTCTTGCTTTCTGATATGCTAATCTTATTCCTCTAATCAGTTTAGGACTCCTAAAGTCAGCCAGCACCTGGAGGTCTACAGGTCTTTTCTTTCTGTACGAGATGAGCCTTTTGAGAGTTTTATGACCATAACCACTTCAGAAGTGCTGGGACCAACAGGAGTTGGTTCCACCTGGCTTTTGACACATTTTGTTTCTTCCTTCACACAAATGCTGTACAGACTTAATCTTTCCTGTCACTGAGGATTTCTGGGTGCCTAAGGAGTCCCTTCCAGAGGCCCTTAAGAGACCTGTTCACGTGATTCTCCAAAAGACAGGCAGAGTATGTATGTGGAGAATTGATGTGACATGGTTACTGCTGCTATCTGTTGATAGTTTGTAGTACAACTAAGGTTTACATCAACTGTTAGAACCCCAAGATACGCAAGGTCTTCTACATTTATTTCTACGCTTCCACCTTCGATAGCTTGTCCAGAGGAGCAGATCACACAGTGATCCCAGGGAATCATTCTGATGTCATTCCTAAAACCACAACTGAATGAAGCTCTCTGTGGACTCAAACTCTTTAACACAGTGAGACAAAATAATGCAAGCCTATATATAAGACTGTGAATTCTCCATCTCTGTTTATCTGCTCAAACATGATTTTTCTGTTCAATTTTTTACTGAAATTACCGTCTCACTTAATCCCCCAGAGAACCCTGCAGTGTCATGCTAAGATAATCACTTGGCTGTCACTCACAACAAATCCAAAGTGGAACAACTGGAAAAGAGAGATTACTCTTTTACAGTTTCTGCAAGAAAAATACTTTACTGTAGAAAATGGAAAAGAACCAAAAAAATCCCTGTGTACCCAGGTTAGACAACATCACTTGACATCTTGGACTACAGTGGTCAAGCATCTAGATCTGCACACCCACCACAACAGTGTCACCACTCACAGTCAGTGTTACAAAGCTGTTATGTCGGGTTGTGAGCTGTCTGTTTGTTGCTATACTCAGGACACTAAGAATAAACTTGCCTGCTATAACCACATTACAATATCTAAGCAACATCTAACCGCTATATTCAAGTGAAAGAATTTCACTAAATTCTTCGTCATTTCACTAAATGACGCATAGAAGAAAATCTCACCAGGTCAGGCTTCTCTCTTGTAGAAACTTCTCAGGAATAAAATATATTTCAGACGAACTCCCGCAAAGGTTGTAGTTGACATGAGGGGGATCTCAGAAATAAAAGGAAAGACAGAAGCCTGGAAATAACGCTAGCTGGTGACATGCTCACAAACATTCCTAAAAAGAATACTTGTCTAGACTTCAAACCTCACACTGGCTCACACTGGTTATAACTGACATATTTCTCCATTCCAAGATGTTTCGTATACCTTTTTTCCAGTTTTCCATTCCTATTCATTTACTTCCATTTCAAAACGATCCCTTCATGCATGAGTGCACCTCAGAGTATGCATCTCCAGCAATATTTCATGCAACCTTATCATCTGAGAACAATGACACTTCTTCCTCATCATCTCTACCTACAGAGCTTCTAGTTCTCTCTCTTTTGCTTAGCTGCAAGTACCTATTAATCCCAGAGTTTTCTGTATCAGTTGCTGCTCAGCTCTAACTTACTCCTCTTGAAGTTCAGGTCACCTTCCTCTGCTGCAGCAGGTGAATGAAGACAGTAAGAACTGCAACAAAAAAGGAAAGGAATGTCACATACTCAAATGACCGTGCATTTACCTACCGGCACTAGAAACAAACAGTTTATTCTATATGTGGTTTTACTAGTTAGATAACACCTTTATTCTGGAAAATATTGTCATTAGCCAAGATGACACTTAAGTTCAGGTAAAACTAAGAATTGGAATGAAAGCACTTTTTTCGCTGATGCCTAAGTGCTGCATGTTTGGCTCCCACAGGCAGCAGAAGCCTTAAGCACTACACACTTCAAGAACACATGGTGCTTTCTTGAGCTGCTTTTCACACAACTCTCGAGGGAAAATGGGTCCTCAGGAAAAAAAAAACAACTTAGATTTTAATGCTGTCTCCAGCAGACTAAAAGCATTTGCAAGTATCTAAAGTACTTATAATGAACATTTGACTCAGCAACCGCACGTTTTGTGGAGTGTCTAAAAACCAGTGAATTCTGCTTTCAGCTCTTCCTCTTAACTTGTGAAGTGCATGTGACTGCACCACTGCTTTATCTTTCCATTATGTCTTTTGCACTAATGTTGCAAGGTTTTAATAGGAGTCCATAAAGTTCCCATGTAGGAAGGTTCCTGCTTGCAAGAATATGTTCTTTTGTTTATATCTACATTAAAATAAAATACTTCAAGCAAAGCTTATAGTAAGATATTAGTTTGTACTAACAGAAACGTACTAGTACACAGGTAACAGCGGTCAATACATCACACTGACAATATACTTTATCTCTGCTGAGATGCACGAGTCGGCCCTACAGGGAAAGCTCTAGTTCTTCCTAAAAAAAAATCTGACTTTGGGAACATGTCTGCTTCTTGTAGGCACAAACGTACAACTGTTCATATGATCACAGAAGAATTCAGGTTGGAAGGAATGTTGGAGGTCTCTTATCCAACATCCTGCTCAAACCAGGTCATCGGTGAGGCCTGATTAGCTTGCTCGGGGCATTATCCAGTCTGGCCTTAACCTCCAAGGATGGAGACCACATAACCTCTCTGGGCTACCTATTGTCACATATGATTTTCGTTGTGGGGCAAAAGTTTTTATTTATAGACAGTCTGAACCTCTCGTTTCAACATGTGTCCCGCTCCCTCAGCCTCTCCTCACAGAGCCAGCCTCCAGTCCCAAACACTTTGGTGGTCTCTGTGGAACTCCAGTTCTTATCTTTCTCATACCAGGGGGCACCAAGCTGCACATGGTCTATAGGTGCAGTCTACTGAATGATGAGTGGAGGTGGAAAATTTCTTCCCTTGATCTCCTGGCTGCAGTCTTGTTCATACAGCCCAGGATGCTCCTGGCTATCTTTGTTGCCAGGGTACAAGGCTGGGTCACCAGGACATCTGGGCATCCGTGGCAGGGCTGCTCCCCAGCTTCTAACTGCAATGGCTCAAGGCGTGAAAGCACAGCCCTGTTTATTTAAACACAGACTACAAGGGAAATGGATATTAAAAGGCTGAAAAAGCACTTAAAACCTAGTATGCTCAAAAGCTACATCCCAGATTCTGTTCTGGACAAAACCAGGATCTTCTGTTTTCCTCTGGCAGCCTGGAACAGATCACTTCTTGCTGAATTTCTCCAGCTTCAGCACAGGAATATAAACTGGGAAAGGTTTAAACCATGGCATTTTCACAAATTATTTCTTAGCAAATATTCTTATCAGAGCAGCTAGAGAAATGGGAAAATTATGCTACTTGAAGTGGTTACTCATATTCACAGCCTTAAGCAAAGGTCACTTTTTAAAGACCTCGCTCTTGTTTAAATTCAAGCCCAGTCTCCAGCCTGAACGGGTATTAACCAAAATATGCTTTTTGAGAGTCTTCCTTAGAATCATAAGACATTTACCACAAGATCTAAGCGCCTGTGGCCTTTTCAAGAACACTTTCCCTTTACGATCAGAAGATCAAGGGGAAGCAATAATGCAGCTGCTGATTAGAGGCAACACTGCATTTTTAAAAATAGCTTTAGATATTTCCAAGTGCAGATAGGGGCTAAACTATCAGAGAATTTAGATTCAGAAAGCCTGACAACCAAGGCTTACAAGGGCAAGTCTGCAGCATGAAATCCTATGAGCTCAAAGTGGAGTAAGGACAGTGGTTTCCCCTTTAGTAGTTCAGCACTGACAGAACAACATATGGAAAGAAAAGCTCTTTCTGTCCCATACAAAGGAGAATCCGGACTATACAGCAGTAACTGCAATCTTATGCTTTAACATAGAATCATAGAATCATCAGGCTGGAGAGACCCACCGGATCATCTTAAACTGCAATCTTATGCTTTAACATAGAATCATAGAATCATCAGGCTGGAGAGACCCACCGGATCATCTTAAACTGCAATCTTATGCTTTAACATAGAATCATAGAATCATCAGGCTGGAGAGACCCACCGGATCATCTTAAACTGCAATCTTATGCTTTAACATAGAATCATAGAATCATCAGGCTGGAGAGACCCACCGGATCATCTTAAACTGCAATCTTATGCTTTAACATAGAATCATAGAATCATCAGGCTGGAGAGACCCACCGGATCATCTTAAACTGCAATCTTATGCTTTAACATAAACTTCAATCTTATGTCTTTCAACACAAAGATAATCAGCACATAAAGTATTTTTACTTAAGCAGCAATAAAGAATTACACTAAAATTTCTCCCTTTCAAAATTGCTGTAGGTGGAAATACTGATGTCTATGCACAGCCGTATAAAACTATGGTAGCAGTTGTTTCTGGGCTTCAGTTCTGCTGGTTAAGTAACAAGGGATTCTCGGGTAACAGACACAATACACGAAATGCCTTTTCTGCAAATGGATTTCCCAGCCTCTCCTGGGAGACTATAGGGTGGCCTTGACCAGGTAATACTAGTAAAACACTACTTGCATTTTTTAGCCAAATCGGTCGTGGTAGTTTAATACTTCTCTTAAACATCACTGTATGCATGTTATTTCTGTACAATGAATATTGGATGATCTCTTGCCTTTATTTAAATTTAGAATCGTAGAATCATAGAACAACCAGGTTGGAAGAGACCCACCGGATCATCGAGTCCAACCATTCCTGTTAACACTAACCCATGTCCCTCAGCACCTCGTCCACACGCATCTCAAACCCCTCCAGAGAAGGCAACTCAACGCCCTCCCTGTTCAGCCCGTTCCAGTGCCCAATGACCCTTTCAGTGAAGAAATTTCTTTTACTGTACGCCCTTGCCAGCACGCAACAACCCTCAGAACGACGCTGAGGATGCAAAGTAGTAAATGTGAAAGCGCAGGCTGCTCACTGAGGCAAAATAAGCCAAGGTGCAGCTCCCAACACAGCGTTCCCTTCCTCCCCCCCCATCCCTGTGCCTTTTGTTATGGCAATACAACCCCCCAAATATTCAAAAAAACTGTTCAAAAGTGGAGGGGTGGTGGGGATAGACCATGTTGTAATGCTGTTTATCCCGATGAAAAGCAAGTAGTCTTAATCGAGGCGGTTTTTCCCCTCAAGACCTCGTAATGAGGGGCCAGGGGAAAGCGTCTCGCCTCCCTGCTGCATCAGCTGCTCGGGAGCAGCAGCGAACCCCAACTCCCGGCGCTGCTGCAGTAACGGGAGGGCTGCTCTCGCCTTCCCTTTCACTCCGTGAAGACAAAGGGGCCTCTCGAAGCCTCCCGCAAAACACAAGCGTCGCGCCCGGGCTGCCTCGTCCGTCCCCGCGCTACCGACCAACGAGGGACCCCGGGATCCCAGAGCCCCGACAGCCACACGGCTCCCCGGGCGGAGCCAGCCCTGCCGCAGGGACCCCGACACAGGCACCCATCGGGGACCACGGGGATGGCGGAGAGGATGGGCTTGGGGGTGAGGGAGAGGAAGGCGATGGAGGAGAGAAGGGGATGGGAATGAGGGAGAGGAAGGGGATAGGGATAGAGAGAGGAAGGGGATGGGGATGAGGGAGAGAGAAGGCGATGGGGATGGAGGAGAGAGAAGGGGAGGGGAAGGAGGGAGAGGAAGGGGAGAGGGAGAGGGAGAGGAAGGGGAGAGGGAGAGGGAGAGGAAGGGGAGAGGGAGAGGGAGAGGAAGGGGAGAGGGAGAGGGAGAGGAAGGGGAGAGGGAGAGGGAGAGGAAGGGGAGAGGGAGAGGGAGAGGAAGGGGAGAGGGAGAGGGAGAGGAAGGGGAGAGGGAGAGGGAGAGGAAGGGGAGAGGGAGAGGGAGAGGAAGGGGAGAGGGAGAGGGAGAGGAAGGGGAGAGGGAGAGGGAGAGGAAGGGGAGAGGGAGAGGGAGAGGAAGGGGAGAGGGAGAGGGAGAGGAAGGGGAGAGGGAGAGGGAGAGGAAGGGGAGAGGGAGAGGGAGAGGAAGGGGAGAGGGAGAGGGAGAGGAAGGGGATAGGGAGAGAGAGAGGAAGGGGAGGGGGATGAGGAGGGGGGAGATGAAAGGGGAGAAGGCGATGGGGATGAGGACGGGAGCGAAGATGGGGATGGTGGAGAAGATGGGGAGAGGAAGGCGATGGGGATGGGATGAGGATGGGAGCGAAGATGGGGATGGGGAGAAGATGGGGATGATAGGGATGGGGCGGGCAGCGCCCAGCCCCGATGTCGAGGGGAGCACCGGGACACCCCCCCACCGCCGAGCCCCCCGCTCCTTACCCCGGCCGGCAGCGAAGGGAGCGGGGCAGCCGCAGCCGCTCTTTTGTTGCCTGACTGGGCGCCACGCACCGAGACGGCGGCGGCGCCCGGGAACCTGCGTGCGGGGAGCGCCCGGGAACGGGCATGGCGCATAGCGAGGGGCCCCCCCGCCTCCCGCAGCACCGCCCCGGCCCTGCCCCGCGGCAGCGCCCCGACACACGGCAGCAACCCTGACCCACAGCATCTGCTGTGACCCACAGCAGCTCCCCCTGACCCACAGCGTCTCCCCCGACCCACAGCAGCGCCCCTTCCCTCCTACCCCACAGCATCTGGAGGCTGTGAAGCGAGTCCAGAGAAGAGCAACAAAGCTGGGGAAGGGGCTGGAGAACAGGCCTGATGAGGAACGGCTGAGAGAGCTGGGGGTGTTTAGCCTGGAGAAGAGGAGGCTGAGGGGAGACCTCATTGCTCTCTGCAACTACCTGAGGGGAGGTTGTGGAGAGGAGGGAGCTGGGCTCTTCTCCCAGGTGACAGGGGACAGGACGAGAGGGAATGGCCTCAAGTTCCACCGGGGGAGGTTCAGGCTCGACATAAGGAAAAAATTCTTCACAGAAAGGGTCATTGGGTAATGGAGCAGGCTGCCCAGAGAGGTGGTTGACTCGCCTTCCCCGGAGGTGTTTAAGGTGCAGGTGGACGAGGTGCTGAGGGACATGGGTTAGTGATTGATGGGAATGGTTGGACTCGATGATCCGGTGGGTCTCTTCCAACCTGGTGATTCTGTGATTCTATGGCCTCCCTGCCCCTGGGCGTGGGCATTGCACTCTCCTCACAGGGTGCTGCTCCCAGTGGGGATGGGAGAGGCGATGGCAGAACCTCTGGCAGAGGGGCTGCTGTGTTTGTCCATCCCGGTTTGCCACAAAATGTGGCACAACAAGTGGGTGGCTTGGGTGATGCAGAGTGCCCTGTCAGGTGTGCTCTCCCACAGGTGCTGGAGGCCCAGGTCTGCGCCAGCTTCACCTAAAGGCTTCTCAGGCACTGAAACAGCTGGAGCCCCCATCCTGGGAGGGGCTTAAAAGACAGGGAGTTGAAATGCTTAGGGATATGATTGAGTAGTGGACAGGTACAGCTGGGCCTGATGATCTCTAAGGTCTCTTCTGAGCCAGTGATTCTATGGCTCTACATGCCAAGGACGAGCATGCCCAGCTCTGCTGCGCCCCAGGCCTCCAGATGGAGCTCCCCTTCAGACCCTTCTGGAGACCCTCCAGCAGCTGCAGCAGGCAGATTTCTTCTGTTTCACATATTAATAATTTGGCCAATGCGATACCTGCCTTGGTAAAAGAATTGAGTGTTTACTGAAGCAATTAACTCTAATTTTTTTCTCTTAATGCAGGGTTCTTGCGCTCAATGCACCCAACTCAGATCACTCCAGAATGAATTTCTCATAGAGAATCCAACAAAGCGCCAAGGAAATGATTCAGAGCACCAGCTGTAAGTACCTCGACAAGATACTGTAAATATCTCCAGGTTGCTTGGTTTTCTATGCACCTGCCTTAGTCACATCAACTTCCATTCATCTATTTTAGTGCTAAATCCAAATTCAAGAACTGTCCGTAACAACAGACAGCAGTGCTTTTGCACATGCAACTAAGGAAGTAAACTGTATAGTCTCAAAATTAAACACAGTATTACTCACCCAGCAAGTGGTCTGCAGAAGCAAGTACCATCTTTGGCTCCTCTTGCAACCCATTCCCAGCTTTCTAGATTTTCAGGGTGTGTTAACTGTGCTAAGCACTGATACGCTTGTGATAAATTGGGTAAATATGGTAATAATGAAAGCAATTGAATTCAGAATGAAAAAAACTTTTTTTTTCTTAAATTCAGGTGAATTAATTGCAGCCTAAGCATGACAGCACCAGAGTTTTGCAGATTTGTAAAACTGTAAAATTAGCTTTTAAAAGGCACATAGTTAGTTCTTTTCTCAGCTTTTTGAGTTTGCTTCCAGTTTTGTCTCATCACACAGCATGCGATTAATTCTGCAGCCTGGTCTCCTCCCACTGAGGAGAGACATGAGGGCTGCATAGAGGAAGTAAAAAAAGATATTTTTGCATCATTTAATTATGAGCCCTATGGCTGCCTGAGTAATGTTGATGGAGTCCAGGAAAATGTGTCTTGTCTGATTGAGGCAGCATAAAATGGGAACATGCTTGAGCTCAGAGGGAAAAAAAGCACATGGAGATTGGAACAGAGAGCTTGCACTTGACAAACGAACCAAGCATGACAAAATTTACTGACAAAATAGTAACGCTTCACTTCTGAAAAGCCTGACATTATCAGAAAGGAAAGTTTCACTGTACCTTTTGGAAAAAAACCCAACAAACAAACAAAAAACCAAACAAAACCAAATACCAATTGTTAAAGCCTAATTCCCTTCTGAGCTAATCAGGCTCCAGTTATTTGGATCACTCTTTTTCTTTCCAGAAGTTGTTCACTGGTGCAACAGGGGTATACGATTAAGCGCCTCTCCAGAAGAAGAAACAAATCGCAATCTCCATTGCCCCGGTGTCCACCTCTGAACATCCACTGGTTTTTTTTATGTTATTCACCTCTTACAATCCTGGCAGTGACGAAGTGTAAGGCCTATATAACGCCACCACCCCCAGTGGACATTTTCATATGTTGTAGCACTTACCCAGCCAAGTAAGGGGGCCTAACCACACCAAATCATAAAAACTTGTAAGAAACATGCCTCAGCTTTGGATATTGACTAATTCTAGACATTTTTTTTTTGAGGGGGATAGGCAGGTTTGTTTTTTTTTTTTTGTTAATATCTTAACTTCCACCCTAGGAGGAATCAGACGAAATGTTTAAACTGTCAGTGAGTGAGATAGAAGCATAACTTAGTTATGATGAACAAAATAAATCAGCTGACTTAGTGCTAAGCAACCCTACTGCAGTCAGTCAGGAAAATTGCTGGTTATTAGNCGAAATGTATAAACTGTCAGTGAGGGAGATAGAAGCATAACTTAGTTATGATGAACAAAATAAATCAGCTGACTTAGTGCTAAGCAACCCTACTGCAGTCAGTCAGGAAAATTGCTGGTTATTAGCTAAAAGCATTACAAGACTCTTTTCTGCTAACAAGATGGGGGGGAGCACAATGAGGTGAGTGGAGTAAATACTGTTTACTCAAAATCTCCATTCCCTACTGTATCAAGCTAGTACTCTTAGTGTATTGATAGATGTCATACACAAAATTGCATCTCCTTCAGACAGGACAAACAAATGGAAATGGAATATGAACCTAGGGAGGACTGTCCTGTTTTATGTTGCACCAAACTAAGGGTATTTAGCTCAAAGACTTCTTTTCAGTTATCTTGACACTTCTAGTCTTGGCATTTCCATGCTAGTTTTGCAGAAAAGCTGCCTCCCCGTCTTTAAAAGAACAGAAAGGCAAAAGCAGCTTTGCTAATAGAATGTCTCCTAGAATAGCAGAATCGTGTTTCAGGAATACCACATCACATTGCTTTTCCATCATGAGCCTTAGGTTTTCTAAATTCAAATTAGAATTTAGATCACAAAATACCATGACTTGATGAAATGCAAGAACCCTGTGGAAGACTATTTTTCTTCAAATATGACAGAAGGACTTCTTTATTTTGAGTATAAAATTATCTAATTTAAAAAAAATGCGTGGCTTTACAGAGCTTTTTTCAGAAGCAAAATTCATGAGGAAGCACCAATGTCGTTAAAGCCTTGTTTAAATCTCAGGTCAACATTATACATGTATTTTGTTGTAGCGAACAAATAATTCCATTTCCATAAAGTAACAATTCTGCTAGACTAAAATGAATTTACTTCATATCAAGCTCAAACTATTCACTGCATATGCAGAGATGTAGGAAAATATAAAATTCAGGCTGTGGTTTAGCTAGGAAAAAATACTACTTTTAAGGATTAAGAAAACTAGAGAGAAAAACAGCGAGTCTTCAGTTTCTACTGCTGATATGTCAAAACAAACCTATAAAAGAAAGTATCAGGAGGAATAGTGGTTGCTTAACATACACCAATAAAATGAAGTCTGTCCATGAATAAGTCAACAAACTGTGACTGCAGTCTTTCAGAAACCTAAGTATGCTGGTGTGCTCTCTGATGTTAAAGACAACAGACATAATCCAGACTTATGTGGCTTGTGTTTTCCACTGATTTTGTAACAAAAAACCCCAATATTTAAAAAGGAAATGAAAAAAATAATCGCTGTTTGCTCAGGTCTCTCCCGGATATCTTCCTAAGGATAAAGCTTGCAAAAACTCAGATATTCAATACCTGACAGATTTAAAATGACAAGTACATTACAGTCTGATATATATTTCAGGCAAATAATTTTTAGGTACTTCGCTTGCATTCCCTGCATATCCACAAGAGTTCATAAAACAACTAAATGATGATTTATACATGGTAACTTCCTTGGCAGTAGTTGTTATGCCAAGAAAAACTTATTTACTGATTGCAGACACCCATACAGTAACAGAAGGATTTTTTTTATTGCATGAACCAGCCTATCAGTGCGGAGCACAGATGGTGAATGGTGAAACCAGAAAATACAATGTTCCTTTCTCCTTTATTTCAAAAGGAAATATCTAAGCTGTATTGTTGTCACTGAGAAGTGGGTCTCTGCTCTGAAATGTAGAACAAAACAATGTGGGATGACCTAGAAACTGTACAGTTTCTGTGGTTACTGAGGCAAAACCATGCTGCAAACATAAGGCACCAGAACATCAATTACCATGTTACATATGTAACTTGGCTTACGTATTTGTCTCTGGAATCACAAAGAATTCAAGAAATGCCAATACATTAATTCTGAAAATCAGATCAACCACAAGAAAAAAAGAAATGATCCCAATTTTGTAGTTCTATTTCAGTACTCAAAAGCTGTACTTAATCTACAGGAACTACAGTGAACTTATAAAGACTGACTAGCACATCAATATTCCCAGCACCAGCTTAGGAACTTCACAACTATCTATTGTTTTATTTATGAATATCACAGCTCAGGCTTGCTCGAGTTCCACAAGGACTCCGTGGCAATCTTTAGGATGGAGAAAAATCACAGGTTTGCCATGTGCACCTATTTTTGGCTCTTCGCTCAATATTCGTATCCTTTTTTTCTTCAGTTCTGTCATAGCCACTTTTATGTCATCGACCTTAAAAACCAAAAATACAGTTCACACAAATTAAAATATGACACTGTATTATGTAGATTCTACATTTAGGAGCAATAATATAATTGCTCACTAAAATGTTATTTTAAATTCTAGTATAATTCTGAAAAGAAACTAAATTATAAAACAGTTTTGAAACATCTAGTCTCAATAAAAATGTACAGAATTTTGCATTTCATACATGAAGGTTTTATAAAATAGATATTGCTATCTTTAATAAATTATTAAACAAGCATCACTCATGTACAAAGCCCATTGATTTTTGTTATGTTGTTACTTTATAAGGACTTCATAAATAATCTACACCGTGCATTACTATTACTAATAAGATCATACTGCTTTCAAACTATCAATAACTAAAGAAGAATGCCTCCCTGTCTAATTGATGACACAATACTGACTCATTAGATGCTGGTGAAAAGGAGGGGCAATAGGCAGAAGGCAAAAGGAAAGTCCCTTCTGGATTTATAAATCCTCCTTCCAAGCAGGTTGAGTTTCATAAAGTTTCCTAGGAAAACCCCTGGAATGATGAGAAACATTGCCAGATAATGACCTGGTTTTCCTGTTGAATTTAATTACAATAATAGCCTTTAAGGTAATATTTCAGTACAGCTTCCGGCAGAAATATGTAATTAACAAAAACGTGTACACCCTGTGATGTGATCGTAAGTCTGATGTCGTATCAGTGGATGGAATTTTAATTTCCCCAAACCTTAATGCATTAATTCTTTGAAATATTAAAATTAGCACTCCGTTTTGCAATCCAACAGTCAGTAATCAATAAAAAACTAGGATTAAATAAATGGCATTGCTGTTTTATCAAGGCAGAGGTGTTTGGACATAACTTGGTGAATAAGCTTGTGGAAGGAAGGAAGAAATACCTTTAACTTGGAAAAAGAGACATCAGTTAATTCCTACTACTGTGCAGCAGTTTTGTTCATGGAAATTTTAAACTTGCTACACATAACTACCAGTGTTTAAAAAAATGAAAAACACTACCAAGTTTTATCTAAGATAAAATGTAATTTGTAATGTAATTTGTGCCATAGCTCCCTCCAGGTTGTTTCCCCAAGCAGAAAAAACCACTGCAGCTGCTGCTCCTGTCCTGCAGAGATGGTCAGAAGAGGAGCTGTGCCTGAGCTCAGCTGGAATGAATTACTGCATCCCCAAGGAAGCTGTGAGATAAACAGTGCAAAGCCTGTGAGTATATCTATGGTCGGAGAGTATCAGCCTTGGATTTCTGTCATATACTACCAACTGTCCAGCATGCTTTTCGTTACAGGTATTCAATTCAGTTACAGCTGGTAAGGAATAATTTTACTTCTTCTTAAAATGCTCCTTTTGTCTGAAACAAATTCCCCATCAAAACATCTGTTTAAAATTGCCCTTTGAATAATAACACAGAAGAAAGAAATTAAAAGCGTTTTGATAAAGATGTCAGGCTTCCTCTCCAGTATGGAAACAATTTTTACAATTCATCTTTTTGCAATAAAAGTTCTCATAGAAAGACACTTCTACCAAGTATATATTTTTTTTTAATTTCAAATGAACAATCAAGACTGAAGTTCTTCGATAGTTTTTCTGAAAACTGTTTTGGCTCAACTTCAGATGGTGACATTATCTTTGACATTGTGAGATTTTTCCATATTGAGAAGAATGGAAAATTGAGGGAGGGGGGTTAATACCTTTTTTTGATTGACTATCGTTGTAACCAAGCCTGTTTTCATTCTCACTTAAACAGCAGGTTGACAAAGGGGTGCATTTTTCGCCAAGTACATTAGTCTGTCATCTTCCATTTGTTTTTACAAACGTGGAGACAAACATGAGAGAATTAGGACAATCTTTTTTTCCCCTTTTTTGTGAAGAGACTGTATTAGTGAGTTACCAGACTTTATTTAAGAGAATCTGGCTGCAAATACCACTAGCTCACTTAATTAAGGGACATTAACTGCTAGATTATGACTTCTGGCTTGCTTGTCCTACTATATACAACTATAAATTTCCTTTTTTAAGACAACGCTTCTACATTGTCTGCCGTGGTATAATTGGCATGTCCCATTCTTCTCAATTTTTGTAACTAATAGTACAACTTGTCCACCTTCCACACTGGATACCAATTAAATCTTTATAGCATAAAAGCAGAAAACAATTATCACATAGCTCATGAATTTGAACTGTAAATTTGAAAACAGAAAAAGGCACGTTTAAGACTTCTTATGCAATATAAATTCTCAGAAATAGAACAGCCTTATATATTTGTTCTTGACACGGGTCACACCTATGAAAAAACTATGCATCCTTTAATATCTCTATCATTATATGATATACTGTATTAAAATACCTCAATGCAGATATGATGCATTCCTCCAGTCTTGTTTTTTTGCAGAAAGCTCGCAATGGGACTCTTTTCTCCTAAAGGATGGAGAAGTTCCAGCTTGGTATTTCCCAGCTCCACGAAAACAGTGTAGACACCGTGTTCAGGAAGAGGAACAGTCTCGCTCACCTGTGCTCCTAACACATCTCTGTACAAGGACTGGGCTTTCTCCAAATCTGGTACTGCAATTGCCACGTGGTTAAGTCGGCCCAGTTTCCACAAACAGCTTGGAATATTTTGACAGAGGGAATTCGATGATGATAGAGTTCGTATTGCGGGAGCCGAAGTCTGCAACCTGGTAAGAACCCCTGAAAAGAAGTGAACAGCACCAATACAGTGCGTTTGAGAAAGTATCAATAGCTGTTCTTTCCCCTTCTAATAATGCTCAGAGGTATTTTAGTTCTAAGTACTATGAAGAGAAGATTATTTTTAAAAGGTCAAAATCGTAATAGCTTTTTCTTATACAACAAGTGCCATTGACTTCAGTGTGACTTACAAAAGGAAAATAATAAGATCTGGCTCATCTTAAGTGAAAGGGTAATTATCAAAAGTATTGGATGGCCATGTAACACAAAAGTAAGGGCAAACATGTAGGCAAAAGATGGAGAAGTCATGGAGAAGCTTGATGTCATGAAAAACTGCATAGATATCTACAGAATTCTTCACTGATTGCTTTGACCAGGCAGTACTGAACTTTATGCTGTGTCAAATTGCTGTGTTACTGATAGTTCTAGGCTCGCCTGTTTTTTATAAGAATAAAAAAAATTAGTATACTTACAAATTAATTACATTAAAAATTAATCTGCCTGCGTACTAGAATCTGGAGAGGTTGGGAGCACACGAGAAATTGTGATCATCCCAGTTGTTTCTAGCACCCAAATTAGAATTAGATGAAAGCATATATTCATAGAAGCTGCATTTTAATGTCATGCCAGTTTGCTTTAGGCTATGCCAGAGTTCCCAATGCCTCAAGGCCAAGCTAGAGGCATCTCAGCAGTTTGGAAGCCTTTGAGGCATTCTTGGCCTTAAGTTCACAAGTGTGCTGCTTTGCTAAGAGCTTGTACCAAGCATGCGCTGAGTTTCTGGATGGTTTGCAATACCCCGAGGACGGCCTGGCTTGCACTTTTTCAGACTCTTTGTAAGGTTAGTGGTAGCGGTGAGGTTAGTAGTAGCTATAATTAATCAGCTAGCTTCACTGTGTGAAACTGAGAACTATCGTTTCACAGGAATTCAAGACTTTACAGCTCTCAGTTAATTCTTCCTCACAAAGACAATTGATGCAGTCCTTAAATGTGAACCTTTCTGAGCACTGTGCTATGACAGAAGTGTTTGTGCATACTTGAGACTTAAAATTACATGCAATGTACATTTGTCTGAAGACTTAGCATCACAGAATCTTTAGATGATACTAAATTGACATAATTCATTAGCTATTTCCAGGAACTCATGCACTTCTACAAGAAACTGCCCTGCAGGGTTTCTTGGTAGCCTTTCACACAGCACATCCTGTCATCTCCTTCATCACAGCCAAAACTTGTGGACAACTCTTTTTCACTTGTTACCTTTAGGCTATCAGACTGGCATAGTAGAGAACCTCAATATTTCCAAGTATATTTAAACTTTTTACATGTTAAAAAAATTACCCTAGACATTTCTACGTAGAAGAAAAATACTTGTTTTTTCAAATATCTATGGTGAAACTGTTTTGCAGATAAACTTGCCATCTAAATGTAGCTGTATCAGGGGTGAACAAAGAAATTGCCTGGGGAAGCAACACTATGCAATGCTTATAATGTGAAAAAGAATAAACAAGCAGTATCCAGCTTGCATAATTAGAAATATGGATAATCAACTAGATCAGAAAATAATGTATTAATTTTTTTTTTTAAAACCCTCCAACTCCCACCATCCAGTCTTTTCTGCTCCTCTGTGATTCTACTGAATTAGCTCTGCTTCCTACAGTAATCTCTTAGGAACCGATTCAATTCTTCATGAAGCAAGAGATGCTCTTCCACTTGGAGAAGGTCAGTATTCTCCAAAAGAGAAAAATCCTTTGATAGGTAAGGACCGTTCACTATATAATTTGTTATGTTCCTAGAAGAGCTACTGAGTCAAATAATGCAGTTTAGGTACAGTGAGTTTAATCTGCCCTTCATCACTAGATACTGAAAATGCTGCAGATAAAACCTCTAAGACTTGTTTTGAAGTTTTAGAAAGCAAACACCTTTTCTCAGGGCTGGGCAACAGGAGGCAGCAATGTCCATTAATCCTGTGCACCAAGACAAGAGCCGGGACAGGAGAGATTCCCACTGACAGGCATGTGGGTAAGTTTTCCCAAAAATCTCATGCATGTTTTATTACTTTCCAAGGCCTGATTATAATGTCATAATGAAACTTCCCAACAGACAAATCTGTAGAAGCTACAAAGTTAAATTTGATTAGATGATTAATTACTTCTGAAGCTTTACTTTAATAATATCTTTGACATTATGGCCTCAAGCTCCACCAGGAGAGGTTCAGGCTGAACATTAGGAAAAAAAATTTCACAGAAGGGGTCACTGGGCACTGGCAAAGGCTGCCCAGGGAGGGGGTTGAGTCACCTTCCCTGGAGGGGTTTAAGGGACGGGTGGACGGGGTCCTGAGGGACATGGGTTAGTGTTTGATGGGAATGGTTGGACTCAATGATCCGGTGGGTCTCTTCCAACCTGGTGATTCTATGATTCTATGAATATCTGGTAACAAAAGTCCTAGTGTGGAAGCACATACCATCCCACTATTCCAGTCTCTCTTTAGATGGGTCTCGGGTATTTGCAGGAATAAAGGAAAAGATAATATAAGAAATAAGTGACCTTGCAGAATAGGTGGCCCAGCAAATGAAAAAGATGTCACTCAGCACTGACACCCAGTAATTAGAGATCGTTAAGGTGACTGGTGCAGAGCAAAGGGCTATTGGCAGCGGGATTGAACTTAAGCTGCTGCGTGCTTGTTTCAAGAATAAATGTTTAATTATTTCATATTCCCAGTGATTCTCACTAGCATAGAATCACCAGGCTGGAAGAGACCCACCAGATCATCGAGTCCAACCATTCCTATCAAACACTAACCCATGTCCCTCAGCACCTCGTCCACCCGTCCCTTAAACCCCTCCAGGGAAGGTGACTCAACCCCCTCCCTGGGCAGCCTGTTCCAGTGCCCAATGACCCTTTCTGTGAACAGTGTTTCCCTCATATCCAGCGCGACCCTCCCCTTCAAGCACACGCAGCAGCCGCTCCTGGTCTCGCCCCTCACCGCCCGCCCCCCCTCCCACCGTTACCGGCCGCCGCTCGCCCCAGCGCCGCCATCGCCGCCGCGGGGAGGGGCTGAGGGGGCGGAGAGTCCTCAGGGGGAGGGGACACTGCCCGTCGCTGGGAGTTGGAAATAGAATCACGGCATCGCACAGAATCACCAGGTTGGAAGAGACCCATCGGGTCATCGAGTCCAACCGTTCCCATCAGACACTAACCCATGTCCCTCAGCACCTCGTCCACCCGCACCTTAAACCCCTCCAGGGAAGGCGGTTCAACCCCCTCCCTGGGCAGCATGTTCCACTGCCCAATCACCCTTTCCGTGAAGAATTTTTTCCTAATGTCGAGCCTGATCCTCCCCTGGTGGAGGTTGAGGCCATTCCCTCTCGTCCTGTCCCCTGTCCCTTGGGAGAAGAGCCCAGCTCCCTCCTCTCCACAACCTCCTCTCAGGTAGTTGGAGAGAGCGATGAGGTCTCCTCTCAGCCTCCTCCAGGATAAACACCCCCAGCTCTCTCAGCCGCTCCTTTTGTTCTCCAGCCCCTTCACCAGCTCTGTTCTCTTCTCTGGACTCGCTTCCAACCTGGTTATTCTATGATTCTATGTCTGGGTATGGGGCAGCCACCACTGCTCTGGGGAAACTCCCTGTCTTAGGGAGCTTTATTTGCCAGCGTTTTCAGTACCATAGGATGTCACACAACAAAGCAGCTGAACACTGGGCATCGTGGCATGTGGACTCGTGCCTCGTCAGCTGGAGCTTGGACATGCCAGACTGGCATTTTGTTCATGGCACCAGCTGGAGGCTTATGGCTCCAAAATAGCCCTTGTATGTAGGTCAAAGAGACAAAACTGCAGAGTCAGATGACTGTAGCTTTGCTATATTTAGAGTAGGTTTTCCAGCATTGGTGAGCATCCCACGCTCTTCCAAGGGGCGGATCAACAGATGAACACCTGTGTGCCGGAACCTTTATGTGCGGAAACCTTATGTGCCCGAGCCCTTTATGTGTAGAACCTCTGTCTGCCTGAGCCCTTTATATGCGGAACCTCCCGTGTGCAGAACCCTTGTGCGCCGGAACCCGAGCTGCGGCCGCGGGAGCCGCCCGGACCGCCGCACCGTTGCCTGCTCCACGCGGGAAGATGGCGGCGGTGAAGAGGTTGGCGGCGGTGAAGAGGCTGGAGGCGGCGCTGAGGGCGGCGGGAGCCGCTGCAGCGCGTCCCGAGCGCTTCCTCAGGTACCGCGGGGCTCCCAGGGGGCGCGGGGAGGGCCGCTCCCCCATCGGGCTGTGGGGACGCCGAAGTGCGGCAAATCCACTCTGTACGACTCGCCTTGGAGGTTTAGAAAGCGAGCGCCCTTCCTCAGGGCTGAGCAACACGAGGAGCGATCCCCATCGATCGTGGGTGGCCAGGCAGGAGCTGGGGCAGGAGAGATCAGTCTTCCCCGAAATCTCGTCTGTTTCTCTCCAAGAACTCATTTTAATGTTCTTATGAACTTGCCAACCGTCAGAGCTCTTGCTAACTGGGAGCTGGCTCCAGCCCTGCCCTCACCTTGGGGCTGGGGAGAGGCTGCAAACAGAGGGGACTGCAGGAGAGGCACCTGCTCGGCACAGACCACACTGAACATAGGGCGTTCTCATCTCCAAAGAGTGAACTGTGTGTGGGAAAACAGTCTGAAAATTCAAACATGTGCTGTCAGACATTCTGTCCAGCTTGCAAAAATTACAGTTGCTTTGATGAAACTTAACCATACTTTGGCTTAAATAAAAAAATATCCCATTTAGTTACTACTTGTATCAGTAGAAGAGCTCGAGGGGGAGGCTGCATTCTGGCCAGTGCTGCAGGCTCTCCTGAAATACCTGTTAGCAGCGCTCAGACCCAGCTGGGGCTGTGGCTGCTGCAGTGCCCTCGTCCTTTCTTTAGCCTTCAGGAATTAGGGAACTGAGGTTTCTGTTTCTACTGGCTATATCGAAGTGTTGGTAGCTCTAGAAGAAGAAACTGCAGGAGAATGTTCAAATGCAAGAACTGAGGAGTAAGGCAGCAGAGGAGGGCAATTCCCTTTTTGAAGTGTTCAGTGCTATACTGTTTACTTCCCCAAAATATTTGAGGTTGCTAAATTTGATCAAAATACAGCAAGGTACAACTGTGGAAGACTGGAGTGTTCTATCCAGCTGCTGCTTCATGCACAAAGTGAGATGAATCTGAAAGGCTTAGTAATTAAAATGTCTCTATTTCTAGGAAGACTTAGTAGTAGTACTCCAAGTTAAGCAATAGCAATGGATGTTGAAAATTGCTGTCCTGTGACATGAAAATACCTAAACAGATAAGAAACAAGCTGCTGTGTGACATGTGATTAACTGAATGGAAGCTGTAAAATGAGTGAGAGCTTGTAAATGCTGCAAAATAGAACATAAAAAATACTAACTGTCATACTTTAAAAAGCTCTTTATTTTTTTCCTGTTTTTAGTGTGCAAGATGGATTGGCTGCTGACTTCAGAGCATTGACAAAGACTCTCTATGATTTGCATAGAGCTCTGGGAAGTAATATAGTTCATGGGAGTCCTCTAAATGAGCTGGTAATAGAAAATTTTGACGAAGAACAGATTTGGCAACAACTAGAGCTCCAGAATGATGCAGTGCTTGATTTCTTCAAGAAATCTATTGAAAGGGATGCCAAGGATGAAGATCTTTGCCTTCTCTCAGACCAGGAAGGGGATGGTTCAGATGCAGAGACTGGCAGTGACAAGGAATTGGATGACAACATGATGGAAGCAGGAGCTGAACCAGACAATGTTCCTACAAAAGATAACACTAAAGTTAAAGAAAAGCAAATAAAACCCAGAGAAGGTGTAGCGCAGGAACACAGTGATGAGGATTCTGATATTGACTTTGATATTGAAGCACTGGAGCAACAAACTAAAACAGCCAAGGAAACCACGTTGAAGAAAACGGGAAGAAAATCTATAGTGGATGACAAATTTTTCAAGCTGGCTGATATGGAAGCTTTTCTAGAACAAGCAGAAAAGGAAAACGGGGAGGAGGAGGAAGATGATATTAATTATTTTGAAGACATCATCTCAGATGATGAGGAAGAGGAGTCTGAAGAAGCTGAAGTCAAAGAAAGAATATCGGTAAATTCATTTTCTGATCTCTTTTTTTCTTTTAAATAGAGATACATTATCCATTAGGGTGACTATAAATTGTTGAAGTTTGTAGAAGCTACAAAGTTAAATTTGATTAGATGATTAATGATTACTTCTGAAGCTTTACTTTACCAGATATTCACATCAAATATACTATTAACTAAAGTCCTAGTGTGGAAGAACATACCATCCCACTATTCCAGTTTCTCTTTAGATGGATCTTGAGTTTTTGCAGGAATAAAGGAAGAGATAGTATATCATAAGAAATAAATGACCTTGCAGAATAGGTGGCCCAGCAAATGAAAAAGATGTCACTCAGCAAAGGTGACTGATGCAGAGCAAAGGCCTTCTGGCAGCTTCTTTTTCAGGGAGCTGGCTTTGGAACCGGGATTGAACTTAAGCTGCGGCATGCTTGTTTCAAAAATAAATGTTTAACTATTTCATATTCCCAGTGATATTCTCACTGTCAAGTAATAACTGTCCAGGGTATAAGGGAGCATGTATGCATTCCAGGCAGTAATTGACAGAATCTACCACTCTGACTGCTCTATTTGTTGTAATTGGAGATGTGTTTAAGTGGTAGAATATTTTAAATACTCATAAAAGAGATAAGTTTTACTAAGATGCCCTACCAGTGGTTAATGCTTCAGAAAACTGAATTACACTTACAAAAGTAGTGCTGTTAAAAGGCTTTAAAAGGTACCCTTAGGCTTCTGTCAGGCTACCAGTTTTGATTTGGATTTTATGTTTGGTTTGTTTGGTTTTTTTTTCACCCCTCCCTTCTCTTTTTAGCCAATTAAAAGTTCTAGAGACTTGACATACAAAGATTTCTTTGATCCAGTTGATGACAACGATTTAGTAGCTGATGATATTGAAGATGATCAGGAAGAGGAAGCAGACAGTGCTATTGAAGAGGAGAACGATGAAAGCATGTCCGAGTAAGTATATGCAGTTAAAATGTCAGTGAAAACCTATTGTATTTCTTAACTGTGGATTAGTTGTAACAGATAAATGTCTAATAGCTTAAATAGCTTCGTGTGAAAACTTTTCAACCTTTATTGGATGTTAAATTTTAATGTTACAGGTTCGAGGATATGAATGAAATGATGATGGAAGATACGAGAAGTAAAGAAGCCTCTAAAAAAGTTACTTTTAGTTTGCCAGATGACAGTGAAACAGAAGATGTTGGTGATGTGCAGTTAGGGAAAGGCATCGATCCCAGTGAAACAAAGTCATCTTTTGAGAAGAGACAGGAAAAGGTATTTTTTTAAATTTTGCTACTTCAAAACAGTGGACAATATGTTTATATATTTTTGTAGTGGTTGTGTAATTTGTTCAGAGCCTGGCAAATATGAAGAGGCTGTTTGCAAATTGGGAGGAAAAAGAAGTGGCTTATGTAGCACTCGTATATTCCCTCATATTTATGTGAGGAGAAGTTAGAAGTACCTGAAATAACTGTTAATATGTTGTCTTGGTTTTATTTTTGAGTTCTGTTTTTTTAAACTTCTTGGGAAACTGTGTTTTTCAGATGAGCAAAAAAATACAGAGTTTAGAAGAACAGCTGCTAGAAGAGAAACCTTGGCAGCTTAAAGGAGAAGTGACTGCGCAAAAACGACCTGAAAACAGCCTTTTGGAGGAAACGGTGCTCTTTGACCACGCAGTCCGAATGGGTAAGCAGTGAGGGAGGGCTTTCTGAAGGCGTGTTGCGTCCCTCGTGGGTTTTCTTCCCTTTGACCTTGCTGAAAACACCTGTGATTCAAGAGCAGGATAACAAAACAATGAGTTAAACTTCTCGGTGGCTTCTTGAGGTTGTGTGTTTTCATAGCGGAAGCTATAATTCTTTTTGTTAATTTAACTGAAAGTTCATTAATTGGGTGGCGAATTTAGTCATTCACAAGCCTTACATAATACTATTGGTCTCCCCCAGAGAGAGGAAAATGTTGCTACTTCACCTTACATTACTACACTTTGGTTAAGACCTTTCTTTTTCTGCGTTTTTATTTGTCATACAACAAAAAGTATTTCTTGCTGGACAAACGTTAATCTTAAAATTCTTCTCTTTCTCCTCTCAGCACCTGTGATCACAGAAGAAACTACTTTAAAACTTGAAGATATCATTAAACAGAGAATATTAGATGAGGTTAGTATTGGGTTGTTCCTCCCTGTGTTGTTCATAGACTCGATTCACAGGGCATGTTCCAGATATGAGCTTGAGGTGTAGAGTTAACTTAATTTCTGCAACTAATTGTTTTATTGTTTTGCCTTGGTCAATATCTCTAGGTTTATAAGGAGCTCTGTCTTTATATGCTTGTTAAATGCTAGGGTTTGGAGCACTTTTGGAATATAGTGTCAGTCCGTAATTTTTGTCTGTTATTGTAACAGTAGCGCTCAGAGCATCCTGAATACTAACCAAATCTCAGCTATTTACTTTGTTTTTCTTAAAAGCCACTGACAGAAGATTTGTATCCCACAGCTCGTTAAGGTTTGTTAGTTGAATAGAAGAAAATGGCACATACAGGGGAGAGTATTAAATATACTTAGCAAAAACTCTAAATTTGTGTAATTTTCTTGTGATCCACTAAAAATAAGCACACAAGCTAGAGCTCCAAGTCTTTTATTAATTTTCTTCCAAATGAGAGTGTGATACTTAATGAGTTTCTGGGAAGCCACATGCATAACCAAGTTAATGTGTCCGATAAGTTATATTGAAAATGTTCTAAATGAGCTGTAGCACGTGATATTTGACTGTGGTTGGTTTTTGTCATTAATTTATGGCTTTCTCAGGCATGGGATGATGTGGTACCAAAAGAAAAACCACAGGAGGAGGCTTTTGAATACAAGAAACGTATTACTCTGGATCATGAAAAGAGTAAATTGAGTCTCGCTGAGATCTATGAACAGGAATACATGAAACTTCACCAGGTAACCTAAGCAGTGCCTTTCTTTTCAGTTTGAAGCTCACATCCCATAATCTCCTGTCTTCATTTGTATGCTGCTAGCTCTGCTTTCAGCTTAGTGGAAGTACTTCAATCTTTCTCTGACTATTCACCATGGAGATGGCTCTGAACTGTGTATTGTGCTGTGTTACTGGTCTTGGTAAAGCAAAGTAGCTTTATGAACGCTGTTGCAGTAACGTTGTGTATTAATGCAGCAAAAGACCGAAGAGGAAGAAAATCCCGAACACAAAGAAATTCAGGAAATGATGGATTCACTCTTCCTGCAGCTGGATGCACTTTCTAACTTCCACTTCACACCCAAACCAGTAAGTACACAAGTTTCATAAAGCTGGTTTGTTTGTTTTTTCTCGTCTCTGAAACTGGGTACTTCAAAATATATTTGGGAAATGGAAAGTAAACATTGAGTGTTACTGAACTCATTCTTATTTCATATTAAATGAACAATATTTGTCTCTAAACAAAACGGAATATTTAGTATCTTCACTGTAAGCTGCAAAGGGATGTTGTGCTCAGTCCTTGTGTTTATTTCTAGCCTGTGCCAGAAGTGAAAATCGTTTCAAACCTTCCAGCTATAAGTATGGAAGAAGTAGCGCCTGTTGCTGTTAGTGATGCTACTCTCTTGGCACCAGAGGAGATCAAGGTAAATACAAATATAAATCCTGTAAGGGTCTGGAAGAGGATCTGTGTTGTTGATAGGAGGGTGCACCGGCTGCCTCACCTTCTGGACCTTCTTGCCTAGCATTGTAGTGTTGGATGTGGCTGGGGTTTGGGGGGCATATGTGTCTTTTTGTTTTTGGAAAACGAAGAAGGAAGGGAAGAGTTAACTTTATTTGGTTTGACTATTATGATGGTAATTATTTTTCCCACTTACAATATATGGATATTTGGAAGGGGAAAGCTAAATGACAATTTAGGGAAGAGCAATTAGCTTGTCCTTGACAATTGTACAAAGCTCTCTTCCCAACTTTTGCTAGTTTTTGGCTTCTCCCTTAGTTTAGCCAGCTCAGGGTGATGCTGAACGCTTGAAATAATGGAAAAGCTGAGACAGATTTGAGTACTGTGAAGCGAGTTTTTTCTTTTGCATGCTTACGGAGCTTGAGATCTTGTTCTCCTTAGGAAAAGAACAAAGCTGGCGATGTAAAAGCAGATGCAGAAAAGACTCCCACAGACAAAAAACGAGAACGAAGAAGGAAAAAGCTTCGTAAACGCATGAAGCGAATAGAAAAAGAGAAACGTCAAAAGCTTCTTGAAAAGATGAAACCAGAACAAGGCACGAAAGTCAGCAAAAAAGCTGCAGAAGCAAAATTAAAGAGACTTACAAAAGAAGGCAAAGCATCTCTGCTCAAGGTAAGGCTCTGTTAACTAGTTCTGTAAAGCTTCTAGCCTGCCAGCCAAAGAATATTAAAATCTCAAGGATAGATAATGTTTTTAGCTGGGGAGGAAAGGGTAGGTACATACTTTTTCTTAAAATTTCCTTTTCCCCTCTCCCCTGCTCCCAGGCTTTAATTTCCCCTCTGTTCTTTTGAACCTCAGTTTTGGAGACACTGTTCTATTCCATACTTTATCTCATGCAGAGTAGTGTTGAATGCCTTTTTAGTGCTGATTTTGCTGAATATCCTAACAGCATGATGTCAGTATAAAGGCCTGAAAAATACAGCTCTGGTTGCACTTTTCAGTGACTCCCGTGTTTTTAATGCATATTTATGTAGATGTTATTGCTTCAGTTATGAATTAATCCCATCTAAAAGTTTGTCGGAATCTTTAGAAGCTGACTCAGAGAATGAAATATATTTCATCTTGTAAACAACAAGCTTTAGTTATGAAAAAAATATTCTTGATGCCTGTTCTTACCTACCATGCTAGTGGCTAATGAGAGAAGGAATGTGCTCTGCTATTTCTTTAGGTAGCAGGAGTGAGGTAAGAATGCAGTGGAAAATCTACTTAGAAAAACAATTATCAGTTTGTTTGGGTTTTTTAAGTCAAATACCATTACAGGTGAGTAACTCCTAAGCAGTAGGATGGCAACTGTTTACATTTCTCTTGGTTGTAACAAATGTCTCATCCCTTCACAGGATGAAGGTAAAGACAAGGCCTTGAAATCATCTCAGGCTTTCTTCTCTCAGCTACAAGATCAAGTAAAAATGCAAATCAAGGATGCAAAAAAATTGAAGAAGCAACAGAAGAAGCAGAAAACACTCTCTGTTCAAAAACTGAAATTGTAATTTACCTTTTTATATATGTTGCATCTTTTAATATATACAACATTTCTACACAAATGCTGAATTTGAGTAAGAGTTTTTGTGTGTCTGTCTGTAAAATGCTCTGTAACTTCTAAGGTTGTAAAGACACTTCTATTTTGCTTTTACTTCCTTTTTTTTTCCTGCAGAGTCTCTAGGACTCTGCTTTTGTCTTTTTGTTCCAAAAAGAAAGTTGCTTGCCCCAGGCAGACAGACACGTGTGTGGAACACTTGTTGCTTGTGCTTTGGCCACCTGCTCAGTTTAAGCTGTAGTCTGTGGGGTTTGTGCCTGCATCGCAGGGATGTCTGATTTGTTCAAGGCTTAAGCTGAGCCCTGGCAGTAAGTATAAACTGGAAATTACCTTTTGAAAGCGACTGGGGTGGGACATAAAGCCTTTCAGAGACAGTAGTTGGCATAAGTGTGGGGTGTCTTGTGAAGAATGCTTCTCAAGGTGGAAACATTTCGGTGTATTTGCTCTTCCTTTGGCTGAGCAGCAAAAACAACCCCCCAAAGTGCAGCTGGTGCCCTTCCCAAGAGCGGCGAGACTCTCCCAGGAGGGGAAGGGTTGGGGCAGTTCGATCAGCTCGGCGCTCGCTCGCCAGGCTCGCTCGCCGCCACCGGTGATGCGGCGATGTATTGCTCTGGCCTGGAGGCGCGCGCCGTGCTGAGGGGGCCGGGCCGCGAGGGGCGGGAGGCCGCGCCGTGAGGGGAGAGACCGAACCGTGAGGGGCGGGGGAGGCCGCGCCGTGAGGGCGGCGCCGCTGACACCGAAAATGCGGCGAATCCGTCCTGCAGGACTCACTTTGGAGGTTTAGAAAGCCAGCGCCCTTCCTCGGGGCTGGGCAACACGAGCAGCGATTGATCCCCATTGGTCGTCTGCAGGAGCTGGGGCAGGAGACATTCCCTCCGACTGGCACGGGGATCAGGCCTCCCGGAAATCTTATGCAGGTATGGTTGGACCTGATTATCTCTGAGGTCTTTTCCAGCTGATTCTATGTTCTGTTCCTCTCCAAGGACTCATTTTAATGTTTTTATGAACTTCCCAGCAGTCAGAGCTCTTGCTAACTGGGAACTGGCTCCAGCCCTGCCCTCACCTTGGGGCTGGAGAGAGGCTGCAGGCAGACGGGGTTGCAGGAGAGACACCTACTCGGCACAGACCAGACAACGAAGGGCGTTCTCAGCCCCAGAGAATGAACTGTTTGTGGGAAACATGCTGTCAGAGGGACATTCTGTCTGATTTTCAAAAAACGCAATTTCTTAGATGAAGTTTTACTTTACCTTAAATCTGGTAAGTGCTTCTTTCTGGAGGGCTGGTGTGTGAGGGGAGCCAGGTGGGAGAGCCCCAACAATCCCATGTGCTTGGAATGGGTCAGCTCTTTTTAAACAGCCAGCAGATCACTCAAATTTTCTCTTTCATTTTTTATTTTCTCCTCCTTGCTCCTCTTTGCATTTGGTACCTTAGAAGGTCTTTCATCCAATATAATTTTGGTTTTTTCTTTCCTTTCAAGGCATGTCTGAGGATTACAGATGGAAGATGCAAGGCCAGGAGGAGCCTTTTTTCCCTTTCACGTATTACAGAATAAGGAAACGTGACCTGAGTGAAGTTGCCTGTGCCATGTGAATGCTTTGAAGGTTCGTAATGGCAGAAGCGAGGTCTTCAGGAATTAAAAGACCCCGATTAAGTTTGTCACTCGATAAAAATAAGAAAAAAAAAGAAACAGCAAAAAAAGCGGAAGGTAAACGAACATCGTCTGTACCTTCAACATCCTCTTCTATTACTTCTTTTTTCAACAATGCTCCCCCTGCCAAAATTACCTGTCCCATGTGTGGGCAAACGGTGCCAAGATGCAGAATAAATGAACACATAGATGAAACGTGTCAGAGAAACCACGGTGAGATTGGCAGCGTCAGTTCACCACTCAGCTCTTTTAGGAACAACAGCCCCCCTGCTGCAAGCTTGAACGGTACTTCCAGCCCGTATTTTTCAAAAAAGCTTTTAAATATAGAAACAAGCCCTTCCAAAAGCAGTTTATTGACAACAGAAGGGAGTGGAGGACAACAGATTAGTCCTTATTTTAGCAATAATAGTTCAGTCTGTATTGCTAACGATGAACCTCAGGCTCAGACAGTTAAAATAGTCTCTTTGGGAAGCTTGTCATCTAAACTGTCCAGAAGACGCCATATCCAGGGAAGAAAACAGATCACGTATGAAGAGATCAACTCTTCACCTCCAGCTGTTCATGATACGTGCACAAGTGCTGCAGGACAGAATGATGATGAGATTTATGCCGAGCATAGTTCTCAGAAAGAAAATCAACTTCCTCAGAGGGAGGGTTGGGAACAGAATTTTTTGAATGATGAATCTGCATTTCAAGAAGACGTGAACAAACATAGTGGAGAAGGACTTGCAGATGTTATTCAGGTGTCTTTGCCAGCTGATAATGTTAATGGCAAAAGGTTACCAGGCAGTACAAGCAGCAAAACAGAAAGCTCTGAAGGTGCAGTTCTTAGTCCTGATGCATTTGAAATGCAACGAGCCGTTAATGATTCAGCAGATGTGACCAATAGCTTGGAAGTGAAGACTCAGCCTCACTCCGAGGTTATTCCTTCTTCCAAGACGGAAGCGAGCTGTGATACACAAAATTGCTCTAGCAAGGGCGACACACGTGTGCTTCCTGTGGAAGTTCATGAAGACTTTGAAGATGAGATGGATCATGTGTTGTTAGAAACTGTTGAAAAGGTAGAATTTAAAAATTCCATTGGGGACATTTTAGACAAAATAAATGAGGTTAGCTCGGCCCCCAGCTCTCCTGGGCACCCATATTACCTCCAGAATTTTTTGGTGGTGCTGCGAGCGGTCTTGGAGAATGAAGACGATGTCAGACTCTTTGATGAGCAAGATATGAACATTATAGCCAAGTTCTGCAACTTATCAGGTATTTTTTTTTAAATACATTTTCACATTAGCTCTTGTAGAAAGAACTGTTACATACTGATTAGCAATTACGTGAAATTTCTCCCAAGACCAGTAAGAGACTAGGAGAAAATGACAAACACATCTGAATGTAGTTCTCTTGGTGAACTTATCCGGGGAATNCACCTGAATGTAGTTCTCTTGGTGAATTGATCCTGGGAATATCTTATTTAAAAAAAGGTTGAAGAAGTCTTTCTAAGGGCATGAGAATAGTTAAATAAATAAGCATGTGAAAGTTGACTGCCATTTCTTAAATATATTTAGGTCTTGTAATGTTTTAGTGATTCTTTTTATTAGTGATCAGTTTCAATGAAGTAGCGACAGCGATAAAAAAATTGGAAGTTAATGAGGGATGAATGAAGTACTGAAAAGGGTGCCGAATGCAGTAACAATAGCTAGGCTATTCTCAGCTAAGATTTAATAAGCTTATTTTATTGAATTTAAACATTTTTAGTGTTTCAAAAGTATTTTTAAGAGGTAATTTAAGAGGCCGGTTCCCTGATAAAAAACTGGCTTTTTTCCTCCTTTTCAGTAGATGTATTTGTAAAATTAAGCTTGTATTTAGAAAAGAAGAGTCTGAAGGTACTCTGTGATTATGAAATCCTTCTCTCAGACTACAGCTTCTCTTGTGCCCAGCCTCAAGTAGTTGGTTATTGGATGAGTGTTAAAGAAAGCAAAAAGACCTCCTAAACATCACAATACGCAGAGTTTGGAAAATGAAGTATTTTCTAGAAAAAAAAAATCTTTCTTAAAGGGTGAGCATGTCCAAAATGTATTTTAGTGATATTCACTACCTACAAAATACAGTGTATTTACTACCTACAAAACTTAAAGATTGTAATTAGCAATAATGACTTGGAAAAGTAAGTTCTGCTGTTGTACCAAGTCTGCTCATTGAACACACACAAGTTTAAAATATGTCACAGAGGATTAAAGGAATTTTTCTAGGTAAGGTAGTGATTATGCATAATACCATTTTAGAATTTAATTTTATTTTTATCCTTCCCTGCTTTAAATAAAATTTGCAGTCGGTGGCCAGAAGTTATACGTGAGACTTTTTCAACGCAAGCTGAACTGGTTAAAGGTGAACAAAATAGAGTATGGAGAGATTAGTACAGATTTGTCACCAATGATTGAAGAACTGGCTGAAGCCAGGTTGCTGCAAACAGGTATGGCTGGCATTAACACTGAGATTTGAGCTATTGCTTGAGTGTAGCTGTATAGCATATATTGAATGTATGTGGATCATTTTGCTTTTAGAATCTGAACTGGAAGACCTGTGTGAAGGATTAGATTTGCTTTCAGCCCCCGAGCTGAAAACGTTGGCAAAGATCTTTCACCTACCAAACCCAAATGCGCAGAAACAACAACTTACGGAAGATTTCTTGAAGTTGGCAAAGCAACGTTCGGTCTTCAGCTGCAGTCAGGCTGGTATCGGGACAGTGATTTTAAAAAGGTAACTGTTTCTACTTAACTTTTGTAGTTGAATGTAAGTTATGCTTCAGAGGACTCAATCTTCTGAAGAGAATAATTAGTACATTTATGAATGAAAAAGGAGAGCATTAAATTTTGATTCACAGTGGGTTAAACAAGGGTAAATACAGGATTTTTTTAATAAAGTATGTCATGTTCTTTCAGATGATTGGCTTAAACTATATGGAGGAAGGCTAGAAAAAGATTTGTTCAGGAAATGGAAAGGAACCTGGGAAAATTACTTACATATCAAAGAAAGTCCTTGGTGCTGGCTTACTCCCTGCTCCAGGAAAAGAGACTGATATAGTTTCTTGCTCGGCCACATCAAGTTTGGGGATGCAGCGCTCTTTACTTCGGTTGACAGCTGAAATCTTAGTTACCCCATGAGATCAGAGAAAATCCTGTTTTACATCTGTTCTGTCCTGTAGACACATAACAGAAATCTTGTCTTCTGTGAAAGGGTGGGATGAAGATGTGTGAATGGAGATGCCTCAAGCAAGGGAGCTTAGTCTGTGGCCTACAAACNGAGATGGATCATGTGTTGTTAGAAACTGTTGAAAAGGTAGAATTTAAAAATTCCATTGGGGACATTTTAGACAAAATAAATGAGGTTAGCTCGGCCCCCAGCTCTCCTGGGCACCCATATTACCTCCAGAATTTTTTGGTGGTGCTGCGAGCGGTCTTGGAGAATGAAGACGATGTCAGACTCTTTGATGAGCAAGATATGAACATTATAGCCAAGTTCTGCAACTTATCAGGTATTTTTTTTTAAATACATTTTCACATTAGCTCTTGTAGAAAGAACTGTTACATAGCAATTATGTGAAATATTTCCCAAGGCTAGTAAGAGACTAGGAGAAAATGACAAACTTAAACACCTGAATGTAGTTCTCTTGGTGAATTGATCCTGGGAATATCTTATTTAAAAAAAGGTTGAAGAAGTCTTTCTAAGGGCATGAGAATAGTTAAATAAATAAGCATGTGAAAGTTGACTGCCATTTCTTAAATATATTTAGGTCTTGTAATGTTTTAGTGATTCTTTTTATTAGTGATCAGTTTCAATGAAGTAGCGACAGCGATAAAAAAATTGGAAGTTAATGAGGGATGAATGAAGTACTGAAAAGGGTGCCGAATGCAGTAACAATAGCTAGGCTATTCTCAGCTAAGATTTAATAAGCTTATTTTATTGAATTTAAACATTTTTAGTGTTTCAAAAGTATTTTTAAGAGGTAATTTAAGAGGCCGGTTCCCTGATAAAAAACTGGCTTTTTTCCTCCTTTTCAGTAGATGTATTTGTAAAATTAAGCTTGTATTTAGAAAAGAAGAGTCTGAAGGTACTCTGTGATTATGAAATCCTTCTCTCAGACTACAGCTTCTCTTGTGCCCAGCCTCAAGTAGTTGGTTATTGGATGAGTGTTAAAGAAAGCAAAAAGACCTCCTAAACATCACAATACGTAGAGTTTGGAAAATGAAGTCTTTTTCTAGAAAAAAAAAATCTTTCTTAAAGGGTGAGCATGTCCAAAATGTATTTTAGCGATATTCACTACCTACAAAATACAGTGTATTTACTACCTACAAAACTTAAAGATTGTAATTAGCAATAATGACTTGGAAAAGTAAGTTCTGCTGTTGTACCAAGTCTGCTCATTGAACACACACAAGTTTAAAATATGTCACAGAGGATTAAAGGAATTTTTCTAGGTAAGGTAGTGATTATGCATAATACCATTTTAGAATTTAATTTTATTTTTATCCTTCCCTGCTTTAAATGAAATTTGCAGTTGGTGGCCAGAAGTTATACGTGAGACTTTTTCAACGCAAGCTGAACTGGTTAAAGGTGAACAAAATAGAGTATGGAGAGATTAGTACAGATTTGTCACCAATGATTGAAGAACTGGCTGAAGCCAGGTTGCTGCAAACAGGTATGGCTGGCATTAACACTGAGATTTGAGCTATTGCTTGAGTGTAGCTGTATAGCATATATTGAATGTATGTGGATCATTTTGCTTTTAGAATCTGAACTGGAAGACCTGTGTGAAGGATTAGATTTGCTTTCAGCCCCCGAGCTGAAAACGTTGGCAAAGATCTTTCACCTACCAAACCCAAATGCGCAGAAACAACAACTTACGGAAGATTTCTTGAAGTTGGCAAAGCAACGTTCGGTCTTCAGCTGCAGTCAGGCTGGTATCGGGACAGTGATTTTAAAAAGGTAACTGTTTCTACTTAACTTTTGTAGTTGAATGTAAGTTATGCTTCAGAGGACTCGATCTTCTGAAGAGAATAATTAGTACATTTATGAATGAAAAAGGAGAGCATTAAATTTTGATTCACAGTGGGTTAAACAAGGGTAAATACAGGATTTTTTTAATAAAGTATGTCATGTTCTTTCAGATGATTGGCTTAAACTATATGGAGGAAGGCTAGAAAAAGATTTGTTCAGGAAATGGAAAGGAACCTGGGAAAATTACTTACATATCAAAGAAAGTCCTTGGTGCTGGCTTACTCCCTGCTCCAGGAAAAGAGACTGATATAGTTTCTTGCTCGGCCACATCAAGTTTGGGGATGCAGCGCTCTTTACTTCGGTTGACAGCTGAAATCTTAGTTACCCCATGAGATCAGAGAAAATCCTGTTTTACATCTGTTCTGTCCTGTAGACACATAACAGAAATCTTGTCTTCTGTGAAAGGGTGGGATGAAGATGTGTGAATGGAGATGCCTCAAGCAAGGGAGCTTAGTCTGTGGCCTACAAACGTTGCCTTAAGAGCAAGCCGCACATCATTGCTTGTTAGTGCTGCCTCGCTTAGCAGCAGGAGCAGCTGCACCCAAAGGGTAGTTAGTTCCAATTCTCTTCTGCTTCAAGTGTGGCCCTTGAACTTTTCATTCGTTAATGTTATTTCTCTGGCTTCTCACTAGAGGTTACATGTGCTATATAGTTTTTCAAGCTGCTGCTTTTAAGGCAAATCAACTTTACACATTAATTGGCTTGTAAATGAAATCATTCTCTTACTTCATTTGGTGTATTTGAATTTTAATAAGTGAGGTTAAAAACTGTTTGTTATAATAATTTTACTTGTCCTTTCAGGGTGAAGGACCTGGCTGGAAAATCTGTCAGGGTCTGTAAAGGCCCGCGGGCTGTCTTTTCTCGAATTCTGCTGCTATTTTCACTGTCTGACTCATTGGAAGATGAAGAAGCTGGCAGTGCTGGTCAAGGCCAGCTCTCCACACTCCTTATGGTGAACATGAGGCGTATGGTATTCCCCACTTACACTGTAAATAGGAAAACACAGGTCTTCCAGGACAGAGAAGATCTTATCAGGTAAGAGGGACTTTTAACAGTTTGGAAGCCTTTTTATTTCTAGAAAGGCTTTACCGCAATACTTACGTGGGCAAATAAGAATTGGTCATGTAGAACTCCTGCTGTAAATGGGTAGAAGTGCACTGTTGCAATGATTTTAAATGCATTTTTATATCCAGGTAGGATTTGTAATTTACAGTGGCTTGCGTTTTGAACCAAAATAGTGGATTTATTTGCTTTATGATTATCTGCCGTGATAATTATTAGAATGAACTGTGACTGCCCCATCCCTGGGAGGTGTCCAAGGCCAGGTTGGATGGGGCTTGGAGCCCCTGATCCAGAGGGAGGTGTCCCTACCCATGGTGGGGTGGGACTGGATGGGCTTTGGAGGTCCTCTGCAATCCAAACTGTTCTATGATGACTGTTATTTCTCCCTTAGATATGCAACTGCTGCTCATCTGTCGAACGATATAGCCACTGCGATGGTGAATGGGAACTGGGAGGAAGCTCATCACCTGTATATGTGTGCTAAAGAAACCTGGAGTGAACTGAAAAATCACCCTTCTTTGAGGTATTAAACAAAATTAGCCTAGTGTTCATGTGAGACTGTTAAGTCATTTGGAGGTCTGTTCTGTTTCACACCAAAGACAGTGGAAAAATGTTTTGACTTCAATAAGACATTCAAAAGACTTTGTCCTGAGACATAGAGGCGCCTTCCCAAAAGTTGTTGTCTTTTATAGCAGGAAATGCCTGTTGCAGCTTTTTTCTTTTGTTCAGCTGTGTTTTTAACATTAACCTTCTCGCTGACGACAACAACTTGGCAGAAACAAAACATATTGTAATAAATAATTTTTTTACACCTGATGTAAAACTTACTATCTCCATTGCTGTTGAAACCAAAATATGCTGTGCAAATGCAGCTTGTGTCTGCTGCCTCAGCTGAACTATTTTCTTACCTTTGAGTTCTTGACTCAGGTGGAATATTCAGTTCAATATACACATCAGTTTGATTTTTGTAAATGCTTTGAGTATAACTATTAGTAAGAGAATTTTAAGAATTTAAATTGTCATCATCAAACTGATCTGAGTTGCTCTTACCTTTCAGCTATCACAGAGGTTTACCTGAGTATCTGCGACGTTTCACAGTTGGCTGGGTGTATACAAGAATCCTTTCCCAAGGTGTTGAGATTTTGCAGAGGCTTCACATGTATAAGGTAAGAGTGGTGAAGTGAATAGGAATATGTGTTAAATGTAGCATTGTACATCAGTTTGCATTTCTTATGGGCTAGGAAATGTTTTCCAGGACTTGCTACAGTTCTTTTAACAGATTGCTTTTAAGGAAAAAGAGCCCTTTCTTGCTGCTTTAGAAAGTTTGAAGTTGTTTTGATTTCTGTTTATGCTTTGGAGAGTTATCATATGTAATATAGCATGAGACTCTTGCTGAGATGCTGTTTTGTTATTTAAAGATGTCTGTGTTTCGCTAGGCTTGGTTATTGCTTTTAAAAAAGACAATTTTGGAAGAAAAGTCTGTGAAATCCTTGACTCTGCACCTTAGGAGTCAACATCTTCAAAGGACTCTGACTTATATGTTAAAGCAAGCCTTGTTATTCTGGAACAGGTTTTGCCTCTGCAAAAAGGCAACAAATAATACTCAGGACTTTTTCATATGCAATAAGGATGAAAATATTTTATATTTGGCAGCTAACCTTAAAGCTCACATAACATCATCTGTATTCTAGAATTTTTAAGATACACGTGTGCAGCTGAATGCATTGGTGGCTGTGGAGTAAAAATAGGGTTTGAATTTTGCAGAGGCAAAGCTTTATAGTGCCCAGTAATTAGAAGGGAAAGTGAAAAGATGATTATGTAATGAAACTTCAGTCTGGTTTTCTAGCTCAAAAGTCTGGGTTTCTTGCTGCAGGAAGCGGTGCATGAGTTGCAGACTCTTCTGTCTCAGAACGTGTACTGTACTGACAGCAGAGGACGATGGTGGGATCGCCTAGCGCTGAATTTACACCAGCACTTGAAAAACACTAAGAAGGTAACTTCACAGTTGTGTGCTGTAAAGCTGGAAACACTGCAGGCATCTGAAAACATTAAAAAAAAAAAAAAGAGAGTATGTCAGAGCCATGAATTGAATTAATTAATTGTCTAAAATTTGCGCTGTATGTGCATCTTTGCACAGCTTAGAGGGTCCTTCTGATTCCATATTACGTGCTGTTAAGAAACCAGCTTTAAAATATTAAACTGATTCAGCTTAGAACCATCCCTTATGTCTGGTCACTTATGCAAAACTTAGACTTCCTTAATCTTATATTAATCAATACAAATGGAGACTAATTGGTTTTTACTGTGTTAGGGCAAATTTGAATCTAGAAACCTACTAGCACAAAATATTTCTTGCTAGTTAGAACTTCAGTGCATAAATAAGAAAGGTTGCCCTGTTTTTTATGTTCAGATGTTTGTGCTACATAACTCAGTTGGTTTTTGCACTGGGTAAGCACAGACAGGTGTGTGCAGGTCTCTCTAGGTCACGGTTTGTTCCCATGCTCTTGCCAGGCCATCGACTGCATCAGGCAGGGGCTGGCAGACCCATTTGTACGTACCGGCCATCGTCTCTCTCTCTACCAGCGGGCCCTGCGCATCAGGGACTCGCCAAGCTGCAAGCAGTTCAGGTGCCTATTCCACGATCTGCCCGTCATAGCTGTGGAGGATGTGACACATGTAAGTAACGTTGCTGCTGTTTTCTGGGAAATAACAGCTTGAGGTCTGACAAGAAAAAACAATCTGGGAGGCTGTTGTGTGCTCTGCAGCAGTCTGTGACTTGTGCTGTAGGAAGTAAACAAATATTTCTACTTATTTAATAAGTGGGCGGCTTCTTAGCCAAAGACAGTCAGCTGGGCACTGATTTCATCTGCGTTGCTCTGCTGAATTGTGTGATCACATTGGTGCATCGCCCCATGTCTTCAAGATCAGGCATTTTGTGTGTAAGAAGTAGTCAAAGTAACCGTAGCACATTGCCAGTGTTTGATGAATGGCTCAAAAAATGCAAGAGTTTTTTCGTAACCTTTGGGAGTGATGCCCTCTGAGTAGATGCTGTACAAATATGCCATGTGATGCTCTTACATCATATTAGAATGGAATTTTTTTAACTCATTCTTTTTCCTGCTGCTGCAAAGATAATTGTATCTGGGCAAAGTCAGAGCAGAGCCTCATTTTCTCTTTGAAAGCTCAAGAGAACAATTTTGAGGGGATGACAGGTTGAATCTTATTCAGTTGATTTTTGGGAACAAATTAGTTCTGATTTTAAGGAAACTGAAAAGGAGGAATGTGGGTTAGGAGAGATTCAAATCCATAGGCTAAAGCTTTTTAATTGTGATGCAGGAAAGTAACAAGTTCTTTTAATGTGTTCAGGTTACGATCAAAGGAAAGATGTGTCCTCAGACGGGAATGGGGAAGTCTGTATTTCTCATGGAGGATGCCCGTGACGAAGGAGGCGAGGATGGTGGTGTCTCCACAGTCATGTGCTCAGTTGAAGAGCTGGCGTTAACTCATTACAGGCAGAATGGCTTTGATCAGGGTAACAGGAACTTGTTTTTGTACAATAGCTGTGGGAGTAGAGAACCAATTTACTATGCAGTTAGGTTAATAGATCATTTTCCATAGACACGTATATGTCTGTGGATCATAAAAAATGTTTATATAGAGACACATTGTGTTATTACTTTTTTTAGTGTAATTTTTTAAGAATTGTGTATATATTAGAAATGGTTAAAGTCAGCACAGTCAGCCTTATTCATGAGAGGGGATGGTAATGTAATCCTGCACTGTAGGTGAGGGCCACTAGCCTGGAGACAGAAACCATTAGCAGATTTTGGAAGTACTAAGCTACATTTACAAGGTGATGCTGTAATGTCAGTACATACTGACCTCAGCTGCACATAAACCTGAGTGGAGCACGGCTCTGTTTGGAACCACCGTGACCTGGTAGCACTTCATATGACCGCACTGTAGAGATTAATGGTTCTGGTTTTATTGAATTTTGCCCTTTAGGTATTCATGGGGAAGGCTCAACCTTTATGACGCTGTATGGGATTCTGATGTGGGATATCATCTTCATGGATGACATACCTGACGTTTTCAGAAATGCCTATCAGGTAGTTTTTGAAAGCCTTTCTTTAGTTCCCGTGTTTACCCGTTGCTGTCAACTCTGTAACCATGTTAAAATTTTATTTGGGATTAGACAGACTTCTTATTCTGAAGGACTTTGCAGACAGGTTGTGGTGTCGGCATTGGCTCTATTATTTGTGATATTGGGCTTGTTACTAAAGGGCTCCTTGGTAAGTAATCGGCCACCTCACGCTGCGCGCTGGAGCTCAGGAGCCTGCCCTCGCATTGGGTGTTAAAATACAAATCTTTTCCTATTTAATAAAGGTTTTGGAACTGTTATCTCAACTACACATTCACTCAGACACAGTTGACTTAAGAAAAGCGTGAAGCAGGGCATTGCCCTTCTTGGAATTGCTGCTTTGCTGGCAGCTACTCAGAACTGTATTTACCTTTTTATACAGACGTTCCCCCTGGATTTATACACCGACAGCTTCTATGAGAGCAGGAGCGATGTCATTGAGGCCAGACTCCAGCAGCTTCACACAGCATCCTCGGAGACGCTGGCCGTGTTGATCGCTGACGTCTGGATGGCTCAGGAGGGAAAAGCAGCAGCGCTTGTTAGCTGGGGGCGTTTTGCTTCCCTCCAGCAAGTCCAGGTAAGGAGCCATTTTCCAGGTGGGACACAGAGTTGATCAGGGTCACCCTTGGATCGCAGGGGGCTGTGGTGTGCTTGGTTTGTGAACTGTAGGAGGGAGGACTTGAGTGGGGACTTCAGCGCCGCTCTCCCTAGTCCCAAGCTCCGTTTCTCCTTTTGCGTACGGTCACTGTTGGGAACACTGCAGGGACAGAATTGCTGAACCTGCGTTACATGTGACTAAACAAAGAGCTGAGCTGGGCCACAGGATGCTCTTGTGAGGGCTGGGAAATGGCTGTACAGGGAAACAAATAGCAAGTGACAAAACTTCTCTTCCAGAGCCTCGTCTCTTGTCTTGGAGGATCGTTTCTGAGCGGTGTTTTCAGACGACTCTCCAAGGATCTACGGCATTGCCGAGGGGGGCTCCCGGACCTGGTTGTGTGGCGTACGCACACAAATCACTTTAAGGTACAGTCAGTGCTCAGCTGCTCTTACCCTTGGCTATGGAATCTCCCAGCTGCTGGCCCACACAGACACTATGTCCCTGCTGGGGTGGAGCTCAACCTGTTGCTCCTCTGCCCAGCAGCCACTGAGGATCGTGAGCTGCTATTTCATCACATGGATATTCACTCATTATTTTACGGTTAAACTTTCACCCACCGGCCCTTCTGTTGTGTTAAGTCTGTATTTTGTTTCTTGCAAGTACCAGCCATAAAAGAGTTAATTAGCCTGGGGGAGCTAATGATAGTCTAGTCCCCAGGCACGTGGCTGATCTTAGCTTTGTCTCTGTCTCTGTAGCTGGTGGAGGTGAAGGGTCCCAACGACCGCCTGTCCCCCAAGCAGATGATCTGGCTGAGCGAGCTGAAGCAGCTGGGTGCCGCCGTGGAAGTCTGTCACGTGCGAGCTGTCGGAGGCAAGAGCCAACGCCTCGGCTGATCCTTGAGCACACGGGTAACTAACTGGGGTGTTAGAGGAACTGGTGTAACACACCACAGGCTGCTGCTTATTAAAGTAGTTTCTGCTAAAACACTGGTTTCTTAGAACATTACTGTAGCTACCTATAGCACAAAACATGCTGAAAACTAGTTTGAGGAGAGTGTCAGTGCGATTTGCTGCTTGTCACTAAAATACAGCGGGTCAGTGGCAGCACAGAGCGAGGCACACGGCTTTATTCTAAAATGCTACATGTGACAGGACAATCGAACAGCTCCTTCTGCTGTGTCTGTCTGAAGGGGAGATGGTTCGGGTAGAGGACAGTGCTGTGAGCTCCATGCTCTTGCAGGATGGCAGTCGGTACAGCCAGGTTCCCCCACGGAACATGATGCGTTTTCTCATTCAGAAATAAGCCAGTCAAGTGTAAGGGAAGCGAAGGGCTGAGAGCTCATCCTAAGACAGCAGAAGGCTGGGGGGTTGTCTTATTTTTAACACACAGCAACACCCCTTCTCTGGCCATTTCATTCTCATTCTATTTAAGTTTTCTTGATGTCAGGAAGTCTGCCTGCCATTCAAACAGCAGATGCTGTAATAGAATATATCAAGAAATTAACATCATTAGCACAGCTTTTTTATTAATCATCTCTCTACAGCACTGCATTCCTGCTTTTCTTGGAAAAAACAAACACATGCTCCCCTCCGTTTGTTTTTTTGTCAGAGAAAGTGAAAGAAAACCACCTGAAGTTTGCTGAGGAAAGGTATGAGCTTTTATTTAGTCTAATTTACTTCACATTCACAACTCGGCATCAGGATTTTATAATCTTCCTGGCACTGCTACTTTACTCAATAAATCATTATCAGGCACAAAGGTTTCAGTTGAAATAGTGAACTCTAAACCATCACAGCAACAGCGTTAGAAACCTACTGCCCGGCACAATTTGAGGTACGCATTTCTCTTACATTAGAGGCAAGTTTAAGATATTTTTGTCCTTTGCTTAAATAAGCGTTAGAAATTTTTTGGTTTTAATGTGTTTCTGTCTGAGAGTTAGCCAGAACTGTTGCCCTTCTTGCTACATGTTCATTATAAATACAAGGCAGTCGCGATCAAGGTGGGATTGCAGGCAGGCGCACACAGAACACATCCAGGCCTGGGGATGCACAGACACCCCCTCTGCTCTGCTTTCTGGAATGACACTTCTCCAGCACGTGGCAGTAAATGGTGGATACAGCAGTAGCACCGCGGCACGAAGCCTGCACCGAGCTCTCCTTGCAGCAACGGATGATGCTGGGGCTGTTCTTTAACTGTATCAAACAGCCTTTCAGATCCCCCCAGTGTGGTTTATAGTGTACAAAAGTCATGACACAACATCCACTAACAGCCCAAACGGTGTATGTTTCGTAGAAACAGACACAACCCCACACCCTTCAGGGTAGTTTTTCTGCCCTTGCAACACGACAACAGCATTAACAGCATTAACAGCAAAATACATTAAATGGAGACCAGAAATGATCATTTGCAAACGCGCACGCAGGGGACTGTACCCAGGAGTCAGCCCAGCATTGCTCCTGTGAGTTACTAACCACACTGAGAGCAGCCCCTGTGACTATTGATAAGGCAACTGCAGAGTGGAGAATAATTTAGGAATAGTGTTTAGTACCCGTCTTTCAAAAGCAAATGCAAACCATTAAACCGTTTAGTTTCCTTCAGAGGAAGAACCAACCCCACCAGACGCCCTCCCATGCTCTATCACCGCCCTCTCAGCCTTGCTCCCCTCTTTGAGCCGTGTCAGATTCCTTTTTCAGTCAGTTTGGCAAATGATATGTAGACAGGTTTTGTTTGTTATAAAGGCAAATTATTTTACCCCCTCCCCTGCTATATATATAAAATACAAAGACCATCTGCAGCATCTGTACACATCTTAGAACTGAAATGTAAAAACGTCTGAAATCTCCTTATAAAAGACAATCTCATTTAAATATAGTACCCATTTTTAGCCCCCAAAGGGTACCAGCCTAAACATTAGTATTTTTTTTATTCCACCAGCTGCCTGCGTGGACTAATTTATTTACACATTTTTGGTACCTTTAAACCAAAAAAAGACTTAAGGAAAGAGGGGGAAAAAAAAAGGAAAAGACACCATAGTTTTAACTGCAATTTTACAAAAAAAGGTACCAGAAGACACTAAGCACACAGGTTGAGGTCTTTTGTGTCAAGTATTGGGCCAGGGAAAGCAGTAAGCTAATTAAAACAAAAAAAACCACCAAAAAAAAAAATCACAGAATCAAATTAATACAAACATTTGAATAATGAATTGGACAAGGTGGATGACAGCTCCAGCCTGTAACTGAACACAGCTGGTTTGTGAACCATGTAACGTGCTCAGACCGTCGTGCAGCATCGTTAGGCAGTTGGGGTGAGCGCACGTTCGTCCTCACAAACAGCTGCCCAGCCCCAGGCTGGCCCCGTGTCACCACAACGGGCTCATCCTCAATCAGCTCCTTTGCATAAACGGGTTTCCAGGTCCCCTCCGCTCATCCCCACCCAACCCCCCCAGGGGCAATATTCTCTAAAATAAATACGACCCCATGCTGGGCTGTGGGCTGTGCCCAAGACCAGGTTGGTTTTACAGTCAGATGAACAGCTCCAACTCCTTTCCCTCCTAACACACAGTGTATCAGCCTCCTAGGGCCTCTCCCCAGCTTGGTAACTGAGAAAAGTTCCTCTGCTGTAGGAGCCCTTCAGCACCTCAGCTAACCTTCGCCAGTGTGTGTTTCACACTCATATAAAAGACGGGCTCGCTGGTAGGGGAAGGGGGTCGACAGCCTTAACCTATGGGGATGACACGTTACTCTTCCTCCACTCCCCTGCATTGGATCAGGATCCACGCTGGGATATAACACAGAGTATTGGAAGTGCTTAATGAAACAGCAAGGCTTTCGTGAGACTGAGAAATGACCTCAACCTTAACGAGGAGGAACCTGCTGTCTCTTGAGGTGGCCTGCAGGCAGAAACTTCTGTCCGAGAGGGGAAGGCAGGGGATGAACCAGAACTTACCTAACAACCTGTTGTAAAAAGCTGGGGGGTGTCAGCTGCATCAGAGAACTCTTGCTCCTGTTTCCTCCCAATTCAAGGCACTTCTAAAGCTACAATTCCAGATCTACAGTAAATGTTTTAAGGTTAACAGTGCATTGTCCTGAAGTTGGTTGCTAAAGTCAAGCCCGTGACAAAGCGCAAATCTGACTAATTGTTAATGAATGTCATTTGGGGAGAGAAAGAAAAGAAGAACCTGGGCCATGGGTCACGCTGCTCTAACACAGCTGTAGGTGAGCAGGTCGGAGAACACTGGTTTGTATCCGTGTTCCTCAAGAGGTCATCTGAGAAAACAGCTTGTCCCCAGATTTGAGCTGTCGGTGCCGTGTCCACCGCACCAACTCCTCTGATCTGACAAGCTGTGAGGAGAGTCACCTCAGTCACCTTTGGGGAAAAGATATTTCAAGCAGAACCCTTGTTAATGACCACAGCAAGCCTCTCAATTAGCTAATGAAATGCTCTGTCACATATGATGAGCCAAACCATGAAAATACAGAAGGGATTAGGGACCAGCAGCCCTAGCAGATGAGAACTACTGAAGACAGAGTTGTGCGATTTGAAGCATGACTCGCTTTGCTTTTAAATATTTGTGCAAAACTTACGTAATGTTTGTATATAAAAATTATTACAGCTTCCAATGCTGCATTTAGCAGTGTTAACTTAGAAAAGACAAAACGATATGCTGTATTCTCCCCAAACCTTTAAACCACCACGTCTTAGTCCTCATTCGCAAGCGTCTCAGTGGACAGCCAGATCTTGGCACCACTTAAAAATTTGCTTAAAGGTGTTCCCAGAATGCTCCGTCTGCAGAGGTTCCCTACAGGAGAAAATGGGAACGAGGAGGAGAGAAAGTCTGGGGTGCCAGAGGTGTCGTTTAAACCGTTAGCTCTGAAGTACATCCTGCTTTGATCCAGTTCTGAGCAGTTGCCTGGTGAAGAAGAGTGGCTTTTGTACTGCCGAAGGTTCCGGTTTAGCATGTCCACTTCATCCGCCAGCAAAGAAACTTTATGGAAAGCAGTGATGAAGCCACCACGATTAATCTGGGCCTCAGGAACCCAGCGGAAGTAGCAGAGTTTCCACAGTTTTATTTGCGTTCCAGAGACGCGGGGTAGGATTACGCCGTGCAAGTCAACAGGCTTTGCAAACCAGTCTCTGAAGTACTGTTCCATATTGTTACTCTGACTCTCTGCTTGCTGCAAGAAGTCCGGTTTCAGTTTTAGTATCAGAGAGTTTCTTCTCGGAAAGAACTCCTGCTCGCTGATGATTCCGTTTTTCATTGCTGGGGGGACACCTCGCAACGTGGAGCTGTAGTTTTTCTGCAGAAAACAAATAACGGTAACTTTCCAGTTATACATTCGCTTGAATAGTAGCTTTCCCTGAGCTGCTGGGATGCATCATCCAGGGCAACAACATGACCTTTACACTGTTCTGTGCTCGTGAGTCACCCCTGCAGGGCTCACAGGGGCACCTGTGGCCGGTAAATGCATGTTTTTTCTAGACTTCTAGACCTTGAATGATTAAATTAATCAACATTGACTAAAAAAAAAAACAATCCTTGGGGGGGGAAAAAGTGTCATCACTTCTGCACAGGTGAAATAATGGAGGTTCTGACAGGGAGCTCTGTCACACCAGAAAATGCCCCAGAACCCAAAGCTCAACAATTTACTTCTAGAAGAGAAACTTCTTTATGCTGGGAAGCTCAGAGAATTAACGCTGCTTTTGCTGAGCTGAGGGTGCAAAACACATAACTGTGTATTTTTAACCACTAACACCTTCTGGTTAAGCACAGGAACAGCCCCACTCACAGACAGACGTCACTGTAGTTACCTTTGAGCGTTTAAAACTTTTCACTGCTCCGTTTTGTACACACGGTGCACTCTTTCCAATATAAAAAGGGTTGTGAAAGAGCAGGCGATCTCTGCTTGTAAACTGAAGAGACCAGTCCCACACGCAAGGAAATTTGAGGCCTTTCTCATCACCCAGCTGAATATTTTTGCTTATGGCAAATTCCTGCAAGGAGTTAACATTCAGGCACATTAAAAAAAATCAAACAGGCTTATTCAGAAATCTTAATTATAAACCGGTACATAACTAGTGGCCAAGCAGCAGGGCTGTAATTCAGCAGTGGCTGCAGATGAAAGCAACAGAGCAGCGAGACTGCCTGTGTCTGCAGAGAGCAGCTGCACCCGCTTCACACGTGGGCAATACAGGACCAGCACTTACTGAGCAAAAGCACAGTTCAATGACATGAAATGACTTATTTACTTTTACCCCCCCAAACTGTTAACACTAATGGTCCCCCAGTGCTCTGCTTCTTTGTAAGGTGGCTGCCTACAGCTTTAAAAAGAAAATATTTAACAAAAGTTTTACACTTATCAGTCATCCAGTGTTTTCTACATACAGTTCTGATACCTGCCGGTTTCAAAAAGAAATTTCAGTGTTCAGTTCCCTGCGTCCTTTCACTGTGTGTCGCTACTGGAGCTTCATGAAGCCTTTTCCAAATTTTCCAGCTACTTAATTACGTCAAAAGATTTCAAAGTTTGCCTGAAGTGTGAAATGCTGTTTCTGGCCATTCTACCATTATCAGTCACAGCTATAAATAGGTTTCCCAGAGGAGTACAAAATCATAATGTACAATAACAATGCTTTCCAGAAAAAAAGAAATTCAGTATTTTCTTCTTGAATAGTTCCTGTCTGCGGGAAGATTACCTGAGAGGCCATTCTGATCATACTCACTGGGGGAGCTGAATATTTTGCCCTTGAACAGGGAGTGACAGTTTGAAAACTCCAAAGGAATATCAGTTAGCTGAGATGGTGATGTTTCCAGAGGGGCGGGCTGAAGTCTCTTATTTGAAAAGGAGGTGTAACGCCTCATACTCACTGTGCTTTCCTTCACTCGCTGATGAGGGCAGTTGAAAAGGAAAGTGCCAAACAATGAGATACGTGCGCTGTCGTACAATATGGTCAAGTACATTTCAGAAAACTCGAAGGCTGCTGGGTACTGTTCTAGCAGCTGCCACACGCAGTCAAGAAACATCAAGAACAAAGGAGACTGGGAAAAGAAAGAGGAAAAATTAGGTTTGACATAGGCTTTTCCCAAGTCATCCCGATTTCTTTTGCAGTTAGTGCTCCATTAGAGTGTTTAGCTCCACCTGTCACGGGTTCCTCAACAGGATAAGCTATTCCAAGTGCTGCACTGACCTCATGCACCTGTAAGATCCTGTATTCCTTCTGAGCCACATTCTCACTGGCTTTCTCAGTGTTACCTTTCCACAGTATTTCCTTCGTGTTTGAAATGACTGGAGAGCTTATGATTTAGACATGTTAACTTCTCACTACACTTTCTAGCTCTTCCCAGTGGCCCATGAATGGTAAAAGGATAAACTATCATTTATATAAAGCTTTAGAAATATTCTGCCCTTCACAGTTTCACTCTTCTGTATATCCTTTCCTCTGGTCAGAATGTCTGCTTTCCCATCGTTCCCTTCCTTGCTATTTCAGTTTCTTTATCCTCTCATCCATTTTCTCTGCCTAGTGCTCAGTGTCCTCCTTTTATCTGCTGGCTCCACTCTCTGGGGATGCTGCTTTTCTATTACTCTTGGGCACTGCCCCTGAAAAAAGCTACTAACCGAGGCTCCTATATTTTTCCAAGTGCAATGACAAGTGTCTCCTTTGCAATGAGGAGGCCAAGCAAGATGAGCTGCAAATACTAAAGAGCAAGCCTTCTGCTGCCCTCTATTAACCTGTCTGGCTGCTGCGTAGCGGTTCAGAAAGCTGCAGTGCTTCCCATCAGCTCGATGCTTGGAGAAGTACTGCATATGAAATGCCTTCGCGTTAAAGAGCCAAACGGGGACAAAAACAGATTCCCTCGGTAAAACAAACACCTCCCTCCAAACCCAGAGCTCACACACCCCTCCCCTTCTATTTCAGCTGACAGTGTGAGCTGTGCTACCCTCTCTAACAGTGGGACCTCTTCACCTGCAACGTTGCAGCAGAGTAAAGAGCCAGCAACATTTGCTCCAACACGATGTTTCAGATTCTTACATAGCGAGCAGATAATGTATCTCTATCCTGGAGAAAGACTTGTTTTCTCTGATGTAAATGTCATGAGATTTGAAAGCATTAACAAATATTTTAATTTTAGATTTCTGTGTGAATAAATGCTCAGGCAGGTAATTACCCAGATACTGTTATCCCATACAAATACAACACATTTTTACCTCTTTGTCAGATCTCTTTAAGTGGTTACACCTATCTAAAAACTGATATCCTGCCATGACCCATTCCTTCTGGATTAAGCTTTGAAATCCAACAGTAGTTCGAAAATAAGGATCCAGCATGACTTGAATGAGAGAAGCAGCAAGGCAGCTCAGGTCCCGTCCCTCTTCCTCTGCCAATAACATACAGAATGTATGAGATATACAAGGTTATACAGGGACATACACAGAATTCATTCTCAAAGAGGAAAAAGTGGCAACTGTGTCTTAGCTTTTTAATTTGAATTTCTTTTAAAACATGCTTTTTGTCACTGTAGTTGTTCTTGTAGTTTCAAAAACAAAAGAAAAAAAACCTAGAAAGAAAACCTTTATTTATACTGAGACTCATAATCTAGTAAAGGTTCCTGCGGTATCCAGCACAGCAATGCATCACCAAGAACAAAATACTCAGCTTGGTCCTTAAACCCAGAGGTGCCGAGTGTGGGTGTTCGTGTTGCTGGAAGTTGTCAGCATATTTTCCACCCTGAAGCAGTTTCTGGAAGCCCATTACAGGGGGACAGCAGGATGAACCATTACAGAAATGACATCATTTCTGATCTCGTTATGAGCAGGTTTTTCAGTGTCTGGGTTTTTTTTCTGGAATATCTGCACTTACACAACAGCAGCCGCTGTCAGCAAAATACTTTTGTATATAGGAACTTTGAATAAAACTAATACTGCTTTTGCAAGGAGTATTAACCCAATTAACACTGTTTAAGACTCCACTAGCATCTTGATTCTATCATATCGTTATCAGAATAAAACCCACAAAGACTCAAAGTTAAATATTCTTCTGATGCTGTGTACTGTACTACAGTACAGATACATAACAAAATTATTTTCCTTTCTAGTCCCTCGAATACCTAAAATATTTAGAAGAGATGGTGCTAATGCTAAGAATTACAGTGTGTTATGGGGCTGTATTACCTTGCAGAACTACAGAAACATGCTTGCACTCCATCATATACACCAGTTCAGCAGAATGCCTAAGAAACGATCTAGACAGGAAAAGAAAGTGATACAACAGTTAATAGAACAGGTTAATGGTCTAGAAAGAAAAAAAAAACTTGGGCTATGCACGTTTACCTAACCTGTATATTTAACAAAAGAATAATCCTTCAGCTGACTCACTGGTTATTTACCCTGGTGAAAGTTTTTCACGTCTCATTAACCATCATTTTATTAATGGTACAAACCTTATATACTCCAGCCAGCGAGTATTTTCCAGTGAGGAGAGCCACTTTTCCTCAGTTTCTTCAAAAGGCTCTGCAACAAGGAAAGCAATTATATAGCAGAACAACTTCAAAGAACTCTTAGATCTATTAGAATTCTTGTCTGAAATAAGGGCAGAGCAGTGTACCGTTAACACACAGCTGCTTCAGTTTGACATATGCAGCTTGGATTTCCTGGATGCTGGGGAGACACTTGTCCAGATCAGATTTGTAAACGTCGCTTCTCAGGGGATGGCTTCGAGTTATTGCATTACAAATCCTAAGTAAGAAAAAGAATCAGGCACTTTATTACTGGAGAGGAGAGAAACGGTCCTTCAAAAAACACTGCACAGTCTGTAACTTCAAACAACTAAAACCACATAAAATATGCACCTTATTAAAAAAAAACCCCACCACCTTTTCTCAGTTATATTCAGGAGACAGGTTGCTCCTGCCACAGGGCTATTGCCTCAAATATTTTTAGTGTTTGCTACTTACAGAGAAGCATAAGTAAGTCCACTTGTGTTACGTGTCTGACTCTAGAGGAGCATTAGGAATCATTTACCTTTGATCAATTCTCCTTTGTTGCAGCACATCTTTAATGTTGGCCATCCTCACAAGGGCGCTCCCGTTAGGGTGATTCCAGGACCACGACTAATACAGGAAAACAAACAAACAAACACCACAATAACTTAGGTTGGTGCTGTCCCCCACAATAACGTAGGTTGGTGCTACACAAAAACTATGTTAATTGGCACACATACCTCTAAGATTAATATTGTACAGTGATCAAGAACAGTAACAGAATAAAGATCACACTTACTGGCATTCGTCTCCCAATGAAAGAGTAGGAGTACAGCTTAAGGTCTTGATCTGCTAAGGAAGATGGAACCACGAAGTATTCTGGAAGGCTTGGGGGGAAAAATATGATACAAGAGGTTACTTTTCCCTGTATATGTTATCAGCTTTTCTCTCGTTGCAGCTCTGTAATGCCCCAGCCCCTAATACAACAGTGCCAACCCGCTGACCTGTGTGTCTATGTGATCCTGTGTGATCAGAGGTACAGCTCACGTGTTTGTTTAGAAATGTGCACATTTCAGAGGGAAATACAAAAGCATGAAAGCATCAGATACTAAAATAAGAAATTTCCTTTACTGACAACACCTGCAGGATCTTTCAGCTGAGGGCCTCTCCAGAGAGTGGCACGTTCGAAAGGTGAAGCGCACAGGTAGGCAGAGTGAAGGCTTTGGCAGAAGAGACAGGAAAAGAGAGTAGAATTGCCTTGTTTGCTTCTACTTGAGTTGTAAGACAAACTTACCAAGTAGATATCATATAACCTTCATTGACTGAACAGACTCTCCACTCTGATGCACCCGTCCTTTTGATTTCTCTATCCCAATCAGAGTAAGTTTCAAACAAAGGTGTCTGCTGACCACCGGCACCAGCGATGCCACCACCGCCACCTCCTGGGTCTATTCCATTCACCTTCTTTGCTAGGAAAAGAAAATTCATCAATGCACAGTTAAAAAAAAAAAAAAAAAAGAGAAATAAAACCAACCCCCAAAAAACCTCTTCACTTTCCTAATGACAAAAGCAAGCCACTACCACCAGGACTAGTGTTACCTATTTTTTCATTACAACAGATCAGTGATTTAATGCCAGCTTGGCAATACATCGAGATGTGTTTTTTCCTGCAATAAAACTGGTATGTTGTGCTGCTTGACAGAGACAAAGAACGCTGACACTCAGGAAAGATTCTTATCTTCAACACGCCGAAGTTAACCATGTTTTAAAAACATGACCCCTTTACAGACTACCCTTCAATTAGGTATCTTGTGAAGAAAGCTAAATAAAAGATACATGATTTCAACAGCTTTTCCTTAGGAATGACCTCTGTGTTAACAGCCTGAAAGCCAGGTTAAAATATGTAAATTAGTGTGTGTGTGTGTATATTTTTATCCACACAAAAAGATGGCCGGCCCTTTTGTGGCCAGGGACCGAGAAGATGATATAGTCTCACTAACACAGAAACCCTTTGCTGGTCGTTCTTTAGGTGCCAAGGAGGCAGTCAGCTGTGTCAAAGGAGACTACAGTTTGTTTCTTAACACCTGGTAGTAAATTTTTAGACGATTTTTAGATGAAAGTGAAGCAAACAGACTCAACCCTATTTCATTCCCGTGAAGCTCCTAGCTTTACTAAGTAGGATTTAAGTGTCTGTCCAGACAAATCAGAACACAGCGTTATCCTCTACTGCCACCCCAGTGATGCAGTTTCCACTTTCTGTATCTACAAACTTCATTCTTGCGCTGCACTCGGACTGCTTGTGTTTTTCAGAAGAAAACTGGACTAAAATCAGAATGGAGCAGTTGTTCAAATACACTACAGAGAGAAATATGATAATTTAAAAAAGGTATAATTTTACTGTTCAATGGCAGGATATATAATTATCAAATATAGTCTGGGAAGTAATGATATATGTATATACCAGAGGAATGCTGGCTCCTTGTATTTCTGTAGCTGCATAAAGATAGTGTTTGACTAGCAAGGATACACAGTCATAAAACACAGTGCTGGAACGGTAAGAGCAAAGGCAGAGGAACTGTTCTGCAAACAGCAGGGTTCAAAACAAAAAAAAACCCGCAACCCAAACCAGAAGTACTTCAAACTCTCTTCTCCAGCAAGTTCAGCACAGCAGAACAATTACCTTCTGCCGATCTCATCTGCTGCTCCAGACAAACAATATTTTTTACCCACCTTATGTCACTCTTCCACTAGGTATTTTTCCATACAGTAAATGGGATTTTAAGGACAGAATAAAGGCAGCTTTGTGACAGATCAGCACTTTGTTCACACTCCACGTAAACGTTTTAATGTCATTTGATCTGCAGATTGCCCTCCTCTCTAGTACTTTTAATACTGAAGTACACAGACCTTAATAACTGCCCGAGTTTTATCAAGCAAGAAATTGTATGTGTAATTGTACGTGCAATAATCACAAGCCCGCTTATTCTCGTGCACGCACAGGGCAGTGACGCAGGCATCTGCATGAAAACCATGTAATTTTCTGCAAATTTGAAGGCCTGATCTCAGAATCCCACATATTCTGATTTTGTAACAGGTGGAGCAGTGGCTTCCAGTGGCAGCTGCTGAGTAAATACTTCAGTCCCACAGAACTCCATCAATGGCACTTTCGCTAATTGGAGGCTTGTTACGCTAGAACTGATGGGTTTCAGCTGTGTATTGGCTGGGGAGCACTAAGCAGTGACCGCACAGCATTACACTAGAAATCAAGTTCCAAAGGCATCTTTTTCAGGCTTACCTAACTGACAAGGTTCAGTTGGAGATTGGCCTTGAGCAGAGAGGGTGAGCTCCAACTCAGCAGGGGTGGTGGAGGTTTTGAGTGGGAAGAACTGCCTAGTAAGCCTCTAGGAAAGAAGGTTTGGAGTCCCAAGTTGCACAAATCCTCCTGCAATACCACCAGAAGAGACACTTATTCCCAAAAGAAGGGCAGGTGAACAAGCCTGCCTGATGGGAGATTAGGGAGGTACCTAGAGTACCAATATAGGCAGACAATAGGAGGATGGAAGCGTGAATTGAGAAATATGAGTCATCATGCTGATAAGAAGGGCCAACAGAGGCAGCTTTGCTTTGTTTTGTTTCAGACAGGACAGACATTTATTTTGATTTTGGTCATTAATGTCTATCCCAATAAATGATTTATATCCAAACATAAAAGGCTGGGTGCAGGACAAGCCAATTTTATTACCCCTAGAGAAAGCCTCAAATGGTTTTTGCCAGTGCTTCTAGACAGAAGTATTGCTAAAATTACATATCATGAAATCAGACAAAAAATAATCAGAATACATTCCTACTTACCTGGATTATGATATATTTCCCCAACATACTCAAACGCAAAGAGAAGCTGGAGATCCGTTGGCTGAGAATAATGAGCTATTGCAAGGCACACCTAGAAAAAAAACATTCATTATTGGGATTTATAGAAATAGAATTTATTGCCCTTAGTTAGGACAGCATGAAATATGCAGAACAAAAGCTAAAAATCAATCTTCTTGTGTTTCGTTTCCATATTTTATTTGAAAGGAGTGAGCTCTATGGCGACACACACTCCTGTATGCTGAGAGACCTTTACAAAAGTGCTGTTGGCTACTCCCTAAAGTATTACACTTAAGCAGAAGTTTGTATATAATTAAATTTTTATTATCTTTTCCACTAATTCACCCCATATAGTCATGAGGCTTGCAAGTCTGCATGATCCAAACCTCCACCTTTTTTCTCTTAGAAGAGAAGAGGTTGCTCTTTGAAGACTTCCAGGACCTACGTCAATCCTGCACCTCATTAAGTTGTATTCCAAAATTACAACGGGCATTGACAAACATAAATTAAAAGCAAATTGTTTGGCAATAAAGACCAGTTTTTCCTCCAAGTTACGTGAAAATTAGTAATTTACAGTGGGAGATGTTTTCTTTATCTTAGTCATGTGTAGTTTGTTTGTCAGCTCATCGACAGGACAAACCTTCTCCATCAATCTCCAATTTCAACAAGAAGTGAGGTTTTAGAGTAGGTCCTTTTGCCAAGTGTGGGGGAACCCAGAGTTAACTAAACATGCCAGTAATCACCCTTTTTCTAGTCCCCATCTGATTTTTAGAACCAAAACATCAGCCAGCCTTTCGTAGGGCAGCACCTGTCAGCTTCAACAAATTCTGGCCTAGCCCTCGTAGCTCCATTCCAGACGACTGGATTGCATTCACAAGAGAAACCCACCCTTAATTTCTAGACGCCTGCAGGTTTACAGCGAGCTCCAACACTGCCTCTGACAGTGGGATGTATTAATCAGGTTTAACGAGGCTGAGTCACAAGCCCTGCCCTGGGAAGAGAAATTCAGCAGATTTAAAATGAGAGATGTATCCTCAGAACAACAGAGATGAACTCTGGACACAGGAGGTCTTGTCTTGGTCTTCGCATTCTCTGCAACAGTCTCAGAGCAGCTTCGCATAAGTGATTGGTTTTCTACCTGTACAAATTATTCATTTTGGTAGAACTCCAAGATTATTAAAACAGAGTGCTGCACAAGGTTCAGGATTAGATACTAACTTCACATACAGTCAAACTTTTCTAGCCTTTGTCTCTTTATATGTGGATATTCACTAATAAATATAAAGGACACATTTTGACTTCCATTTTTCTTCTTTTCACTGCAGAAACTGGCATTAATGGAGCTACTCCTCATCTTCATTTATGATAGTGAAGGTTGAAAGCCTTTTACTCTACTGATCTACTCTCAAAGCTTGAGGATGAGCTGCAAGACATGAGAAAAAAAATCCATTGTGCTGCCAAATAACACATAAATACACTAAAATCTATTTTTTAAAGTAGCAACTGAAATCCACATTTGAGAGAGTATATGTGTGCGCTATGTTAAGACGGGTAAGACTAGGGGGACAGGGAGATAGCAACTGTTCCCCTCAAAATATGAGGCCATAGCTGTGGTTTTGAATCCAGCAGCTGAAAAATGATCCAGTGTGTTCCACAGTTTAGACCTATCTCACAGTACCAGGTACTGGATGGTTGAAACAGTCTACTTGCACCTTAAAACACAGGATCGGGACCTCTAGTTCTGTTATTAGAAAAAAAAAATATTTATCCTGCTACTGTCTTCATTTGTACAGTTTAGACAGATTCCACTCATATATGCACTGAACAAGTATTAAGACAATAATTTTTAGTTTATTCTTCACTAAGTTAATATAGTGGTTTTATTGTCTGTGAGTTTCAGAAGGCAAACACATTCCACAGATCTCAGCAGATTATCAGCATAAGTAGGAACCTCTTAAATTGGAAGACAAACATGTTTTACAGGAAATGTTCTCATATCAAACTGAAAAATGTTTGGCATTCTTGCCAAATTACACTGGTGTAAAGCTGAAGATATTTAGGCTCAGTCAAACAGGCTGCTTGTTGGGAAGTCCATTTATTAAAAGCAGTAAACACAATGGCTGTAATTATTTCATAGTACAAAGGCCATTTCCCTACATCAGTGTCCCCTGTTGAACCCCTGGGAAAAAAATTATATACTTTCAGGGCAAGCCTTCCTCTTCTTCAACGTGAATTTTACCAAGAGCTTCAAAATATTGCTAATGCCCCTGAAAGATAGTTTTGAACAGTCATATTTAAGGTGTGCTATGATAGTGTAGCCCTGTATTTTATCTCCTTCCCTAAGCCAGGCCACCTGTCCTACAAGCTCACTGGAAGGAAAGTGTTTTCCCTTGCTACTGTGACCAGGACCAGGTCAAGTCCTGTAGACAAAAGAATTTGTTAATCTTCCTGGGAGAACAATCTTTCAGGTAACAAGAATTTCAGCCCTAACCATTGTGCATGTTCTCCTAGAGGCTAAGCCATAAATTGTCTAATTGCAAACTCCTTTTTTTGTTATCTTCTATTAGAATTCCAATTCCATCTACACATAATTTGGTTTGAGTACAAATAATCTACGTGAAAGGAAGCAGTACAAGGAATTCAAAAGCAGAAGCTTTTACATATCAGAATCCTTGTTTGTACATGAATGGGTCTGAAATCTAAGTACAGATTTCCTAAGCATTCAGAGAAATATTAAAATATATCGCTATTTTTTAAGCAGCTTTAGATAAGTTCATGCCTGGAGAGGAGTTCACCTCCTCCAATTCCATTCCAAAGACCAGAAACATGACAATATTTTCCCAGGCGTTCCCAGCATCTTGAGATTTTACCAGCTTTGTGGTCTGTATAAACAATTAGAGCAAAGCAATACAGACGCCTGGAGGACTGGGGGATATTAGAAAGCGTCAGGATCACTTGTCCAAAACTTTCAGTTTCAATAACAATTCTTCATAGCAATTAGGAAAAACACTCCCAAGTGTTATGACATGTGAGGAGGATAGTTTCAAATTGCACAGGAAAAAAAAGATAATCTTTTTACCTCTGTTTTGATTAAGAATGTGTTTTTGAAACCCTTCTCACACTCATTTTAAAAAGCTTCCTGAAGGAAAAGAACAGAGAGTTCCAGAAGAGAAAGGGAGAGAGAAAATGAAGATATATTTAGGAAACAGATGACAGGGTGTGTGCCACTCTGGGGCACGGCCAAGGTCCATACCCATGGTGACACAACACACTATCCATCAGCTAACAGCACTAAGACCTCGGGCCTCACCTTTCCATACATTTTAATTTCTTAGTCTAATGCCAAGCACTGTAGTGGCTAGAAATCAGCAGGAGTTTTCGGTTTGACTGTTGCGATGTTTGGAACAGAGGCATTCCTTTTGCTTTAAGGAATGTGAAATGCTTTTCTCTCACTGCCCAGCTTCCCCAACTTGCTTTCCCCCCTTGCTTCCCCATCCTCCACTTCCTCCCACACCCATCTGGCTTTCCTTCCTTTGGAGACTCTGCAGCTTTGCTTTAGAAACAAAACAGAATTAAACTGCTAAATAATAACAAGTGCAAGTTTCCATCTCCTCTGTCATTCCTTAACTCTGGCATCCCAAATATCCATTAATAAAAATGAAGAAGAAAATATTTACTTGACTGATGAATGTTGAGACAGTATTTCCTTGGCATGCTACGACTGCAACTAATGTTGAAGGTATTTTTCGAACAGCACTGATTTTTTTTAAGCTTGTTCATAATAGTTCACCCCAAAATAAACTAATTCACCTCAAAATTCAATTCTTCCACTTTGTTTCTGCTTAAAGGTGGTGAAAAAAACACCTCTGGAAGTTCTGCCAATGCTACATATAGACATGATGTGTGGGTAATCGAGTCAGTCGGACTGTCCACAGCTGAAGCCTGACTGCTTTCAAATTTGAATCCTCTTTTCACACTAACCACCAGAAAAAGACTCTGAATACTCTATTCTAGTAAGGTAGATTAGACAGTGAGGGTTATTCTTATGCCCTGTTCAGCAAACACAGACACTTCCTTAGAACAGATAACGTTCTCTTTGCCAACATCAAACTGAATGCTGCTGTTTCCATTACATTCAGGGAATTATTCATGAAATTAATTCTTTAACTGGATAAAGTTAGTATAAGTTCTCCTTGAACCTATTCCATATATTTAAAGTTCATTTTTAAATGGTAATTATCAAGTGTATTGTTCTAATTTCTTTAAGTATTGTTCTAAACAGAACATTTGCTAGCATCTGGCAACAGAGACAGTTATAATTCCAGAGTTTAAAGGGTATGTTGCAGTATAGATATTTCATTTTGACCTACCAGTGCTCTAATAGAATGATACTCCTCTCTATTACTAAGATGACAGTACGAAATCTCCCTGTTCTGCTTGTACAGCTGACTGCATTTATGTAAAGTTTGCTAAATGACATATTTATAATTTATAAAACACTAAGATGCAGGTCCCTTGCTTTACAGAACATGGACTGTAATGCTAACTGTAACACTCTCCCTTCTGCATATTTTAAAAACAAGTGGAAAAAAAATATTTGAAAAAAACCTCAGCCATAAATATTTCAGAAATTATTTGAATTATAGCCTGCATAATTCACTAGTTCCAACAGAAATTCTGAGTTCCACAGTTTCTCAACACTAAGCACCCAAGAAAACTTTCATAAAACACAACTCATCCAGTTCATTTTTCACTCAGAAGGCCTTCCTATCCCGTTCCAAAATGAGCACAACAAATTTGCAAGGAAAAAAAGAAATGTAGCCAACAATTACTTTGATTTTTCTCAAAGACATGATCAGAGATTAGGCCCCTAGGTCAAGAGGGAAGAGGAGAAGCTGGAGAGGGTCTAGTGGTGGGGCCACCAAGACTTTTATGATACTGAAGTACACCTGAAGAAAAGGGGCTCTTGCAGCTGTGCAATAATGACACTGCAGGAAACCACTACCAGGAAGTTAGTGATTAATGTTATTAATGATATTATGGAATAATATTATTATGGAAACACTAGATTAGGTTAACAGAACCTTACCCCTTCAGTAACAGCAGCTTCTGTGATACACCAAAAGTTGTGTTAACCCACTTGATACACCCACACTGCAATAGCTGCCACACAGCTGACTCTGGGAACTGAACAAGTTTTCTTCCACTCCTCCAAGGAGGCCTTCTGACATTTGACAATGGCAACTCTTACACTTTCAGTCACCACCAGCACTTTCTTTATAACTACACAGGTTCATATCCTTTTGGATCTCTATAGAACTTGCTGCTCTTCCAATCAAAAGGAATCACATTAGACTACAGAATTATACTTATAAAAAGCAAATGCCTTCATAGGAATGTTTCACATTTTGCTCTTGCAAAAGTAAATGCAGCACAAAAAGCATTAATGAGATGCTGAGTTCATGCTCTCTTTCTCCCTCCTCCAGCCTAATCACTCCTCTCAGCTCTGACAGCCCACTACAAACAGCTGCTATAAAGATATTGCAGTAGACAGGCTGCTCCAGGGAGAGTTCAGAGAATCCGAGAAAGGAGAATTAACTGCTGAAAGATTGCCAACGGGAAAGGTTACAAAGAGCAAAGGCTACAGGGAGGGAGGAACCTGGAAAAGTAGCAAGGAAAGAACAGTGTTTCATTACTGGGCTCCTGCCCGTGGACCTCTATGAGAGGGCAAAAGGTGAACAAGTGGTGAACTGGTTCACCAGTTACTTAGTTGATTACTGCAAACAGACTTATGTCGGGGCAGATGGTTCTTAGGATTTACAGGGCTAAGCTCAATCTTTATCCAAGTGAGAATGGGAATTCTTAAGCTCTGTGAGCAAACAGGGTCATTCCTTACGAAACGAGTGCCGTGACACGCTTGGCTGTGAATTTGTGCCATGGAGGTCAGAGGAGCTGTAACTCAACCAACCAATCACACTAATCAAGAGCAAGGACGCCGATGAGCTAATGCTGTTTTGTAGACTAACCATCTCTGAAACTTATCTGGACCTTGCCTGGTTAAACAGCATCCCATGAGTTTGTTGACACGACAATAAGTGTTAAAGCTGAGGAAGGAATGAAATTTCTAGGAACGTACAGACAAAAGTAATTTCTCGTTAAGAGGCATGCAAGCCTTTGCTAAGAAAACGTTGAGGAAGAGCACATAGTTTCATGTCGATTAGACAAAGCAGCCACTCCAAGAGCTCATGTATTTATAAGCAGCACACACTACCTACAGGTAAATTAAGCTTATGAGGTTCAGAACGATATCAAAGTTTCGAACATTTTCTATAAAAATGAAAAAATCTGCTGGAAAGCTGTAACGAAGTATTCCAATTCCAGTCTTTAAAAGGATTTAATAAACCAGTAATTTTCAAAAGTACAACAGATACAGCAAGAAATGCTGGTTTATCTTATATGAAGAATCCCCAACAGTTAATACATCACAATTTTTTTGCCAAATAACTTTTTACATTAAAACCTAGACATCTTCCTCTAAAAGAATGTGATTAATTTGCAATTCTCCTCCTGCAGCTCAGCTGTTGCTACATGGAACAAGGCAAGATTTCAATAGATGATGTACAATACCTTTTTTGCGCTTTCAGGACCTGCTTCATCAAAACGAAATCTGACGATGCGGAAGTCTTTGCAATAAATTATTAATTCGGTTGGATTAAATTTAAGTTTTTGGTTGGGACCAAGGACCTTCTGCTTCCTCTTGGTGTCATTCACTGTAAAGAAACGAAAGTTATTGGATGGTGTTTTGTAAGTACGCAACACAAGGCTGGTTAGATAGAGCAGATAGAGCAACGCTGCAACCAGCAGCCTCAATGGAAAAGCTGAACAGAAAGGGCTCCTAGGGAACTTCCACCATTCTTCTGCTGAAACCACATTCGTGCTATTTGACAGTTTGGGGAAACACAGGGAAGAGTAATCTAGAATCTGAGAATAAGATGTGTCTATTGTCATTCATAGATTTTTGAGGACCACAAGCTACTTGCTAAGAATTAGACAAGATTGAGAAGTCAAGCATTTGTGATGTCAGATACCGTAGCTATGTGTAAAGTGTAGAAGTGATAAGCTTTTAGCAATCTAGTGTATTTAAATACAACAGATTCAGAAGCTTGAATGTAAAAAAGCTGCTACCAGAATTTAGTACTGCTATAACAGGTGTCTGTCCTGTTAATTCAGTACTGCAGTTAAATTTAAAACCAATATGAAGACCCAACTAAAAACATCTCTGCATGGCACTTGAAGATTTATTCACCTTTCAAGGCCTTTATCCTAATTTTAAGTAAACCAAATTCTTTAAATCAGGGAAGATTAATGACATGAAACCTAACAAACACTTAATTTTGAACTGAATATATTTAAGTCTCATACTTAACTATTTTTGACATACCTGTGACAATCTGCTCAATGCACGTTAGCGGGACGTCATGTTCACCAAGGAGGAGGTTTTTATAATGGAATTTCTGAAAGACATGAACTCATAGCCATTAATTGCAGTTCTGCAGTTCGCAACCACATACAGAACACGCTTTGAAGAAACTACGATAAAAATCAGGCATGCCCAGACTCCTCTGACGTGCACCACCCTCATCTATTTACAGGCAATCAGAGGTGGTAGAAGCAGCTCTCTTGTGCCTGTGAACGCACAACAGTTTAGAAACACCAGCTGAGAACAAAAAACTCCACTGCTTGCACTGAATTTACTGGCCTCAAAACCAGAAATTCAATACAATCTGGTCTGATTACAAAAAAATGTCCAACTACTACTGTAACTGTAGAAAGAAAAAATACTAATTCAGCTTTCAGAAATAAGTTTTGCCAGCTACTTCATATCAAAACTTAATTTAATTCACAAACTATTACTGAAGAAGCATCTATCTACTTTCAGCGCTTTACACACTCCTAGTCAATGCAGCGTTTCTTTTAAAAGCCCAAAATGAAAGTGAAAACTCTGAAAATCACATACAGCTCACAACTTGGATTTCCAAACAGTACTGTACGCTGCGCTGTTCAAAAGCTGGTTGTGGTTTCTAGTGTCACATGCTCTGTTCTAGCAAAGCTTGGTTTCTTTCTCCCCTTTTCTCATTGCTTCATCCACAACACAAACTTGTTTCACAGTTACTCTGTCCTGCATCAGTCACGACAATAAAACTTGGACACATTAAAGCCTTTGCTGATCTGACACTTGTCTAGTCAAAGGAACATTTGCAATTATCTTCTTCAAGGAGGGAGATGTTTTTACATAATTCCTGCTTTTCCTTCTGTAAAACCACTTCCCAAGGAAGCCTCCGTAAACAGAGCTGGCTCTACTTCCACACCAGACTAGCTCCGTTACGATATCCTCAATGCAGGGACGGAGCAGCAACACATTCAGAACAGGACACTGGAACCTCTTAACTTAGGCTGCTTTCTTTTAGAAGGTAACACATTTTTAGCATCAGGTAGGAGGCAGATCCACTGTTTTCTAATTAAATCCAAGTTCCCCATCCTATTTGTTGCCCCAATGTAGCAAGATGAGTAAAAACCAACCTGCAGTGGCATCGGGTCATCCGTAATAAAGGAAATCTTGAAGTTAGTGCAAACCAATTTGCCCCACAGGTCGTACTGACTTGTATCTGTTGCGATGCATTTCCTTACAAAATTTACTTCATTTACCACAATTTCACCTAAAACAGAAAAAGGAGAGGGAAAAATAGAAGCCTTTGTAGATCTTGTAGGTACCAGAAGTCTGAATCTGTAGTACCAGGAAATCCCTTATTCTTTACCTGTTTCAAGTTAAACCTTGGAGTTTACCTTGGGTAAACCTGGAGTTTAACTGACACCGCTGAGGGTGTCAGTAAAAAAACCCAAACCACCCCACACCACTTTCCTTATACCCAGAGATCAAAACCTGCATTTCTTCACTATTAAAAATTCATTGGTTTCCATACCGCTGTCCTTTAAACAAAGTCATATATTCATTTACTTCAGCTAATATTTATTTTAAAACGGAAATTAGCTGGCTAGTGTTAAGTACTTTAGTGAGTTTTATAAACATCATGAATTCAGAATCGTCAATCCACATCTAGTTTTACATTTATAAACAGATTTTTCAGGTGATTTCATAAAAAAAGTTAAATCAACAACCAAACCATACACACATTAAGCACTCGTCACCATTTCAAAGTTTCTGCTGTCCCCATCTAATGAAGGAAACCAATCAACTCCTTTAGCAAAACAAGATCCAAATGAAGAAAAAAAACCATTATGCTAATTCATCTGGGAAAATCTATAAAATAAAAAAGCACAGAGGCAAATGAGACTGAGGACCATTTAAAAAGGAAAAATGAATCGCTACACATCATGTTACTTTTTCCTTCCACAGCAGAGGTTTCGGAAAGCCAAACAGCAATTTCATCCTTACTTCAGAAATGAACTTCATAATTTATTTTGCTCCTGTAAGGAGCTTTCACTCCTGTCATCAGATCAGCCACTTCCTCCTGCTGCTGTCTACCATAAAGAGTGTGGGAGTGGAAACTGTGTTAAGAAAAGTGTCATTTCACACCAGCTGTATTTAAAAACAAACAAACAACCAAACCAAACAAGACCAAGGACTAAAGACTGCTAAAGCCTAATTTTCTTGAAAGGGATTGGGCATATGTAGTTCCAGTTGCCCAAAACATCATCTCAGAGCATCCTACACTTTGCAAGAAAACTATCAGTTCTATGGGTGACGAGCAGTAATCAGTTATCCGTGTTCATCCATGTTCCCAACGAACACAGAGCTTTGAATACATCTCCCACCTGTCCCCTTATCTAGAGAAGTTTTTTTCTTCAGGTAGTTACCACTGTACCCAAGTAACCATACACTCCCAGAACTGTCGTGGCCAAATGCTTGTGAGGAAACAGCCTTTTGCTAGCCTCTGCGCAGGCTCCTCACCATAAGCTGTTTAGCTAAGCTGCCCCACCAGCTCTCTCGCCCCTAATATGATTAAACATCAGCTTGGAAGTCACTAAGAGGAGCAGCTTTTAGCTCAGTTGCGATAAACAGCTACAAAAACTTCTGGAGCTAAGTCTGTATCCTTGAGCTGGCAGAACGATGTTGAGGACTCTGGGACTCTGCCTGTGAAGCTGCCCCTCTGCACAAAGTCAGTTCTTCTAAACCTAAATAGGATTTATTCTGCGCCCTCAGTATCCCCAGTGTATGACTGCACCTCTAATAAAAAGATACGGAGAGCCAAACACACCATGAAATGAAGTGCAACTTCCATACAACGTTCTGTTATCTGTTATCCAGTGGAATATTTTTAGTATCACACAGAAGACACTTGCTAAAGGCACAAATTGCTATTACCAAACTATTTCAGTACTTCATGTCTCTGATGCTACAAAACTATTGAAATAAGAGACCCATTACTGTTCTCATGTGAGATTCTTAATTCAAATCTCCTGCAGTTTAAAACATGCCAGCCACATCGTTCTCTTCACCAAAGGCAATCCTTTTTAATTCCCTCCTCTGTGCCTCATAATTGTGTGGCTACACTACAACATGTTAATACTAATCCTATTCTAGCGCGACTTCATTTGTTCTCATTTCATCCAACACAAATAGAACCCAGACCTTCCAGCCTAGCTTCTTTTTTTGTGCTCAAGTTCACAGTCCTACCACAGAACTGTCAGTTTTTAACCTGTGTGCAATAACAACAGAGCGTGAATGCATATCGATTTCAGCCTGAGGGCTTAAACATTTACAGCAAAAGCATGAGAAGGTTTGCAATGCGAATGTAATGGATGCAGTTTTCAAAAGCCTCTAGATAATTAACTTTTAAGTGCAAGTTTGGAATTTTATCTTGACCTGGCTTTCATCCCTCATTTGGATATCTATGATGAGCCACATAAAAACGTTCAAACCTTCCAAACTTAACTCACATTTAGGAAAGCAGATAAACAACGAGCAGTATGTGCAGGTCTTGCACAATGAAGCCCTCTTGTATTTGTAGTTGAGTAGGTGAGCGTCTATACAAGCGTCAACAACAGAGCTATTCAGAGATATTACACTGCACATTTTTACAATGTAGCTGCTGCCTTTTTTTTCCAGTAAACAGTCACAAGCTGTTCCAGACACGGAACAGCAGTCAACGCTTCCATGTGACTCCGACAGTCGAAGAATGATCTCAGGAAACAAGCACAGCTTGTTTCAACTCCGACAGGAAACCAGAAGGAAAATTACAGGTTGCCACCCTTCTGCACCAAGTCTAATGGTGTTTAACAAAAATATTCCTACACTGGATACACGGATCACAAAAACAATGCAAGAGGCTGAAGGATCTCTAGTTGATACACTTCTCACTTAACACAGCCTCAGAAAAATCCTGCTGCATCCCCCAACTGGACAGACGGTTTGACTGCTTCATATTTTGACTTTTAAGAGAAGTCGTGGTACACACTCGATCCATCACAATGCACAATCCACTGTTATCCAAACAAAACTCCAAAAGCAGAGCCTGCACGCAAGGAAACTGGAGGTAACGGGCACAACTATAAATGCTGAAAAAAACTAAACTCTTCCTCATTCACAATGCTGATAGTGAAAATGCCCAAATAAGAAAACAGAAAACCAGCTTGTTTATGTGAAACAGCCCAAAAAGCTGACAACAGAAAAGCTAAAGTTAATACAAGTAGCCATTTAACCATCAAAAATGCACATCAATGAGTTCACTTGTATCTAGAAAGATCTAAGCCTAAAACTGCTCCCGAAGACTGGGAAATAATTAACTTCAGTAATTTTCTAAGCAGGAATTTCCAATAAAAACCTCATTAATAAGTAACTGAAATTCAGAACATCATCACCCACTTGGCTGCCTTTTCTTAGCTGTTCTCTTGGAGCGAGAATACCAAAATTGTATGAGTTTATTAGTATGCGCCAAGCATTTAGATGTAAATGTCTCTAATCCACTTCTAAATGAATCGTCTGTTCAGCGTGCTCAGTCACTTCCAAACTTAGAAAAAGAAAAAAGTATTTGTAAGCTCATGAAATAATTGCCCTTTATCTCTTCACTGATTTTCATGAGCTCTTACATTATATTTAAAGACTTAAGGTATTTGATGACAAAGAAAGCTGCACGCTAATGTACCCAAACATCTCTTCCCAAAAACTATTTTTCAGTTCTTTCACAATTAAACAGACCACATTTAACTTTCCGTACCTTTGCAGAAAGCAAAAAAACGGAGCTTGCTTTGCCAATCTGATTAGAAAAATAGTTATTAAAATATATATGATTATTGCACAGTTTCTCTAGTGTGCTAACAAGAGAACATGACAAGAATTTAACTAGATTTTAAAAAATGCCCAGTAAGGAAAAGAGGTAGCAAAAAGGTCTTCAACAAAAATCATTGTTTTCCTATGCACAATAACAAGATTACAATCAGTATTTGTCCGATAATGCCTGATCTCCAAACTTGGCAAAAGAAACTGACCACGTGAGGGATCTGAAAGGTTAATTGCTTTTCTGAACTAGGATGGGAGACTCCACAAAAGCTCCCCCACTCCCCACTTCAGAAACGCAGCAAGAAGGTCAGGCAGGCAAGCGAGTGGAGTCCACACGGCAAGAAGGGAACATCCATCGCCAAGCAAGGTTCTCATTCACAACTGGATCCAAAAGAAAGTACTGCAGTCGATTAAAAGCTGATCATGCTTACAGAGAAGCTGTAATCCAGCAACTTTTATCATCCCTGCAGTGAAAACTGTTCCATGTTCAACATTCATTCCCACCTCAACCCTTGTGCTCACACTGTCATTTGTGAGACCTTGCTAGACACATCAGAGAATTGATCCAGTTGAAAATAATTCTACCCATGTACTTTTCTTCTTTCTGCCAGTCCAAATTGCACCTGAATTAGGTCCCTGATCTGGCTTGTTCCTTGGTCGCATAAAACAGTGTCAGCATCAAGTAGGTAATGAGAACACACACCCACGATGAGAAAAATGGAATAATAAACACCTCTTGACATCAGTATATATTTTTAGGCCATATTAAAACAACCCTGTCACCAACCTTCCTCATCCCTCCAAATCTTTTAACAACGATTTGCTGACAGTTCTGTAACGTGAACAATGGAGAAGCCAGTGAAGACAGTATTTTTGCGTTTTGCATATTTTCAGTCTGGCTGCATAAACTACAGATTCCCAAAGCCTGACTTTTCCTAAACAATATAATCAGTAACGATTTCAGGGCTCTGGTTTTCAGCCTGTTAATGTAGAACTATGTCACCCATACAGATGCTGTTCTGAGCTTGTAATATATTAGTGGGTTTAGCTTAAACTGCTCAGGTTTGCCTTAATAAATAAATCAATACAAAACCACGTGCTCCTTACAAAACGAGTTCGCTGGAGGGTTACTTCATTGGAAGCAAATGCAACTGCCAGGAGACAAAACCCCCAGTAGTTTGGTCAGCTGACAATCTGGAACCTACACCAACATTTTACTCCCTTTCTGGGCTTTTAATGACTTGTGCCATTAAATATATGTGGGGCAGAAACCAATTGCTTTGGAACTGTTCTGCAGAAAGCTCATGCAGAAACATTAAAATATTAAATCATAAAGCGTGTTCACCCTTTACATATAAAAAAGGATTTCCATATTGCTTACAGCTAACCTGTCAGAAATAAGAAAGGACTTCTGTAGATATTTACAAATACTTCAAATATATTAGTAGTCAGAACCTTTAAGAAATGTCCTCTACGTAGTCATAACAAAGAAGGCAGAACAAACTGACTCCATCCAGTAAAACCCACTTACAAAAATCTATCTCGAACTTGTATTCCACATGTAAACTGCCTTAGTAGTACTTATATCATGCCAAATCTTAAAAAAAGCAAACCCCAAAACACAAGAACCCAAACCCTGCCTGAAAATTTACTTTGAGCCAAACAAAAAAGCTATAACAGAAAAGTCTTTACTATATACTTACTCTAAGTGGTACCACATTTATTCTAAATATAAGTCAAATGCTTGGTTCATTTTTAAACTTCTTTCAGCATGAAAGACTTGCTTGCAGAACAAGATGCTGTTTCTTATTTCAAATCTAGAATTTGAAACTCTCAATTTATTTAAAATGTTCAGTAAACTTCTTGATGTAGACAAAGAAAATTTCTGCTTCGGGAAAGCTGTAGAGGACTGTCTTACTTTACAAATAGTCGTTCTGATTTTCCAGTTTGAAATGGCCATTCTGAAACATTGAAAACGATTTTGTACTCTTGAATGACACTAATTTCTGCAAACAAGTGGAAATGACAAAGCTACTTCACTTGCTTGTCTAATATCACACACAATATTAAAAGCAAACAGACACTGACGGCAATGTTTCAATTTCAAATAAAAAAGTTGGTGCAGGAAAAAAACCTGCTCACCTTCAACAGCTAAGAATCCTTAAGAGATCAAGCTACACCTACTGGAATATCAATAACTCATTCCAGAAACACACATTAGCAGCATTACTACTCTTACCAAGCAAGTAAATAATAGCAGTTACTCCTTTGAGGTGATTCCCCATACGCAAGGAAGGCAGACCTGACAAACCCCTGGGGTTATGCAATAACCTCACTCACCCAGCCCCTATTTCTCATCCCCGGCCCCAGTCGCAGAGCTGGCATCGTGCACTCTCACTGCAACATCAGGACTTCAGTTCAGCATCTCTGAGGCACCACAACACGACTGAAAAGGCCGAGGAAGAGCTGCAAGGGTTCAGAGCAGTCAGAAGTGAACATACCTGGGCTACTAACACACAAGGGTGCCTCATCAAAAGTGCACACTCCTCCTCTTGTCACAAGATGTGTTGCAGCTGCTCTGGAACACATGACTTCACATACTAAGGAATTGCAGAAATCAGGAGGAAAAAAAATAGACAGAGCTGGGAGCTAACTTGCTAGAGAATCAGACACTTCCAGAAGATTAAAACTTTCCATGATCCAGACTTAAAACCCTCCCACAATTAGATTTTCACTGTCAGTTACCTACCTAAGGGCAGATGTATACAAAAAAAACCAAAGCCAAAACCAAAAGCAGGTGGTAATGCCACTTAGATTGGTGTTATTAGATAAAAGTTGAATATATACAATAAACAAGATATACAATTCCACCTCTACGAGAACACAGCACAAATGGAAAATGTTCAGAGGTAACCAAAAAGATGATTAAAGATATGGGAAGCTTCCTTCTAGGACCAACTATGACAACTAAGCTGAGGGAAGCGTAACAGATGGACATAAAACACAAGCCTGGAAATCACAGATCCCACGAAATGGGGTAATATGGCTTGATGTTTGCTGTATCATCCAGGAACTAGGGTTTACTCAGAGAAACCAGGTGGTGGTAAATTCAGAGCAAACGAATAGTAGTTTCTAACAGCAGATAATTAAATTGGTGAAGCTGATGGAGAGCCCCCATGCCACACATGGAAGGAAGCAGGGAGGGCAGAAGAAGCAGCGGGTAGTGTCAAGTGTCCTGTTCTTTCCTCTTCCTAGGGGCCTGCTGGCAGCCACTGTCAGCAAGAGGTGACATCTGACCCAGCCCAGCAGCACTCGGACCTGCTTACAAACCCACCACAGCTGTGGTCGCACATCAATGGTGGCACTGGGGTCGATTCCCATGATCGGATCATGATTGGTGCAGACACAAAAGGCTATGAATAACTGCTTTGCAACACAGCTCACCACCAGTATTTCTCTGACCTGCCTTAACGGGAGCAATTTTTAAAGATAAAATACTATTCTAATTCAGTTTACTTCTATATGTGGACTTTCAAAAACTAAAAACAGTTAAACCACTTCTAGCTGTCATGTAAATGCCTACAAGTAACAACTACTAACAAACTACTCGCAAATCCATATACTGAGCAACACATTAAAACAATTGCCGCAAGTGCATATTAAGATTCAGGAGGAACAATCCTTTCCTCACACTCCAGATGCTCCACTATTTACACAAACTCCTGCAGAAGGGCCCGGGTGAGCTTTTTGCACAGACACTGCACAGGTTCATTACCCACCCATGGGCCGCACTCCTCTGCACAGCGCTCTGCCATCCAAATTACAAAAACACGCTCCGCTTTACACTCCAGTCACATTGTACAGGGTTTTTTTCTTTTACTGCTTAAACTGATGTCCCAAAAATGCTACAGACATAGTTGTGGGAAACAAGCTATGATTGATTCCCAGAACAAAACACTCCTTCATATTTAACACCTTTAACTTCATTCTCCCCCAAAGCAGACAAGCTGATTTCCTACTCGTCAGGCAAGGCACTTCAACAGACTGAGTGCCAGACTACCTGCTCTTTCTCTGCTTTTCCTCTTTGACACGCTTATAAAACAAGCTATGCAAACAAACAAAGGCAAAATGAAAACTGTTACAAGGCCAACTCTGCAAAAGGCCTTGATCAGAGACTTATGCTAGGAGAACAGAACTGCAGAAAGAAAAAGGAAACATTTTTATAACCCATCTTAGACCCATGTCATGTGTTTTGGAATGAAATCATACCAAATTCTATAAAATTATCTGCTTTTCCCTACTGTAGTTTCAGTGTTGCTGCTTGCAACTAAGGCTTTTACTTGCTTTAAATGACATTTGTTGCTTTTCCTAACACACAGCCCTCCTCAGGGCACACAGTTCCATGACAATGAAGGCTGTTGCCCCAAAATCTGAAGAGATGTGACCCTATTGCTCTGGGCACCAGGGGAAAATTTTAAAACAAACTCTACAGGTTAGAAACGGATTCTAATGTAAATTCCATTTTTTTTAAAATTTTTTAAACAAAAAGCTCCTCATTTTGTAACTTGACTCATAACCTCCACTGCACAGAAATACAGGTTAGACAGTAGGGTATTTAACTACTTAGGAATTTGAAGCTTTAGTAAGCAACTCCCCCCACAAGTGCTTACGTTTTAGAAATCAAAAGCTTAATACATCTACTTGCAGTTTTTGAAGATTGCTAAAGGCAGTAACTGCTTGTGCTAATACAATTTAATGCCAAAAGAGCTCCTTAAAAGCTCCACCGAATGAAGAAACATAAACATTCAGCCACTCAGGTTCAACCCTGTTCCTGAGAGCAAAAGCAATTTCACACATCTGCTAAGGATACGATATTAGGAATTCCATAGTCAAACTGTACTTGTGAGGGAGGACAAGTCAGCCTTAATATAATTAAACGAGTTGGAATTTGGCCAGAAACTTCGTTTACGACAGATCCAAAAGCCAGGCTAGCAGTACAATGTGTACTTGTTTATACACTTTCCTACTGCACCACTTGATGACAGAAACAAAAAAATGTGTTTAGGCCAGCGCTTAACTTAAAACAGGAAGAGCTTCACTTAAGTAATTTAGAGTAAGCCTGAACCCCACCCTCATACAGACCGAGGGTCACAAAATGAAAAGACTTTGTCAGAGTTACTCTGTGGCTGTACAGAATGGTGAATTTCATTGGGAAGTAATTCAAAACAACACCTCAGAATGATATGAAGTGGAAATTTTAATTCTGTAGTGAGCCTTTCAATTAGTTTCTCTATAACCTGGGGTTTAACTTGGTACACATGCTTCAAAAGCCATGATTTCAGCCAAATGCTGATTTCAAAGATAGCGTAGACAAGGGAAACTATGCAAACGTGGGATAAATATAAGCCAGTGGAGAAAAACAAACCCAGTCAGCACCATTTTAAACGTACTTCAGTTTCACAAAGAATGACCCACACTGCAAAAAGCTACCGCGCAGAAGTTATTTTCTGTGACGGCTCATGGATGCGTCCGACAGAAAAGGCAAGATGTGTTACGCTTTGAGAAAAGCCATCTCATACCGCCTTGCATTTTCTGTGGAATGTCTCAGAGAAGAACATGCAGTCACTTCCTTGTGAGTCAAAAACCTTGGATGAATATCAACTGCAACACAACCAATAGGAGGCCAAATGGTAAGCAGAAGTTTTGCAACCACAGAATTATAACTGTATTTCACCAAGCAACCTTACTGATGTATTTTAGGATATTCATACCTCAAATGAAACGTGTACTATTTCATCTCAAAAGGAGTATCAGGCAGTTGTTACTTACTCTTCCAATAAAACCTCTTCCATAATATTTCAGCCTCTCAAGCTCAATGTATCTCACCGGACCATATCAGATACCAATTAGCACTGCTGAATGAACCACAGTCTCAAATGGAGAAGTGATAGAAATAATTTAAGAGTAACTTGTTAATTCTGTTGGCCAATAATCACAGAAACCAAGCAAAATTATTTATCTTTTATCAATTCTATTATAATAGGCCAAAGGCTTAAATAGATCCTTGTGGAGGTAGCTGTCAAATTCCTGATTTAGGCCTACCTGGCAGAAGTACGGGTTCCAGCTTTTTAATCCTTGGTTCTGATGTCATATGATCTTCAGCCTGAAGAAAAAAAAGTGAGAATTTACTTAAGAGTCAGAACTTCACAATAACACAGAAGTCTGATTTAATTGGGTAAAAGAGTAACTTCTTTTAAATTAAAAAGCTAATCTTAAAGAGCAGGGATCCAANAGGTTAAAAAGGGATTTTAATGTAAATCCATTTTTTTTAAAATTTTTTAAACAAAAAGCTCCTCATTTTGTAACTTGACTCATAACCTCCACTGCACAGAAATACAGGTTAGACAGTAGGGTATTTAACTACTTAGGAATTTGAAGCTTTAGTAAGCAACTCCCCCCACAAGTGCTTACGTTTTAGAAATCAAAAGCTTAATACATCTACTTGCAGTTTTTGAAGATTGCTAAAGGCAGCAACTGCTTGTGCTAATACAATTTAATGCCAAAAGAGCTCCTTAAAAGCTCCACCGAATGAAGAAACATAAACATTCAGCCACTCAGGTTCAACCCTGTTCCTGAGAGCAAAAGCAATTTCACACATCTGCTAAGGATACGATATTAGGAATTCCATAGTCAAACTGTACTTGTGAGGGAGGACAAGTCAGCCTTAATATAATTAAACGAGTTGGAATTTGGCCAGAAACTTCGTTTACGACAGATCCAAAAGCCAGGCTAGCAGTACAATGTGTACTTGTTTATACACTTTCCTACTGCACCACTTGATGACAGAAACAAAAAAATGTGTTTAGGCCAGCGCTTAACTTAAAACAGGAAGAGCTTCACTTAAGTAATTTAGAGTAAGCCTGAACCCCACCCTCATACAGACCGAGGGTCACAAAATGAAAAGACTTTGTCAGAGTTACTCTGTGGCTGTACAGAATGGTGAATTTCATTGGGAAGTAATTCAAAACAACACCTCAGAATGATATGAAGTGGAAATTTTAATTCTGTAGTGAGCCTTTCAATTAGTTTCTCTATAACCTGGGGTTTAACTTGGTACACATGCTTCAAAAGCCATGATTTCAGCCAAATGCTGATTTCAAAGATAGCGTAGACAAGGGAAACTATGCAAACGTGGGATAAATATAAGCCAGTGGAGAAAAACAAACCCAGTCAGCACCATTTTAAACGTACTTCAGTTTCACAAAGAATGACCCACACTGCAAAAAGCTACCGCGCAGAAGTTATTTTCTGTGACGGCTCATGGATGCGTCCGACAGAAAAGGCAAGATGTGTTACGCTTTGAGAAAAGCCATCTCATACCGCCTTGCATTTTCTGTGGAATGTCTCAGAGAAGAACATGCAGTCACTTCCTTGTGAGTCAAAAACCTTGGATGAATATCAACTGCAACACAACCAATAGGAGGCCAAATGGTAAGCAGAAGTTTTGCAACCACAGAATTATAACTGTATTTCACCAAGCAACCTTACTGATGTATTTTAGGATATTCATACCTCAAATGAAACGTGTACTATTTCATCTCAAAAGGAGTATCAGGCAGTTGTTACTTACTCTTCCAATAAAACCTCTTCCATAATATTTCAGCCTCTCAAGCTCAATGTATCTCACCGGACCATATCAGATACCAATTAGCACTGCTGAATGAACCACAGTCTCAAATGGAGAAGTGATAGAAATAATTTAAGAGTAACTTGTTAATTCTGTTGGCCAATAATCACAGAAACCAAGCAAAATTATTTATCTTTTATCAATTCTATTATAATAGGCCAAAGGCTTAAATAGATCCTTGTGGAGGTAGCTGTCAAATTCCTGATTTAGGCCTACCTGGCAGAAGTACGGGTTCCAGCTTTTTAATCCTTGGTTCTGATGTCATATGATCTTCAGCCTGAAGAAAAAAAAGTGAGAATTTACTTAAGAGTCAGAACTTCACAATAACACAGAAGTCTGATTTAATTGGGTAAAAGAGTAACTTCTTTTAAATTAAAAAGCTAATCTTAAAGAGCAGGGATCCAATTACCTCAAGTGTTTTCTGCAAAGATACTAATAACTTCTGTGCACATTTAGCTTTGTGCCAGAAAAATAATATAATGTTTTATAATACAAAGTGCAAGCTAACTGTGTTACCAAGGCTACAGCAAGTCACAGGGAGAATGAAGAAGAGTTTGGCCTGATGTTCCACAAAGGCTCAAGTCCTACAACAGCCTTTACCCAGACACAGACACTCAGGTTTGCACAAAACTCAACTCTCTACCACCTTTTAACGCACAGAAAAAAAAAAAAATCTCCACAAGTCCAAGGTCTAGAACACACACATGCCTACTTGCATTTTAGTTCCAAGCCTTAAAAATCACAGGATCATAGAATCACAGAACAACCAGGCTGGAAGAGACCCACCAGATCATCGAGTCCAACCATTCCCATCAATCACTAACCCATGTCCTTCAGCACCCTGTTCACCCGTCCCTTAAACCCCTCCAGTGGTGAATCAACCCCCTCCCTGGGCAGCCTCTGCCAGTGCCCAAGGACCCTTTCTGGGAAAGATTTTTTCCTAATGTCCAGTCTGAACCTGCCTGGTGGAGCTTGAGGCCATTCCCTCATCATTAGGTTGGAAAAGACCTCTCCAAGGACTCATTTTAACGTTCTCATGAACTTCACAGCAGTTGGAACTCGCTGATATGGAGGTGGCCCCCGCTTTGCCTGCCCTTGCCTTTGGGATATGACATACTACAAACACAGGCGATGACAGAAGAACAGACTTCGGATCATAGTGTTGTAGAATTACTAGCTTAGAGAAGACATTAGACATCATCAACTCCAACCATACCTGTCTACTACTAATTCATATCCCCAGGCAGCTCATCTACCTGCTTCTTAAACCCCTCCAGGCATGGGGACTCCATCACCTCCCTGGGGAGGCTCTGACAGGGCTTGAGAACTCTTTCTGTCAAGAAACTTTTCCTGATGTCCACTCTGACCCTCCCCTGGTGGAGCTTGAGGCCATTCCCTCTTGTCCTGTCCCCTGTCCCTTGGCAGAAGAGCCCAGCTCCCTCCTCTCCACAACCTCCCCTCACGTAGTTACAGAGAGCAATGAGGTCTCCCCTCAGCCTCCTCTTCTCCAGGATAAACACCCCCAGCTCTCTCAGCCGCTGCTCCTTGTTCTCCAGCCCTTTCACCACCTTCCTCGCTCTTCTCTGGACTCGCTCCAGGCCCTCAAGGTCTTTCTTACAACGAGGGGCCCAAACCCACAGGATTCGAGGTGCACCCTCACCAGTACAGTAAGAACACTTCGATAAAAAGAGTGAAATTTTGAGAAAAATAACCCCAAAGCCTGCGGCTCCTGCACCCACAGCGGAGCCACCGCCTCGCAAGGACCAGGAACGTCCAGAACGACGTCGCACCCACCTTTCACTTTTACGAAGAAATTGTGAAAAGGGAAAAATGAGTCGGCGCTTTAAACGTGCTGGTGCGGGAAGAGGCACCAAATAAAGAGGCACCAGAAGAGCTGAATAAACCCCGCGCTCTGTCAAGCGCACGGGCAGACGGCACGAAGAACCTATAAGGGTCGGAGAATGGTGGAGAGCAGGTAGGGAGCAGCCGGGTCGGGGCTGGGGGGGCCCCGCCTGCCCCCGGCACCGCCCGCGCCTCAGACGCCATTCGGGCCCCGCCGCCATCGCCCCCGGCTCCACCTTACCTGAGGCAGCGGCAGGAGGTACGACTTGAAGGTGGGTTTGGGCTGTTTGAGGGAGAACATCGCGGCCGCGGGGCCGGGTGCGACGCCGCCGGCCTCGGCCCTGCCGCTGCCGCTCGCACGGAGGAGGAGGAGGAAGAGGAGTAGAAGGAGGAGGCCCCGCCGCGCCCTCCTTCCCCAAGGGAGGAGCCACCCGCCTGGGCAGGCCCGGCGTGCGGCTGCCCCGCGCCCTCATGGAGCCCTGCGGCTCCCTCCGCCTCCCCGCGACACCGGCCGCCCGCCGGCCCAGCGCCTCGTTCTCTACCGCGGGCGGCGCGGGGGGGCGGGCGCTGCCGGGGCCGCCATCTTGGGGCGGGCGGGGCGGGGCCGCGGCCATTTTAGGGCGGGGCCGCGGCCATTTTAGGGCGGGGCGGCCATTTTAGGGGCGGGGCGGCCACCAATATTGGGGAATAGGGGTGTGCATGGGAGCGTGTGTGAAGGGGTGTCTGGGTTTGAGGCGGCGTGGCAGGGTGAGAATGGGTGTAGGGCTGAGAGCTGGTGGTTATTGTGGCCCAGGGCTGTATAAATGCAGCTCTAGCCTGCATCCCAGTTATTGCTGCCTGCTTAGGTACAAGTGTGACCCGTGGGCAAAGCCTCCAGGCTGTTCTGCACAGTCTCCCTCTTGCCTCACCACGCTTGGGGCTGGAGATGAGCACAGAGCCAACACCCGCATCACTCCCTGTCCTTAAGCTTTCCAGGCGCTCATGGATTGCTTCACCAGCATGTGCAAATAACGCAGTTGCTCACCTAAATTACCAAAATCTAACACCTCTGTCTCTCTCTAGGACAGGCTGAGAGAGTTGGGGCTGTTCAGCCTGGAGTAAAGAAGGCTCCGAGGAAACCTTAGAGCAGCTTCCAGTACCTGAAGGAGCTACAAGAAAGCTGGAGGGGTTCAAAGCCAAGCTGGATGGGCCTTGGGTAGCCTGATGCAGTGGGAGGTGCGCCTGCCCACGGCAGGGGACTTGGAATTAGGTTATTTTTAAGTTTCCTTCCAACCCAAACTATTGCATGATTCTGTGATTCTGATAGGTAGCAAACAGAGGAAACAATTTGCTTATAGTCCTTGGCACTCTTAAAGGTCAGTGTTCAGGTGTCTATATGCACCGAGTGTAATAAACTTGCCCTCTGCAGCAGACAGATGTCCTACAAGAAGCACTGGTTTGGATGCCAGTGTCATTTAATCAAGAGAGCAGTCAAGTCCATCAGCTGTGAGACCCAAGGAAGGGGGAGAGCCTGAGTTCTCCTGCTGGCAGCCCAAACCAGCAAGGAATTTGTTTACCCCAGGATTGGGTAAATGGCCAGGGCTGTCCAGAGTGTGAAGCCGTTTATATTGTCGTGGGGAGCCATGGTTCCAGCTGTAAGCCAAGTGTAGGTCAGTGTGCTATAGGGGCAAGAGTTGACAGCCAGCACCTGCTACACCGCTGGGATTTGGGTACTGCAGTCTCACCTTATTAAAAAGCACAGTTGTGGTCAGCATACACCATTTTCAATACCAGCTCCTGTGCAAGGTAACATCAGTAATGGTTTGCTACAGCCTAGCAGTGCTGTAATACCACCATGAAACAAAACAGTAAAGAACTAGAGGACTCCAGAAAAAGACACATTTTTTTGACATAAAATAATAGATGCAGCACCCAGCATCAGCTCCTCTCCTGCTACTGACTCACTCCTTTCACAAGCTAAATCCTTTGGATGCTTAATAAGTGAGAAATACTACAGGGCATGCCCTCATCTTTATTCTTCTTTCAAGTTTTTTGTTTATATTCAGAACATTGCTGAAAGGAAATTAAAATCAGAAAAGGGGGAAGAGAAAGCAGGGAGACAAGGAAGACAGAAGCTGCCCAGTGATATCAACTAGGCTTGAAATTGCATATAACAAGTTTGCCAGTAATATTAAAAATTACAATTAGTTATACTACATCAGAATTAGAAAAGCATTTCTGCATCAGCACAGAGCCTTCTGAGCAGCGGCTGCAAATGCAAACTTACTCTTGAGGGAACAAGCATAGGAAAGCACAAATTTTCATTAAGGACTGAACTGACATTTAAATTGCAGTGCAGTTCTGGAAGGGAACAAACAAAATCAAAACTAAGCTTTCCATAAACAAAAGATCACAAGATTTGTGAGGATTGTTGTTGGAACTGGTCACAAGTTGCCCCTGGAAGAGTTTTATGCCAGTGGGAGGAAAAAGCTGATTTGGCAGAAGTGAGTATTTTGGAGGAGCAAGTGCATTCTCTCACAGCTTGCGCAGGATTTAAGCAGGAGGTGCAGACAGGGAGAGCAGGACTGGCAAGTAAGTTAGGCAGGCAGGGCAGGGCAGGCAAGACAGGGTTGGGGACAGGGAGTAGAACAGGCAGGGGAATACTCTGGACCCCCTGACTCCTTTTTAGCAGCGCACTCAACTGCGTGCCCAGCTCCAGCCATCCCAGCTTGCCTCGCTTGCTCGCTTTTTTACCAACAGTTCTGCTAAACCAGAGGTTTCTGAGAATGCCTTTGTTCTAGGAGAAAGTATGGTGGGAAGCTCACTGTGTAATACAGACGGCTGAACTGAAAAGAGTGCAGATACCTATTTTTATTCTTATTAATTATTAAAAAAATCTTTTTGTACTCAGGTGATACAGTGATCTTTCCTGTGTGCTAGACTGGACCTTGCCCACTGCCACGTTCCCCTGAGAACCAGCTGGGCTTGTTCTCCTGGTGGTGTCACACCCCACACGCCATGTGGCATTTCCCTGGGGCCTCTTTTAACACACGGAGCAAATTGTTTGTAACAGTGAAGATAATTATCTGCTTGGCTTTGGCTGTGGTGCTCAACCTGCTGCACGTCAGATTAGGTATCTTCCTAAAAGTTCTGGTATGACCTCACACAACAGCTTTGTGTTTGGGGAGGTGCTTTGGTTTGTGCAATGAATGAGGGCTGGGGTTAAATCAGAACAGATTTTCACAATGGGTCCTTTTGATCTCTCTGCACGTTAGAGAATGGCTTTCAATAGATGCGTTCAAGAACAGGTTAGACCACCATCTGCCACTGATGGTATCGACACCGCTGAACTCGTCTCAGTGTAGATTATCTCTTCTGGGCCTGTATTTCTATGGCAATTTAAGCATTTTCACAGCTTTCTGAAGAATGGTTCAGTTATTGGTCTGACCTCCAAGACCCAGTGACATCTGTGTTGTCTGATTTCACACTATGTGCCCAAACAGCAGCACATCTGCAACCTCAGGGACTCACTGATGAAAATCTGTTCTATTTTTCACTGAAAGCATTATGGTTTATTACTTTAACTGGGCACCTCCGTGCTTGTGCACTCAGTAGTTTGCACAGCCGCATGGCCACCACCTGCACTCAGAAGTGTGGGACTTCAGCCGGGGACCTGCGATGAAGCCAGCTCTATGGGTCTGCATTACCCCTTACGAAGGAAAAACATTATGCCTCGAATTTATTAAGCAGTTGAAAAAAGAATAATATTTAAAATGTAATAATAAATAATGTAATAAATAAATAAATGTAATAAAATAATAACTTTGATGGTCTAAGCCAAATATGTACAAAGGTATTAGAACTATATAAAGGTTTTAGTTTCTTGAGGTATCTCGGGGGAAAGACCTCCTTTTCAAGGCACATCTCAGTGTGGAGATTTAATGATGCTGAACTTTGCTATATTACACAAGGGTGCTTTCCTTGTTAATCATTATGTGAGTTATTATTTGCCTAGAGTTATCTGGGACTGTTCCTTGGCACAGTGTTCCACCTTGGCTGGGGTTGTTTTACACAGGCATTGTGATAGTGACTATCAGATTATTAGTGCTCCTAAACTAGAAGCCAGCCTTTTCGCGTGGCCGTTTTTGAAGGCCGTTGTTCTGCTCGCAGTCCAATTAGTGCAAGAAAAGGGAGATGCTTGCATCTAGGATCATGCAGGATGAAGCACTGTGGTTTCATTGGGGTTTTAATGTGGTATAGTTAAGAACTTGCCTCTGTGAATATTACAATTAGTCACTGTGGTTAAACTATCTGTCTGGAGGGAGAGGGAAATGTCTGAATTGCAAGATACCGTAGGGTGGACAAACTTAAATGACCTCAGTGAAATGTCTCTGCGTAGACACAGCCTCAGAGTCCATATCCTTAGGCTTGACCTGGTTCAGTACAGGTCAAGCACATAATAACAAATGGTAAGTGGACTCACAGTGACGCTGCTGCAGAGTCACCGCATGCTTAGCAGTAGGAGGGATGCATCTTCCTGAAAAGCAGCATTGAACATGCCTCCTCAGAAATGCAAATTCTGTGCTCACATCCTTTCAGTCACTATTCAGGAAAGCAAGCAGGCAGACGTGGAAATACATTGCTTGTCACAGAATCACAGAATCNATTCTGTTTAGCGTGTTCCAAATCTATTATTTGTCTTCTGTGCATACACAGAACCACATTAATCTTATTAAAATGGCTGTATGTCCAAAATAACTGTCAAAGTCAGGGTAGTTAGTTCACACTGAACAGCAGAGGGGTTATCACGTCAGTTCATGCTGCCCAAGAGCACCAAAACCATCTGAGCCTTATAAAGTTATCACTGTATATGGAACTCGATGGAAAACTACTGGCAAATAGTAAAAAAGAAACTTTGCTTAGGAAATGCTCAGCTCAGGCACCACAAAAGAAACAGATAAGTGAAGTGCTTTGATATCATTACAGTGAAAAAATTGTTATACTGAGTTCATTTCACATATTTTTCATACGTTTCTTTATAAATTATAAGTTTTTTACACAAAGGGAGTAAATAAATACAAAGGTAAAATGTTTTCATTTGAAATCTACATCTACATGCCACCTGATAAATTTGTGATGAAAATGCTAAAAAACCAACCGGTCAAACAGCATGATTCAACAGACGGTTTATAAAGACAACGTAACAAGAGGTATGCGACACATCGAATTCCGTTCCACAATGCATACTGCTTGTTTAGCAAAGTGCTGAAAAGCTGCGTCCCTTTGTGTTCATCAGCGAACGGTTTCTGGTGAGTGTGCAGGCAAACGATAAAAAGGCATTGGCGAATTGGAGGCTGGTTCCACCACACAAACGAAATGGCTCGGCCGCTGCATAGAATGGTAACACAGAAGTAAACATGGAAGTGAAACAATTCCAAAGGTCAGTCTGGTTTTACAACATGCCAAGTTCCCTAAAGTTGAATAAAAAGAGAAGCCCACATGAAAAGCAAAATGTCAACACTGTTCTGACCACAGTCAAACCAGTAAACCTGCTAGTAAGAGAGCAAAAATCCATCGTAAATGATGACCAGACTTTGAGGAATGTCTGCAGTCACCGTCACCATTCAGTACGGTAACAGTACTTAAGGTGTAAGTACGGCTGGAGTATGAAAACATAATACAAACAATAAAAAGCTGATGCCATCGGTGCATTTGTAGAGATTCATCACTCTCTGAATTCCAAAGTGCTGCAAGCAGCTTTATCAAGGGGGATGCTGACACCTATGTGCTGAGGAGCTGGTGGGGGGAGAAATTCCGTCTTTTCAAAATAGTGTGTGATTAAGTCCTGACAGTTAATGAGTTAAGCACAAATTTTGACCGATATTCTGTGCACATGTAACAAGCCTTTAACTCCTTTTCTTTCTTTTCTATTTGATGGTATACATCTCCTGGAAAGACAAGTGCTGAATATTTAGGAAAACAAAATTCCTAAAAGGTAACAGAGAAGAATGAGGCAAATAACATCAGACTTATGAAAAGAAATACCAAAATCCAGTACTTAGAGAGCTGCTGTTGAGTCAAGTGCACTGGAAAACTGTAACTATAGATGCGGGTTTCCAGTCTTAAGTCATTGAGGGATAGAAGACACTTTCACTGTAAGGACTTCTTTTCCCTTTGACATTTGTTTTTGAAATTTACTCAAGAAAATGGATGGACTTTCTGTTCTCATCTGGAAAATATATTATTTTGTTTAGACTGACTCCTAGAGACTGTTCCTTATTCCTCACGTGTCGTCATAATGAAACTTCAAAATGAAAGATTCCTTTGTCACAGCAGATTTGCTTCAAACACAGATTGACTACGTTTAAATCAGAACACCTTTCCTGTTTGATTTTGTTTTACCTTGCAGGCATTTAAAAAAGGCCAGATTCTTACTCCACAGGGACTTCTATCATAATCCCCACTTATAAAAACACTAATGCAGGTCTTGGATTCATATTAATAAAATATCCATGTATTTCATATATTTAAAATATCCCTAAACATTTTGAAACAACAATCACTGTTTTTTAAAACAGTTTAAGGCTGTCAGCATGCTTTGGGGTGGGGACAGTTATAATCCTGAAAGCAAGATTATGTCACTTAAAGTTCAAGGACAGGTCAAGAATGTGCCTATTGAACATGCCTTTCTGGGTCAGGTTACTACAAACACAACTGTATCGTGCAACTCGGATGTATTTTAGTGGGTGAAAACTGCTATATTGGACCTTCCAGAAGGGAGCTAAGAAGCATGTATGAAATCAGAAGTGAAAGAGGAGATTGCATAATTTTTTCATGCCTCCAACGATTTTGTTTTGATCTGAAAAAACACAATGGCCACAAATAAACCAGCTGCGTAAGTAAGGATGAAAACTAAGGCTGGTTAAAAACGTGTTCAGTTTAAGAAGTCTTTTGATAAAAAAGAAGAAAAAAACAATTTATAAATTATTACATGATAATATTGTCCTTCTTTCAAGAGCTTTTATAAAGAGCTTGCCAGGAAATGAGCTTATGAGGCAGGCTGAAATGGAACAAAGAGAGATCTGTACTGTTGGCATCCATGGACCGTGCTTTCATCTGGCCCTGAGAGCGCACCTCCCTTTCACCTGACCCAGCAAGCATTTATTTAAGAACAGAACATACATTAAGTTTAAAATGAAAAGTCTTTAGAAATTAATTTAAAAATCCATAATTTGTTCCATTAGTCATGCTGCTTTGGTGACTGTCACTAAACCAGGGCCGTTAGCCGCTTTAACATTCAGTTTCTGTGGATGCATTTTCTTGCCTGGCTTTCTGTTCTTCGGTTGCACTGCCAAACGCTACCACCAAATTAGTTACGCTGCTGGCATGTCCTGGTCTGTTTAATTTGTCCTTTACAGACTTGGCTTTCCGAGAATGACTGTGTAAACTCTTTGACCGTACTGACGGGAACCCAGAAGTCCTTTCGGGCTTTACTGACAGCAAATTCTCTTTGTTGGCCTTGACAGCGGCAGGCATAGAGGTGTCAGAGGCACTCACACCTGCTTCACCACCATCACTGTCGTCTGTGTCCCCCTGTTTCTGTTCTGCTTGCCTTTCTGCTTCAGAGACAAGTCCAGGGTATTCTGGAGGGCGTTCTTGAGCAAGCTGCTGCTGAACTTCGTATTTCCACTCGGCGGCCCATTGTTCAATCGTAGAAGGGCACACCTGATCCATGATGGTGCTATACTCTGTGGTCCAGTTGTTAACCCCTCCAACCAGCTTCCCACCCTGTGCAAAGATGAAGCTCCTTGACTTCATCATAGTGGTTTGACAAGCACTGAACGTTTCAGGAGGGAAATAGCGCATTGCTTTAGACTTCTCCAAGGGATAAGAGATGGTTGCTTCTAACTTGGTACGTTCTACTTTTAACTGAGTGTTCTGAAAATCTGATCTCGGTACTGACTGGTTGTTTGTAACAGCATCCATCTGGTTTATACTTTGAGGAATCATCCCATCACTCTTAAAAATCCCCTGCTTTTCATCCCCCAAACCATCTGAACCAGAACGAGGTCTGGAAGCGTTCTGTGCAATTTCTAATGTAGATTTACTGTAATCTGCCATGGTGACTGCAGTAGCACTAGAGGAATATTGGAGACTGGCCTGGTGATCTGGAACCAGCATCCTCGGGTCTGCTCCATCTTCTTTTGTACCATTAGAGTGGGCTTTTCTACGCAATCCCATGGCTGGGGACATCGGAGCGGTGCTGTCATCGTACGTTAACTCCTCCCCACCGATGTGGTATCTGTACATGCTGTAGCCATCAGAGCTGTTAACGCTGCTTTGCCGTAGGAGATACGCAGCGTCACACTCGGACGAAGCCCGTGAACGCGGATACGTCAGCTCAGATTTGTCAATACCTGCCAGCTTCTCGAGAGCATTTACCATCCGGCCAGATAGTTCTTCCAATTGAGAGAGTCGAAGGTCGACGGTTTGAAGAGAAGCTTTCATAAAATGCTCTCTTTCATTCACTTCTTCTAGTCTCATAGACATATTTTCAACTCTGTTGGGTATAAAAGAGGAAGCAGAGAACAGGAGCTGTGGAACGATGCACTAACCCCTTCTAAGCACCCAGCTACTGATTTCTTTGTAAAGCAGAATTTTGTGCTGTCACACTTCATTCTTTTTTCCTACATGTAGCATCAGAAACATGCATTTTCCTGTTATCTCTGCTTTCCATACACAATATTAGAGGGAGAGTGGAACTTTGCCCTTATTTACATGCCAGAAGAGTACAAGAGTTGCAGCCCGTAGGGACAGCCAACTATTAACATCTGAGCGTGCCCCCCACTTCACGTTCAGTTCTCCTCTCTCTGTGAAGCATCAATTAATTATATGAAAAATACTTTCTAATGACACGCTTACAGGATGACTAAAAATAGGACGAAGGCGAGTTGTAAAACAGGTTTTGTAGCTGTATGAGAGAATGTATGCCGGCGCACGTGGGATTGCTTATGCTCTTCAAATACCTTTCAATTTTTTTTCGGCTATAGGGAAGGGAATTATCGTCTAGTTAAATTAAAATAATACATTTCCCCATTCTCTTTTATCATTTATATCATAATGGAAGCGATGGTACCAGAAAAATGCATATGGAAATAATGCATTAAAATGGGGCTGATACGGTAGTAAATGAACTGTTGAAATTCAATTAACGTTCTTTTGCTCCCTCGCACAAAAGATGATGGAGCATCTGGAGCAAGAAGCCATGAGAAATAAACAAATCTGCTTTGTGGCCACAGACCATAGTGAATCAGTGAGGCTTACCAGCCCTGCTTTATTCTCTGCCACAATACCTGGGATTTTGACAAATTGCCATGGATAAATAATGAGGTAGAAATTACTTGAATACTCGTAGCAGATTTAATTTACTCCTCTATTCTCAAACTTCACATACAGTAATTGAAGGTGTTCAGGGCCTTCCTTCAAGTCAAAGATGTTTATCCGTTAAAGAATTATACGGCTCACAGAGCTACTTCATAAGAAATGTTAAAAGGAAAATAGATACAGGTAAAGATATATAAAGATATGCACACACACATATAGACGGTGTGGTTCATCATCAAAATACTGTGAGGCAGATTAAGGTGAAAGGGTGTTTAAACTGTGTATCATTTACACTACAGGGAGAACTTTTCCTCATTTCATAGCAGACAAAATGTTTGTCCTTCGACTGATTTAGCACTAGGAACAGGCAGAGCCGCCAGAACAGCCCTGTCAAGAGACTTGGTTAAAAAGTGCTGGAGCCACCACCACTGGGTGCTTACACAGCAACATGCAAACATTACCAAGTCCTCAGAATAGCTTCATGATTTACATTTGAATATTCCCTGTCTTTTAAGTAGGGGAAATTCATACTGAAAAGCTACATAACTTGTTCAAAGCTTCCAAGAGAATCTGTGGTAGAGATTAAAACTCAGCAGTTGCGAGTGCTGGACCCTGGTGCAAACCAAAGGACCAAGGGAAGAATCCTCAGTGCTTCTGTCATTAAGCTCCAACACATTTCTCATGGCTGGATGAGCTGCTGGGAGCTCAATGAGTAGTAATACGTTCAAATGGATAAATGCTTAACTGGGATCCTCAGATGGGTGAGAAGGTAAAAACTCACTGTGAATAAAAATGTTCTTATACCAAAGCTACTGAAAGGAGAAGTCTCAGATGCATTAGTAGGAACAACAAGAACTTGCCCTTGTGAGACAGGCACCTGCACAGATATTTACTGAGATTTCAAATCACCTTCTGAATCAGTGGTGGTTTTCTTCAAGATCTAAATCTTTTGTACTTTAACCCAACTTTAGTTGTAATGGAGACACAAAAAAGCATAAATTGTTCCAGATAAGTGGTGGGGGTTTTTTTTCTTGTAATAGGTACCTTTCAGAGGTAACTCGGATGCGTTCATCATTAGATGATTGCTGCTCGTCCTCTTTTTCCTGGAAGTATTCTTCTACACACTGCTCTTCAAACTCATACAGTTTTTTTAGCTCTTCATCATTCAGAAATAACTCTGTGCAAAACAGGAGAACAAAACAGGAGTTTCCTTTTTCTGAACTTCTGGCAGTCACTTTAAATCCAATTTAGCAGGTTATTTTGGACACGCGGATGCTGCAGATTCTACCCCTGCACTAAATGAACAGATGGTTTTGTAAATAGGGAATAAGCGCTTAGCCAAAGACGGCCACACAGCCCAGAAGGCCCGAGAAAGCATTATAACCATCATCTGCTTTATGACCACCTACTGGGGGATACGTTTTCTCAATGCCCCTTGCACTTTTTAACAGCAGTTCTACGCGTTGAACAAACTGACTATATTTTACAAGGTAACGAAACAATTCAGAGAAGATTTCTTGCATACTTAGTCCCCTGTCACGCTCATCCTGGTCTCCTTCCCCCTTCCTGCAGCGACAGCAGATCCTCTTGATGATTATGTAGATGTGGCTGAAGATAATCATTGGCGGGGGGAGGACGGGTCTGTCATGGAATGTCATGATCAGCTGGTACCGCTGGAACTTCCAGACTTGGTTGGATATTGATTTTACCTCAAAGAAGGTATTGCTGAAAGGCAACATAGGTGTAGTTTCCATTAGGCCTCTGAAGTTTACTTATAATTGAGCAAGAGCTATGTTGAAAAAAGCAGCAGCTAAACACAACACGAGGCCACGTGATGGCTGGTTTGGATTTTTGTCGATGCTGCTGAACTTGCTGAACTGATGATTAACCTAAACTCATGATTTCACTACTTCTGAATGCAGCGAAGCAGAAGGTGCTCTGCATCCCTTATGGACCACCCAGAAAAACCTTCCTCTGAGACTATTTGCTCCTAGTGCATGAAGTCCTTTAGGAGCTTGGGAAAAGAAACTTGCCCCATTAATGAATCACATATTTGGTATTTTGAGGCTTGATTATAAAGTATTTCTTTTAACACATGCCAGTGTTTGATATTACATAAAGCATTAAATCCATGAAAGGTATTCGGTACGATAAACCCAGAAGCTTCACATCGTTTGCCTTTAATATGCTAATCAGCTTGACCTACATAGGAGACACTTCAAGTTTTCACAAAATGTCCTAAATTCAAATTTTATTCACTCAGACTTCTGACTCAAGACCACGGTGCATGTTCTTGTAAACAATTTGGAAGCTACAGCCTCATAGTTTCTACACCAGAACAAAGTGCATCATAAAGTTGTTTTATTTTGTAGTTCACTGGATATGGAGGAGTATAAGTTATAGTATTCAATCAGAAATAACAATAGCCAAGGTTATTAAATAACAACTAACAGAAAGCAGACTTGACAATTTTAGATAGAGCTTTTCAAGCTATTTTAAAGAATGCTCAGACACCTCATTCCACATCTATGATGATGATGATATCAACANAAGCTACAGCCTCATTGTTTCTACATCAGAATAAGGTGCATCAAAAAGTTGTTTTATTTTGTAATTGACTGGATAGGGAGGAGTGTAAGTGATAGTATTCAATCAGAAATAACGATAGCCAAGGTTATTAAATAACAACTAACAGAAAGCAGACTTGATTATCTTAGATAGAGCTTTTCAAGCTATTTTAAAGTCTGCTCAGACATCTCATTCCATGTCTATGATGATGATGATATCAACACTTCCTTTTGGTGTTCTCCATTCACTTCTTTTCTAACTTTCTGTGCTTTAGAATGTCTGCATTCCTCTCTTTGAAACCATAGAATTCTTGACTGCACTTAACTTTTGGGTTCTGTCGGCTAAGTATACGTGAGATTATTTACCAATGATAAATGACAACCTGCCTTCGTTCTGCATCTCCTGCCCAGCGAGAATTCCCAGCTGGATCTCACCCTCCTGCAACCAGGCTGGGGTGGCAGGAGTTAACAACATGACCTACTTCCCAAACTGCTGATTCCTTGGCCCTTCAGCCAATAATAGCTACCATTGTAACATTCTTCCCTTCCCTCTGGTGCTGTGACTGGCATTTGAGCATTTTAAAATTCATGACCTTTGAAGCTACATACATCAAATGAAAGACGGGCTTTGTGAGCTGTAGATTCCTGGGCACCCAATGAACTATTTTTGTGGTTGTGACACCAGCTACCTACGCCAACGAACCCTCCAACACCACATGTTTACATGCACCAAAAACAGATCGTCCGCCTTTCTCAGGTGGCATGTTCAGAAAGTCTGACTAGCAAGTAGAGATTTCATTTCTGGTTTTGTTTAATCCCTAGGTCAGGACAGGAAAAGCACAACAAAACCGTGGGCAGAAAGGACAAGCAGCAGAAATCAATTTAGTTTTACTCCAGAGAAGTCTAAATACAGATTTGTGGAAAAACATAAAGACTGTGCACAGTGCACATTGCTTGGAACGGCTGCTAACCAGGTTCTGAGCATGACTGCAAACCCTTGCAAACCCAGTTGACAGGTTGTCACAGAAACCCTATCTCAGCAATAAGAAAATAAAGACAGGGCATGATCGTTTGCTTACTTGAAGACAGCAATCAGCAGGTTTACCAACAGGATATTTGCTACCAGGAGGTAACAGGCCATAATAGCAGGAGTGAGCCAGGCCCCTGGTATACATGGAGGGAGGCGTTTGCCATCGTCGTCGTAAAGGTTGTCCCCACAAGGAGCTGAAAAAAAAATAGGAAAGCTATTAGTCACCATCTCCTGAAACTTAAAGAAACTATTCATGTTTATTTAATGACGATACACCCATCAGATTTTCCAAGCTAAATGAATTTTGTCAGTTTATTTCCAGCAGCAAGCATGTGCAATTTCAAATTCTGCTTCAAATTCTGTTTCTAACTGCAGCATACAAAGTAATTTCCCATAATAATGAACAGAGAGGCAGCTCCAAGTTTGCTGTCCAGTGCGGTTTTCTCTTAAAATTCACGTGGATTTTCTTTTTCTGATAGTTCTATCCAGGACAAGATCTTCATGTGCCCACGTACAGAGCAGCCGCAGCATTTAAAGAAAACTCTCCAGGCAAACTTGTGTGCATACCTTGCCAAAGGTATAAAAGTATCCACTTAGCAGTCCCAGATTGCTGAGCGTTAATTAAAACTTCATTGGGGCCCTCAGTGTATTAAATGATCCTGACCATGATCCTGACCAGCTTTGCCTGGGGTCGACACTTCTGCATCAATTTCCATTTCCCTTGTTTTTCACAATAATTAAATTAAAATTTTAAACCAGAGGCAAAATTATAAAATGAAAATGATATAGTAACAGCAAGACTGACTGGGGAGAAAGAGACAAAAATGGAGAATATCAATTAGACGGATATAAAATAATTGTTTGAAGTAATTCTATGAACACGTGGGCTATTTGGGGTCAGAGCTGTCTTGGAGCTGGGTGAATGCAGCAGGTTTGTTCTGCTCTAGGTGCGGTACCAGTGTTTCTGGTTTCAAATACAAGACTAACTTTTGGAATCGTCTCATAGTGGGCAAAGTGTTTATTGGCCACAGGTTCTTTAGCTGAAATCCTAGTAAAATACTAAGCCTGACAATGAGTTCATTACAGATTTAGTTCATGTGAATAGACAAACCAGTTTTTAAAGCATTTTGCAAAGAACTCAATGCTTCAACCTCACCTGAAAATAATTTGAAAACAGACCAATCTTATTTACTGTGGACTGAAAGATGTGTTTAGACTGTGATTTATAAAATGTATTTTATTTCCTTTTCAAACATCAGACCAACCTTTTTCCTGTTTATCTTAAAAGAATTATAACAGGAAAGTCAAGTGAATCATAATATTATTCTCATGGACCAATGAAAGTACAGCCAAAGAAACACTAACAGCGCATCTAGGTAATCAAACGGAATTAACTTTTACCATGACTCACGTGCATCTGATTCTTAAAAAGGTTTATTTTACTGTCAGTGTACCTGAAGCAAGCCATAACGAGCACAAAACTCAATTAGAACTTGCAATCTCTAACCTGTATTAAAATAAATATTTTTCCTCTGCTTCTTTTCAAATGAAGCTATTGCAAAGGGAAAACAAGATTCACACCTGAATATTGGATGAGCCCTATAATTACAATGACACCACCTAGCAAAGAAAAAGATTAATGAATATATTCAGCTAATGAGATAATCAGCTCTCAACAGAGACTTACGATTAATTTCCATGGCATAGACTGAACGGCATTCCCAAGGAACGAAATAGAAAAGGAGGCAAGGAGAGGAAGAAAGAAAACAATAGAATGATAGAGAAAAAAAATTAGAAGACAATTGAAAATACAGTTTTGGCACCAAGAAAAGATAAGCAACCCCAATATCAGACCAGTAGAGACATATGCTTAGAAGCAATGTTTTTATTAAAAATGCATTGCATTCTGCAATTTGCTTTTCAGGCTGTTTTCCCCAAATGCTACATGTGGCAGTGAATTCATTATATTAATAATAAACCACAAAATGCTTCTGGCAGATGATCACGTGAATATACAGGGGATTTCAGGCAAGTAAATGAAACTGGAGGTCACCACAAACACAAAACAGCTCAGAACTATCACACAAAATCATTCTTTCAGCTATTATGCAAACATTTCCTCCTTTTTTTTTCTCTCTCTCTCTTTTTAAGAACCACTCTAGCATCGAGCCTGCCAGTTGTTTCTGTTGAACAGTTCTGAGAGAAGTCTGAGACACGACTTACACTGAAGAGATCACTATTCTTTGCAAGGTGTGAGTTTTGATTCATGGAGAAACCAAACTGTCTACATAAGCAAATAATCTTGGTCAAAGTGAAGCAGGATTTGAATGCATATTATGAGGCGCAAAGGTGAGGGATGCCCTGTTAGTCTGTTCCTCTCCATGGGAGAATGAACCCACTTGAGAGACCTTGAACTTATCCTGGCTCACGTGTGCACTGAAACTGCAATATTGGACAATAAATGACTGTCTCGACCTTTTATTTGTCAAGAGTAATTTGCTGCATCACAAGTTACACTAATGAGACAAGCACTCGTAAGGAAAACAAAGATGGTCTGATCTTTGCAACAGTGCACACTGCTCAGAAACAGGCAAATGACATTATATTCCTTTCTAAGCAATTAAAGTACACTTCAATGACATTTGCTATAAAGGTTTCTCTTGATTATGAGGGATCTGTATTGCTGTTGAATTAACTCAGGACTCAGTTTCTTCAACCTTCCACTTTACTACTTGTCAATACATGCAGAGAGCTGAAATAACACACACAAAGCTGAAAGAGCTTATATTATTTGAGATAAAGTGCAGAATGTGTGAGACACTAGAGGAGGCCAGCCACATGTTCGACTGTTTGTGGAAATACCAAATATTAACATCAAGCGAGCGGTAACAGGACCATTTCCATCACTGCTAAAATACTGAGAGTTATTTTTTTTAAAACTGTGCAGCTTCTACACAAGAAAGGCTATTTCCACACCCAAAGCTAATCAAGCAGAGCTTTCCTTTTTTCTTTGTTTTTGCACAGGTGTAGGGAAGAAGAACATGAGCGATTTATGAAATAGAAACGTTTCTGGAAAGTACACAGATGCATCAATGGGAGTAAAACTGCATTAGCTCATTGCCTGCGCTGTGAGTTGGGGATGAAAGGATATGGGTATTTTCATCTCCTAGGCAAGGTGCTTGTTTTTGCTTCTCCTGTTGGAACTAACGATTAGCAAAACGTTGGTTCAGAAGAATATTTCAGAATGACCTTTGTTGATCATTGAAAGTAAACCAAATACTTAATCCTGCTACACTCTTAGACAGGAGAGCATCCCAGACTCTGTCACTCTCAGTGTTAGGTGAATTTGAAGATAAACTGAGAGACAGGACGTGCAGGTGGGGAAAATAAAATTGTTTAGTCTCTGGAGCCTGTCACTAGAACACACCAACAATATAATCATAATGACAAAACGCTACTTCCAAATTAAAAACAATCATTAATTTGGATCTGATCATCTGCCTCAGAAACAGGAAACAGACTCTTACTATGAATTCTACTCTTACGGTCTATCTGGTCTGCGAACACCTCTCCGTAGATCATCCAGTAGGGCATATAGAAGATGTTGCGAGCTAGTCTCCAAGAAGGCTCCTCATCTGGGTGCAGGATAGCTTGGCGAGCCACTCCGAAGCTCATCAGAACCACAAGCATGATGACCACGAAGTAGAGCATGTCAATCATCTGCACAGAGAGACCATCCAGAGGCTCTTATCATCACCAGGTAGTGCAGTTGCACTAGTGGCTGCTCGCCAGCACACGTTAAAGTAAACAAGAAACTATCAAGAGAACAAACACATTCCCCTGAGTGATTTTCTTGATGCTGTTCTTTGACTTTAACTACTGCTCATGAATTAAGCATGCAGTAATAGCAGTCATTTAAAGGAATAGCAGATTTATATGTAAAAATACTTAAAATGCTAAAATCTTTGCTATTCCTGTTCCCTTTTGCATAAGTGCACTGTGCTGTGCTTTTAACACAGACTGCTTCTTAGATACAAAGAACTGATAGTTTTGTGGATGATCCCAGAGCATCAACAATCTAGTTTTGCTACAGCTTTGAGAGGCAGAAAGCAGGCAAAGTGAACAAGTTTCTACACGAAGGTTAAAAAAACCAACCAACCAAAAGAAAATAACAAAAGATTCCCTCTGAAATCAAGAGTATTGCATCTTGTGTGCATGTGAAGTTCACAGCCTTTCTCTGGAATCCTACCCAGGTGGAAAACCCCTTTGTAAAATCAGAACTGAATTTCATTTCCCAGGAAGTTCTGGAATACATAACTTAGAGCAATTCAGGCACTAACCATCTTTCCGATCATCATGACGTAAGGTCCCAGGTATTTGTTCACACCAAAGATATCTAGTACTCTAATGTACCAGAAAATGATATCTACACAGTAAATCACTCTTCCATAACCCATGTAAGGCTGGTTCTGTAGGCGAAGAATTGCTCCTATCATAAATACTGAAATAGCCACCAGGTCAGTAATATTCCAGTATTCCTGGAGCCAAACTTTCACTTTTTGGCTCAGCTTGCCAGGCTCTGACATTAGTATCTGAAATAAAAAAGAAACCAACAAAGAAATCATTAGGAAAAGCTCCAAGTTACATTTTTGAAGTAACGGTCATGAAAAAAGACAAATAATTTAGTAGATATGAGAATCTTCTCTCTCGTATACGGCTTCTCAGCCCTCTGCACAAGTCCACACTGTTATTACCTCTAAGAGCAATCTTCGCATTGAGGATTACGAGATGTTCTTAAGATCAAACTTTACCTCTCTTACTTTCTCTAAAGCCAACGTCACAATGTAGGAAATGACAATCCATTCCTGGACTGACGGCCACCGTTCCATCCGCACCAAGATGATGTAATTAAAAAGCATCAAGTAACCGAGGTATGATATCTACAAAAAGACAATAAAGAAATCCTTTATGAACCTTAGGTGGTGGATCCCCAGATCCTTCCACAGTTAGGGAGTATTCAATCATTTGAGAGGATTTCCACACATACACACAAATCAGTCTCGACTAATTTCCATTAGGAAGTTCTGAACCATTAGTGTAGGTCAATAGAGCTATCACTCAGTTTTCTGTAGCTACTGGTGTAAATATCAGACTGGTGATGCTGATGTCTCTGTGCCTCACAGCAGTCTTTGGTGACTGGCTAAACTAAAACCTTCAGAGCTCTTGAAAGCCCAGATTTAAGAAACCAAAATGAATTCAGACAGCATAAGCTTTAATTGTTCATTCTGTTCCATCATCTTTGTATTTTTCCCCTTAATAAAGGTGATGCTTTACTCCACAGATCCCATGAAAGTCAGTACTATTTATTTATTGGTTATTACTTTAACCCTGGAATCCTTTCAGTTTCACAAGTGTGAGAAAATCGCTATCAGTTTAATCATCGTGACTTACTGTGTAGAACCAAAATTTGACAATAGGCGCATTATAGAATTCATAGATCTTTGTTCCAATGGGAAGGCTCTTTTGTTTTTTATTTCCATTCTCTTCATCTCCTTTTCGGGAGCCTGTGTCTGCATTTGCATCCTGGAAGACCAAAGTTGTCAGTTTTCATCAGTATACAGGAGTAAGAAAAGTAGCTTTTCCTCAAGTCAGCCCTGGCCATCTGTTCCCCACACGATGCTTCCTCCGAGCAACAGAACTCTCTTGAAAAATAAGAAAATAAAAATGCTGTAGATCTGTGCCAGTACACAGATAATTTATATGCCTTGAGAACCCAGCCTACACACCCCTAAAATTCTTTGCTGATTTTTATCCCACAGAAACAGATGAGATTTTCACCCGAGTGAACTACAGCACAATCAGAGAAGTTAGAAAACTGAGTGCGCTTGAGATATTAAGATTTCCTAATAATCTCCATTACTGACCGCGTTTTCCTCCTCCTTTTCTTTGCCTTCTTCATTTTCTTTCGATGTTTGGTAAGAATAATCATCGTAACTCCGAAACTCTAGGAAAAGGATGGTGGGAGGGAAGAGAATCCCTGTTATAACCTGCGCAACGAGAAAGAATTCAATTCAGATGGCAGTATTTGTTTACATTGCTAGATTTTATAACAAGGCAAATCCCCAAAATTTTCTTTTGTATAGTGTTCTAGACACTCTGCTATCCTCAAACCTACAAACCCAAGTAAGTAGGACTGATGATGCACTTGGCAAGAAGGCCTGGTGGGGAAAGATGGCACCCTGGAAGGCTTCCCATCTTCATGAATTCATTTGCAATTAGAAATTGTGCTACGGAATTAAGAGTTGTGCAGAGAAATTCTGTGGAACCGACACAGTGGTAACTGGAAGAGTTACCTACTATAATTAGTTTTAATAATTAAAAGATTTGTGAAAGAAAAAACAGCTTTGCAAGCAGCACTGGGAGAGTTCTTTTACTATACAAGATTGCCGAGATACAGAAACACAAACATGAGTTGGCAAAGCAGAGAGAAGAGAAATGCAGGTAATGAAATGAGAGCACTAGCAGGTTGAATAACGCTTCAAAGAAAGGAAATCAATAACAGATTTAGAAAGTACCGTGATGCAATCTGAAAGGCAGGATACTTGCCTGAAGATTATAAACAGGCTTAAGAGGGAGACATGTGAAAGTGGAAATTAATTGAGAATGACAGAGAGAGTGCAAGGTGTCGGTCAGCAAGCGTGGGAGCACGACCTGGGGAGACGGGCACAGTGCTTGGTCAGCAATGGGGGGATTTAAGGAAATTAGGAGGGGAGGATGAAGGTGGCACCACCACAACAGGCCTCCATATGGCTGACAGCAAGAGCGTTTTATAAGAAAGGAAAGATCATATTCACATGAAAACAGACAGAAGAAAACACTGCTCTGCTTCCTTAGCATTGGCTCACTCATGTTTCTCTTTTGTGCCACCCTCCTCATGTTACTTGTTTTTTTTGTAAATTCAACCATTGGTAAATATAAAAATCAATGAGAGTGCCTAAATCATCAAATTGCAGAAAACGGAAATAAAACCCACACAGTTTCACACAATGCATGTGTCCACAACTGGCTTGTTTTTTCTCTAGTCCCATTGCGCGGACCCACAATGCAGATATTTTTGCTTGTATCCAACTAATTTTTAATCAAAGGTGCATGTTTTAAGTGAACAGAACTCATGAGTCATTGAAAGCTACAACTTCACTGTCAATTTCCAATTACAATAATCCTTTTATGGATATATATTTTTTCCTTTGTCATGTGGTAACATTCCCAAGATATCCTGAATTTGGGAACCAGAACAATTAGCTTTAAAAGAGGAATGTTCTTAAAATATCTGTAATCAGTAACCAGTTTGTTCTATGCATGCACTGTTTATAATGTGATGTTACAACAGGAGTACCTTAAGGCCTGGGTTTTTCCGCATGCGCAATCGCCCCATCCACATGTCTGTTAAGAGCATCTGGCTGCAGGTGTGAGCAATGAAGTCCCTGTGTTTAGCTGCCACGGCCAATTTCAGGCAGGTAGAATTACTCCAGTTTTTCAGTTCATAGGTCAGTAGTTTCATGGCAATCTGCTCGTCGTGTTTGTAGGACTGATCCAAGAGTTCAACAGCCAGCTGGCCAAAATCTCTGGGAAATGAAAGATAAGTCCAGTGAAGTTTGATTTGGAAATCAGTGTTTGCTTGCATTTTGGGGTTTGATTCTGATCACAGGGTGTCATATTTTTCCACAAATGTGTACAACAACAAGAGTCTCAAGCTTGATTTGGGGCTAATGAAAGTTCGAAACAAATTTTTAGTGATGAGAGAGAAGTAGCTTAGACTGATAGTCTGATAACATCTTAAGCCATTTCTTCAGGTGCTTCTTAATTCACGTGAGTAAATCCTGAAATAAAACCAGCTAGTTCTACAGAGAGAAGCTGAAGAAAGATGTGTTTGATCAGAAAATAATGCAAGTATTCTCCTTGCTAGTGTTTCCTTCAGATTCCAAGACCACCTTTTGGCTTGTTTAGTGTTGATTAATAGGCTCCAACTGGCATTCTGTGAAGCTACATTCTAGAAACTTTTGGTAAAGTACAACTGATAAGTCAGACACCCCCCTGTATCAAGTAGACAGAGACTCTGCTCCATGTCTACTAACTTGGAGTTGTTGTCTAGGTCCTGGGAAATGTCATCAACCAGCTCACTCTCAGAAGACTCGTGGGCCATTGACTTGTAGAGTTTACAGGCCACGAGTGCCTTGGCCATGGCTTCCTCCCCTCGCTGCCAAAGGAACAGGGCCATCTTCTGCCGCTTCATCAGCACGGCCCAGACCATCAGTTCATGAAAGGGATACTGAAAGCGGCTGACTTCTGGGTCATCCACATCGATATCGATCTCTTCCTCCTTTTTCTTCTTCTTCTTCTTCCCTTTTGTGGGAGGCTCATCATCCTGGGAGAACAAGAAGCAGAAATGTCCCCATCAGTTTTAACAGCAGCACCCTGCACAGAACAAGTACCGAGAGGCCACGTTAGCAGTGAAAGTTCTAATTTGGTTTTGCTCTTTGCTACAATTAATGCCGGTAGCGATAAAACTGTGAAGAGCACGTGGCAGAGCATGCACTGGGCAAGCACACACAGCTTAATATTTTATTCTGAGAACCATTTCTTGCATACTTAATTAGAAGTCACCCATCTCGGATAAGTACGGTTGAACCCTCCTGTATCGAAGGCTTCGCTTTACACTGCACCGCAAAGAGATCGCTGCTGCAAGGGTGATTCCACTGCGGTGGCAACAGAGCTCTAGCAAACCTCAATTCACCATGAGTAGGCTCCAGCGTAATTTCTGATCTGAAACGTCTGCATCTATTCCTGCTGCAGATCTTATGGTATCAAAGCACTTTTCAGACTGACATGCAGGTGGACAGGGCAGTAACATGCAAAGACAGGCAGGTAGCGTCCTTAAGAACAGCAAGATACTAAAGGGAGTCTTCACCTTTGAACAACCAATCTTCTCTTACGTATGCAGAGCAAACGGAAGGTATAAGAATCCCGTTTCTTAAAGGGATAGGGAGGATAGGCCATTACTACAGGAACCAACATGGCAGTTATGGAAGGGAAGTACTGACAATGAAGCAGGATCCTGAAGGAAGAAAAGCCACGATTGGGAAATTAGAGTTTAAATAACGTAGGAAGAACATTGCATATATAGGTGTAGACAGGGCTTATCATCAGTGTAGGCCTCAATTCCAATCTCAGAGGTGGATTGCAAGTAAAAGCAACTTCCACTGTACAACATCAGTTCCTGTTAAAGTCAGCTCAGCACAATGCACTGTTTTTTTTCAACAAAATATGAATTCGAATCCAAATTCAGGACGCAGGTTTCCAAATTCACAACCCAGGTTTCTGAAGGTGACTTTTCAGCTGAACAATTAAGTATGCATTCCTCTCCCAGCAGTTTTAACAACTGCAAGTGGTGACCTGTGTCTCTCTTACGGAAAATTCAGAGGGAATTAATTGCGCACACGTGAATAAAAGTGTTGAGCATCTCTGAAGCACAGGCCATAAAATCTGAAACGGAGGACCAACACCTAGATTCTCCCCACACTAGGAAAATCAAATCAAACCCAAATCCTGGATAAGAAAGACAAAGTGCTAAAGAGTCTAAACTTCTCTTTAGAGCTTCTAAGGCTGGAAATGAAAAAAACCCAAACACCTGGAGTCTCATCAGCTTTCTGACTGCTTCAGCAAAGGAATTGTTAATTTTTCTTTCCACCTTTTCCTTTCTCATGGAAGAGGGGAGTGGGCTATACCCGCTGTCAAGTGGAGAGAACACTTGAGTTCAGGGGATTTGGCCACACGCAGCATTGCTGGATCATGTTCTCTTCTTCACATCATCAGTGTTCACGTCTGAATGAGCAAATCTACAATATGTTCCAACACGGAATGTGTCACTACATAACGATGCTGAAAACTGCCTGAAGATTATGGAGCAAAACTTTAAGCCGCTCTCAGGACCCTGCCCATTAAAAGCATCAGAAGTGTTTCACAGGCTGAATGCAAAATGGAAGATCCCATCTAGCTGAAATTTGATTTAAGCCACAGTAACAGTGAAAAAGCTACGAGTGAGAGCAGAACCGTACCAAGAAATGCTCGATAAAACCAGTATTTTAAAAGAAATCAAACTTACCTCCATCCCTAGTAGTTTAAGAGCTTTTGGCTGAATATTAAAAATAGAAAAGAAAATGCATTAGATGAGAGGAAAAATTCAAAGACCAAACAATACCAAAGACAAACACATTTTCATTTACAAATGTAAAGTATTTCTTGTTAAACGTATTATTCTAAATCATTTTACCAATAACGGTACAATTAATTACTTTCCTTCTTCATTTGCAGGAGGCCAATGTGTTACAAATTATTTGCCATCCTGCACCCTAGTGAAATATTATGATTCAGATGGATACTTAAGTGAACAATTGAATAATATACTGCTCTGAGAATTAAAATCCCCACTGTGACCTATGTGTCATTCTGCCCACTTGTGGGGCTCTAACACAGATGTTTTACACATCCCTTAGATAACTTCACTACCAATTTCAACTTCAGTCTTGCAATGTTCCTTTAGAATTTAATATGTGTTTCACAAGGACAAAGGAACGGAGTGTTACTTATTTTTTACCATCAGCACAATGGACATATCCAGAAAGAAATAATTCTTACCCTCTTTGGTCCAAATAAATTATTATAAAGTGTCCGAAAACTTTTCCGAGTATAGTTGCAGCGATAAGCTCCACCCATGAGATATTCAAGCACGAGACCGATATCTATGAGGCTGATATGATAATCTGGTGGAAGATTTCCCTACAAAAAAATAATTAAAATAACCAAAATAAGGACTTTGAAGAAGAAAGCATAACATACATTCAATTGCCTGGCTAGACATATCACGTCAGGTTCAAATTGACATGCAGGTATTATTTAGATCCACTAGTTTCAGTCTCTGAATATTTGTACAAAATTAATGATAACTGATACAGATAATGAGTAAGTTTTTGAGTCAGATTTCTTTTGTGTTGTTGGTTGCAGTATTTATAGTTGAGGACGAATCTTCATTTGATGCACTCACGCAGTACGACCAGGTCTATACAAGCCCGAGTCGTTTGCAAGGCTTATAGTGATGAAATTAAGTAACTTTGTACTGATTATCATTAATCCAGTATAAAAGCACGACTTTAATTTCATGGTGAATATCAGGCATAATTTACATTCTATGGAAACTTATATATCCTCACAATATTATCCACAGAGATAAGATTACAATGCAGAACCTCATTTAGACTAATGTGCAGCCCAAAATCAAATTAAAAAGCAGACTATAACTCCCACTATTACAGCTAAAAACCAGACAGTGCTACTGAGCAGCTGAAAACGGCCTCGCTACTCAAGCTATGTCCCACAACAATTGATTCTACAGCACCACTGAGCAGTTGCTAGGAGGAAACAACTACATCCTAAGCAAAGACATCACCTCCATGTTAACCCAACTGAATCCCCGAGACTGCCGCTGAATGAATGAGCCATGAAAATGCAATGAAAAGGAGAGACAGACAGAAAGCAGAATGCAGAAGAGCATTAGTAACAGTCAAAAGACAAACAGTGAATGAAAAATACTATGAAGCAGGTCAATATGAATTATATATTAACCAAGTACTGCATAATTCCCATCTCAAAACCTCCTGGGAATAAATGCGAGTTTTCTTTGCAAAAAGGAATACAGGCTATTTCATGTAGCTAAATTTAACGGAATAAAAGCTCCAAAAGCTCAAAGAGAGCAAGTACAACAATAAGTCTTACAATGACACTACTCATATTTAATGAACAAATTTACATGTAATGGAAACACATGAATAACAAATGTAGGGCTGGTAATTGAGAAACAGAACAGATTTTCTCTCAAGTAGAAGCAGGATTGCTTGGGAGAAAAGGAGCTAAAAAAGCCACACAAGGAAACAAACCAAAGGGATCAAATCCTGTGCACATGACTGGGGCTTCCAGTTAACTTCGCTGGTCTTTCCTTGCACTCTGTGTTTGTAATGCTGCACTGGGAGCTTCTTGTAGAGAAGAAGCGGCATCAACCTAAATCACAATGATTCATTACACTACTAGGACCTTAACTTCCCTCTCCTCACCTTTTAAATGACTCTCAGTGCAGTACAGCCATACCCAATTTAGACTGACATTGCTTTTTGCCACAAGAGGTAATTAATCTTTCCTTTTCTTAACAGCTGCCATGTCATTTCAAGCGTCTGCTTCCTCCCACGCGATGCCTGCTTTTTCTGTTGACTCACGGTTAATGTAAACATGCAAATGTAATAGTGCTGTCGGTTAAGCTTACCTTTTTCACATCTCTGACTAGCAAATGCAGCGTATTTGGTGGACCCAATCTCTGAAACAAAAGTCATTCACAGTCCATTATAGCTCCAGTTCTTCAGATTTTTTCGCAAACCCCACTGTAATTAACAGTCTGGCCCTGTAAGCAGAACTTCAGCAACCACGTGCCACCACCCTCCACTGGGGTGAAAAGAAGGAACTGGACTACAATGACAAGCACGTCTCTATCAAGAGTTGTGTAACCCGTGTCTCACAGGCCTTTCCGTGGCGATTCAGCTCGCAGCTGCCTGTGGTGGTGTCTGAACTTGTACTTGCTGCAGGAGCCAGAAAGGGACCAGAGGACTAGACTGAGGTGATCCGTTGTTTGAATGCTACGCTAGACTATCTACCACGTAAGTTATTGGAAGAAGGTCTAGAAAGAGTTATGTTCCTGATGGATTTGCTGTGGATTGGGTCAGGGGGAAGTTGAATAAAAATGCGTGATATTCTGTGGTTTTGAGAAAAACCATTTTGCTTTGCTGGGCTGCAAGGGCCAATGATACCGACTTCTGCAACGTGCCAAGAATAGAATTTGCTGGGTAAGTACTGTGCCAGATTTACAGGCTTATGCCAATAAAACTGAAGCATGTATACATGAAAAATAATTGAGATTAAAAGTAACTTACCACTTTAATACACACTGGTATTAAACTTTTACCATCTACATTAGTTCCTTCGGTGTTATGAACATGCATTTAAAATATATATCACTATATTTACATCACAAACAGCTTCTGAAAGCTGCTGTAAGGTTATTAATTAGGAATGTGTGTATGTGGGAACACAACAGGACACACTGTGTGGTAGCAATGGCTCCCTTTATCGCTATCAACTTGCTTGTATTGTAGCTGCTCAGCTTTTTGGAAAAAGCGAGAAAGTCTCAGGACAAGAAGAAATGAGATGCCCCTGTTATATGCAGTAGCAAAGGCATCACAGGGCATTTTATTAATTCTGCTTACTCACGGTATTATAAAGTTCTTCCAGTCGAGGAATAGTGAGGAAGTGGTGCATGTTCACTCCGTTCTCAATAAGCAGTTTCACAAAATCCACTCGATCCAGAACCAGCGCGTCCAGCATAGCCTGCTCCAGGGAATTCACCTGAATTTGAGAATGGAGAATGGGAGACTACATGAGCACAGAGGAGCTGGTTTGCCAACAACCACCACCATTGTCATTACTTAGGATATTCCCAAGTCCCCAAATACGTTGACTAACTGGTAAGTGAAAAGGATTCCCTCAACCCATGAACTTTAATCCAGACAACAGAACAACCTAACCTACTGCAACTGGAAAATGAAGCACTTGGAAATGGAGATGTTTAATCTGCCTCCACTGGATAAATAACATGTGCGAAGAAGGAGGTTGATGTCCACTGGTGTTCTTAATTCCTTCTGACATGTGCTGGGAAGAGGATGCAGCAGGTAAGCACTGACTTGCAGTGTTGTGGAATGGCTGCATGTAGCACACATGGGATCAGGGAGGGGCTCCTGGCTCAAAGACTGCAGAGCACCCCTGCATAATCTAGTGCTGATCTTGTGAGAACATGAAAATGAGTATTCTATAGAATAAAAACGTGTATTTTCCTTCTCTCAACAAAAAACCCAAAAAGAATTCTTCAACGGTTTTAATACAAATACTTTCATCTCACCCAGTTCAGGAGTTCAAGCTTTCTTGGGTCTGTTTCTTCTTCTGGTTCTTCTTTTCCTTTCCCTCCCTTTTTCTTCCCTTTCCCTTTTCCTCTGGCTGCTTTAGTCTGAGCAGCTGGAGATTTCTTTTCCTTCTCAGGAGCCGTGCCATCGGGAGCTGTAAGGCTTCCTATAGGCTGTATTTAATAAAGCATTAAAAATATTAGAAACCTAATTGATCGTACGGTGACTATTTCATTGAATACAATCCTTTTGAACTCACATTATAATTTCCTTACCTATATAGGACCTTTTTGCATAGCCACAGCTTTACACTTTTTTTTTAAAAGCCATTATGTCTGAGAGAATCAATAACATTGAAGTCAAACCAGTAAAATAGGTAGACTCTGGAGGATTTATCTCACAAAATATAATCAATGTGAGAAGATTGGTAAGAGATACCAGTCAATCTTGTGACACTTCAGTTTCTTTGCTCTCAGTGAAAGCAACAATTGTAAAAATAAATAGCGACAAACAGGATAAGGAGCTGGACAGGAAGAGCTTAAGGAGAATGTTGCACGATGCCAAAGAGCATGGGTACAGCAGAGGCAGAAAGGAGAGGAAAGAGAACCACCAACTGGTTCATTTACATTCTGCAGGCAGTATTTCTGTTTACACATTTCTTCTTTGCAGCATCTTTCCCCTACCCAGCCTATCTACCCAAGCCAGGCAGGCACACATGCCAGTAGCTTGACAGTGCTTGTCTGTGATCTGGAGGCTTAACTTGCTCCAGCTAATGCTCAAGTTATATAACCTCCAGAAGCATGAAACCGGATTACGGCTACCCGTGCTCTGCACAGAGAAACACAGAACCAAGCTGCCAACGAGGCTTTTATTCTCTGGTGTTGTCTTTAAAAAAAGCTCTGCCCAGCTACAAGGAACCATTCATAAGGCTGGACAAACCTGCAACTGCCAACTCGTAGCACAAGCTAACGCGAAAGGAACGTTTATAAATTTGAAATGATGGGGAATCACAAGGGGCTGATGCTGCTTCCACAGATTGTTATGGAGGAGGAGTGTGCAACAGGTCAAAGCAGTGATTGGCCTCGCTTGCTAGGTGGTACCTCTGAATCTAACCACAATAATATGGAGATCGGAACATTCTGTCCAAAGAAATGTTTTATACTAATAATTCATAATTTTTAGGATGATTAAATCCTCTCTGTATAAGTGCTTGAATATACCTCAAATATTGGAAAAATCTCATTATTGTAAGTGAAGAAATAAAACAGCACATGCAGCAGTATTTGTTTAAATTTAATTATATGGACTTCCAATTGAAATAATTTTCCCCATTAGCTACAGCAAGCACATGCATGGTGTTCCTCTGTATGTCATTTCAGTTCCAGGAATTAAAAACCCCCTTCCTGGCATTTCCTTCTTACAGCCTCTTTTGGCTGGTTTCCTCAGGACAGTTTATAGTAATTCAGCACCAGATGGTTGGTAGAATAAAGCAGAAAACCTCACTGCAGGAGACACGAAACTGGCTTAAACTGGGGATTTTAGTGACACAGATGAACAGAGGCACTGCAGTGTTTCACCACTGAATTCAACCACTGCAGCATCAAACTCCAATAGTTTGCCAAAGAAAATCCAATTTCAGGACCTAAAACTTTGCTGAAGATCTGCTTCTTGCTTCATTTGGCACGGCTCTGCCTGCCAGGGACCCGTTTTCTGCAAGGGTTTCTTTTGGTCATCAGGATTTTGTTCCATTAATCCAAATTCCGATTTTCACAGCTGATGACGAAGTGAGCAGCACAATTCTTTCTCATCAGCAGCTCCATGAATTCCCTTCCCATATATTTGACAGGCAGCTGGGACCTCGCCAACTGCAAGGGCACAGGCAGAAGTCAAGGCAACTCGACACAAATTCCTTGCAGGTGACCTGGGCTGCTCTTGTCCAGGAGTACGTAAGGGCACAGATTCCTTCCAGCGAATGCTTCGAAGGAGTTGAAATAAGTGCTAAATATCTGGCAATGGCAGTATAAGGAAATTTCAAACCCAACAGCTCATCCCTAGAATCACAGAATCAGTAGGTTGGAAAAGACCTTTGTGATCACCAAGCCCAACTGTACCTGTCCACTACTAAACTAGATCCCTAAGTGCTTCTTGTACTCCTCTTTTAAAGCCCTCCAGGAATGGGGACTCAACTAGCTCCCTGGGCAGCCTGGTTCAGTGCTTGAAAACCCGTTTGATGAAGGGTTAAATTCTTAATTTATGAGACACCTTACATCAGTTTGGCTTAAAGCAGAATTCAAAACTCTTTCTCCTGCCAACAAAATCCAAGGTGTGAACATTCCACCGCTTACTTTAAATTGTTAACAGTGTGACTAGGAAAACTTTGTCTTACTGGCCAGTGATGTCCAAACACAAAGATCTGGCTGCGCGCGATGTCTACACGATTCCAGGCCAAAGCCAAGCTGAGCTGGTCTGGAGCAGACGCATTGGTACCTAAAGAGAAAAACACACAGCTCAGTATTTCATGCCCGATGAAACAAGACTGGCCAATCTTCTGTAATTCACTTCTCCAAGTGTTCGAAAGCAGCAAGCTGGACTCCATATCATCCTGCCATTGAATAATTCCACCACAAAGTGGATTCATCAAATCAATCTATTATCCTAATTTCAAAAGGATTAACTGGATTCTCTCCCTTTTTTCCCCTCAAGTGCCCACACTGACTTTTTAGACATTTAACTGTTCTAACAGTCTGCTCCTCTCAGCTCTCCTGGCTGATGCTTTGGGGACTCCAGTGATCTTGTACTGAGCCCATATCAACTTCTATGTGCCTGCAGACAGAAAGCAGTCGTTTCAGCAAACATAACAAACCCCAAATAACTATGTAACTGATCCTAATTTTTTCCCTAAGGCTTAAAGAGCACAATATGAAAAAATCAAACTCAGATAAGTCTCTTAAAGTTTCCAACTTTTTTTCTAACTTTATTAATATCCGCTAGAACTGCCATCAGGTGTGTTGAAATAGCCGCAGTGTAGTTGTTGCAGCATTCCCACCCCAGGTTCTCAGGTGCCAAAAGCCACACAAAACTTTCAGCCTAGATTTTATGTTTCAAGCTAATCTGAATGTTCAGCCAAGCACATTCGAGTTAACTTGTTAGAATTCAAGTGAATAAATCAAAGAGCTGAACACCAAGAGTGAATGTGAGGCTGTGCATAGGACTGGCTGTCTTCTTGGGGTCGGTGTGTGCGTCCTTCCTACCTGCTTGCCAAACCCACCTTTGAGGAGAGCAGTTAAGATCGACATCTCAATGTCGTGTTGCCCTTCAGAGCCCATGCGGAACACAGTGATCTGCAGCATGAGATCAAACACACAATATTACAACACGTGAGAGGGAGTCTGAGCATGCAGATACAAAAAAGAGCAGAATGGTAAAGCTTTCTTATTTTCTAAAACTTGACATTTAAAAAAAAATATACAGTTCCGTTCAAGTTTTCTTTGAAATTTAATTTTCACAGAAGTATTTAATTAAATTATTTCCATAAATTATCCTGAGATATTCCTGCATTGCTAAACAAGATAAACTTCATTAAATTCTTCACCAAATAAGCTTCATAAAACTAAAATTGCAGAAATCCCTCTCACGCTAAAGGGAATTCAGAATCAGATATAGTGAACCTGAACAGGAGAGGAATCTGAAACTGCTTTTAGAGGCTTCCCAGAAGACAAACCCCCTGTCTTGGCCTGCACTTATGTATGAATGACCATGGACCTTTAGGGAGCTATATGGGAAACAAACAGACAAAAATGGTTCAGCTGTAATCCTGCAAGAACGGTACTTGAAGGTACTTATNTGTTGCAGCATTCCCACCCCAGGTTCTCAGGTGCCAAAAGCCACACAAAACTTTCAGCCTAGATGTTATGTTTCAAGCTAATCTGAATGTTCAGCCAAGCACATTCGAGTTAACTTGTTAGAATTCAAGTGAATAAATCAAAGAGCTGAACACCAAGAGTGAATGTGAGGCTGTGCATAGGACTGGCTGTCTTCCTGGGGTCAGTGCGTGCGTCCTTCTTACCTGCTTGCCAAACCCACCTTTGAGGAGAGCAGTTAAGATCGACATCTCAATGTCGTGTTGCCCTTCAGAGCCCATGCGGAACACAGTGATCTGCAGCATGAGATCAAACACACAATATTACAACACGTGAAAGGGAGTCTGAGCATGCAGATACAAAAAAGAGCAGAACGGTAAAGCTTTCTTATTTTCTAAAACTTGACATTTAAAAAAAAATATACAGTTCCGTTCAAGTTTTCTTTGAAATTTAATTTTCACAGAAGTATTTAATTAAATTATTTCCATAAATTATCCTGAGATATTCCTGCATTGCTAAACAAGATAAACTTCATTAAATTCTTCACCAAATAAGCTTCATAAAACTAAAATTGCAGAAATCCCTCTCACGCTAAAGGGAATTCAGAATCAGATATAGTGAACCTGAACAGGAGAGGAATCTGAAACTGCTTTTAGAGGCTTCCCAGAAGACAAACCCCCTGTCTTGGCCTGCACTTATGTATGAATGACCATGGACCTTTAGGGAGCTATATGGGAAACAAACAGACAAAAATGGTTCAGCTGTAATCCTGCAAGAACGGTACTTGAAGGTACTTATAGAATCATAGAATCATCAGGTTGGAAGAGACCCACTGGATCATCGAGTCCAACCATTCCTACCAAAATACTTGATAGTCTCATCACAGAAAAGTTGTTTGTGATCTACCTTCAGGACACTTACAAGTTCTTTTTTCTTCATGCACTCCATAAGAATGACAAACAGCTGATGAGCTTGATTCCTGTTGTAGTTAAAGGTTTTCTGGATGGTAACTAGAAGCTGGTCCCTAAGGGATTCGCTTATTATCCTAAATGAAAATCAAGACATAAAAGTAGAAGTTGTCAGGATTAATGAGTATTCAGAAAGCCTGCTCTTTAAGGAAAAAAAAAAATTTAATTTCTTCGTTTTGAAAATAAATAAAACCACATAGGATCCTCACATTCAGTACAGGGAAGGGGTTCATGAAGATTTAATAGCAATCAGGAAATTCATACCCAGACTGGCTTTTATTCACCTCGGTACCTCAGCATTGATTTAAGAACTGTCAGGGAATTTGAGCTATTCTTTCACCCTGGTGTACAGTGCAGGGAACTCTTAATGCTGTTATGTGTTATAGATACGTTTCTGATATGAAGTTCAGGATTTCAGCAGTACACCTTACAGGACCCCCGCCTTCACCCTCTAAACGTTGCGAGGCCCTTTGCATATAGCTAAAGACCCCAAATATTCCACACTTCTGATATGTTATCTTGGTCATCCTCTTAAATGGAGGATGGAAATCGCTAGCTTATCTGAAACCTGACAATACTGAGAAACAAACCAACCAAAAGATGATTAAAGACATTAGATCGAAAACATCCAACAAAGGTCAGAAATATCTGATCTCTCAAAGCAATCTGAAACTGAGCCCTTCAGTCAAGGTTTTTTTAATGGGCTTTTAATGAAAGGAAGGCATTGAGTCCTCCACTGTCCTCCACAGCAAGACACATCTTTGGTGAAGATGTCAAAATCTTACCCTCCTTCTTCCGAATACTTGTGTGCAAACGACAGAATATCTGATGCTCGTCCGCTACCATCACATATCACAACAGGTAGAGGGGGTTCTTCTCGTAAACACTCTAAGACAATGGAGATCACGTTGGGACCCCCTTCCACTATGAGCCCAACTACAGGAACGCCTTGTCCCAGCCCTGCAAAATCCAGAAGAACAGCAAGAAAAAAAGAAACGTCATTGAAGCTTAGTTTAAAAAGTTGAAAAATGATGACTGGATGTGATTTCTGCATTACAGCATCACTTCAAAACAGAGCACTTAAGAAAAATTGTAGCCATTTCATGACCAGCACCAGAAAAACGTGTCATTATGCCATTTCAGAGCTCCTAAGGGAAAAAAAAGATGTGTCTCTGCCCTTGCTTTTGCATCAGCTCTGTACTGATGGTTTATTCACTCAGGGTTGGTGAAGTGTTTGTAATCTCTGTTGACAGACACCATAGACAGAATAAATAGCAAACATGGCTCTCCTGTTACTTCACTGTTACTTGGATGGCTCCCAGCTACTCTCTCTTCGATGCTTTAACTCTTCAATGGTTACCTACGGGAAGTCTTCAGTAAGGTGACACATACCTATGCTTTCTCCTAAGACAAAAAAACATGAAATTAGCATGGTTATCATGAGGCTGAAATGGCTGGTCGATGGAAGAGACGACAGCTGAGCATCCCTTTGCTGTCCCTGCCTCACTGTGATCTCCAGGCATAGGATGACAAAGGGAAGCCCACAGGTCACATGGTCTCAGGAGCCTTGGTCACAAGATACTGGGGGAAATGAAGGACAAAACATTACCTGAAGGCTGACTAATCCCACTAGTATAAGTATTTTACTTCAGTTCTTAATCTGTAAAATGACTAGTGCTTTGTAAAGAAGAGGCACTGCTTTGTACAGCTGAGGACGCGTGAAGGAGTTCATATTTTCAACCTTCATTCCTCTCTGAAGAACAGGAACGCCACGCACAACAACAGCAGAAGCCTCCTGACATCCTCCTGTCAGTACACCCCAGCTCTGACAAGCAGTCACAGAGCTCGGGCCGGCCTGTGTGTCCATGAAATCCTTAGTGAGATTTCCAGAAGAGGTGCCTGTGCTTGAAGTGATTAAAAACAAACAAAACAACTCCCTGCATGTGGTTACTAGAATGCACGCTGCAGCCCTTCACGGAACTCTTTATTCCTACGTGTATTCCCAACTTTGATCTGCTCATGACAAAAATCACCAGACGCTACTTAAATCAGAACCCATATCCCCAGCCCCAGTGGTACTGAAAGAAATGAGACGGAACATCTCGCCTCTGGGCCCTGACCTCTTTGTCCACCGGGACAACACTACACCTCCCTCAGCGCTTCTGCTGAAGACGAAACCAAAAGAATCGTGGCTAGTGTTATGTCTAACCTGAGCTTACCACAGGGACACAGCAAAGCTCCAAGACCTCCCAGCATGGTTAGATGTCATGTGGCTGATCTCTTACTGCTCCTTTTGGCTTTAGCTGGCACTCTACTTCATTTTTCTGCTCTACCTATAAGACCACCTAATCTCTACTAGAAACTTTTGTAGAGTTCAATGCAATTGTTATTCTGAATGTTTGGGTTTTTTCTCATTTATATGAGTCTACATGGTTTACAACAGCATCTGTCAAAAGTCAGAAAGGCAGCTGGTAGAACTGGTGCCTGTTCTCCAGTAGCTCTCAATTCTAAGTGTGGATACAAAGACTACTAAGTTTTTTTTTTGGAGCATTTTTAATTAGGTTGATTGTTATGGGTCTTTATTAGAGTTGCTGGGAAAGGACAGCTACTAAAATCTTTTGTTTATTTAACCTTCAAAAAAAATTACTATTTTTCCACAAAAATGCTCATGAAAAAATGTCTTTAAAAGATTTTTTTCTAAGTGAGAACAAAAAGATTTCTAGAAAGTTGGCTTAGAGAGGCTGTAATGACTGGCAGTATTTTTAAAACTGCACAGAACTCCAAATCTGAAAGCACCACTGTGAAATCATCTTGATAATGGCTTAATTAAAAATCAAAATCCCAGCTGAATTTATCTGGAAGATCAAGGAATTCTGAGTGTGATATTTCAGCTGGAACAAATTTACATAAAAGTTAAAAGAAAATGTTAATATCAACATCTAGAATCAGAACCCACTGAGTTGAACGGGATTCCTGTGAGCAGGATCTGTACCAATCACCACATTCTGTGTATTTATTGATGCTTATGAATTCTACCTAGAAGGGCACAAATTCTCTACATTTCCCTTTCCTTAAGTTCTCACTGATTTGAAGCTTCTCCTCGCTATGATACATCAACTTTTCTTTCTCTGTTTATGCAATCCTTACTTTTCTGAGTTTTCCATCCTCTTACACGCAGGCTTTTTGACCACTTATCAGACAATACGTTCTAGTTTACTCACACAGTCCTGACCAAATTCCTGCTAGAAAGAGCTGGAAGAAGCATCTCATTTCAATATCTTAAAGCATTTCAAGCCCTTCTTCCCTCCCTTAAAGACGTGACGTTTACCGTTCGCCCCGCTGTACTTACGTGTGTTAATTTTCTGGAGGGAAATGTGCTTTTCCAGCTGACGCCGTAACTTTACTTCAGCTCCGTATTTACCTAGGGTACCGTTGTCTGCCAGAATGAAGTGGGTATGGGAACTGTTGAGCACAGAGAGCTTACTTAGAGGGTTTGACATTGTTTGGTAAACCCGTGTTACCTGTGTGTCAGAAGGATAGATGCACCTAGATTAGAACTGAGAACTAAATGTGAAATTCCCCACGCTGCCCAGCAGAAGCACAGGCCTCACGAGGAAACAAATCAACCAGACCTTTATAATGAAATACAGAGGAGAACTAGAAATGCTTTGACACTGAAAACTAGAACCGTCACAGCAGTGTTTACTTTGGAGGATGAGTCATATCTGTGCACTCTCCGGTATGTTCCCCTAAGCTCGTTAATGTGCCCTCCTTGATCACACACTGTGCTACATAATCCTCTTACTGCATTAGAAAACACATTCTCATTTGGAGTTCCTAGTAATTAATATGCCGCTGCGGAGCACTCATCTACAATAAAAGCCAGTCTTGTACACATAAAGGCCCTTACGTGACTTAGACAAATCTCAGCAGTTCACACTGAAGTCAGGACCTAAGACTCACCACAGAGAGGTCTCAGGATTGAAAGCAGTGGAAACCTCACTAGCTCCACACTGACTTTGAGGTCATATATGACAACCCGACAAATATATTTAAACAACAGCTTTTTTTCCCCAAGAAATTATTCAATTTCAACTCTTAGGCATGCTTTAGAAAGACAGAAAACATCAATACTCCAAAAAGATGAACAGTGTATTTTGTTACACAACTGACATTGCAGATTCCACAGGACATTCCTTAGAGACTTACATCTTTTCCTATCAGATCTTCCTTGTTTTCTACAATGCCCCACGGTGCGATTCCTATGGCACATATTCGTCCTCTGGATTTGGATGAATGATCTTTCAAGGCGTCTCCCACATGGCGAATGACACCTATAGGTACAATTCCTTTAATTAATACTTCGAGAGATCACTAAACAACAGGATTTTCTTCCTGCCTCTCACAGAGCTACCTGCTTCTCGGGATTGTTTTCACTCCTGAACAGGTATATCTACTTTATATGGAACATGCAATGCAGACAAAGCCAGGCTTTTCTTCTGTAATCATTGCGTCTAAAACCTTTTACCTTTAGACATCTTGTTCCAAATTCAATGAAGTCTTTGAAAGACTCACCCAGCTACTTAACTTGCCACAGGGAAACTGTACCATTTTCTGGAATTATATTATTCTTTAGACACAGTGCTAGATACATACAGAATGTTGTCACTAGGGTCAGAACAAGCAAAAAAATCCTAACACTATAGTTATCTAAGAAACAGTTTGTCACTTAAAAATTCTTCTGAAGAGCCATCGCCTTCCTTAAAGAAATTAGACCTTTATTTTAAAACAAAAGTCAAAGGAAGTCATTTTCCTCTTACATAGTTTTCTGAGAAATAACTTGATGTAACGATTTCTTTGAGCTGAGTAAAGATCTTGTTATAGAAATATTATAATGAATATGTAATCTGCTTTTTGATGATCACTCAGAACTGATGTTAACATAAACTCCAATGTAACACTACATAGGGAATCAGCAAAACAGCTTTTTTCCCCATGTCTTTCAAATTTTGGATATCACATCAGCCACTGGGGTTTTTTAACAGAATTCGGGAACAGTGCCAAAAACTTCCTGGTGGAGTTTTGTGGAGTTGCTGTACAATTGATGCTTTACATGTCTTCAAAAAAAAACCCAAACCCACAGAAGCATAGAACTGTCAAGGATTAAAAGCTTTGAGCACTGCCTCAAAAATTGCAGCAACCAAATTTCAAGAAGGCTATTAAAAAAATAGAGAAAATTCCAAGCAGAGGTGTGATAATGACTGAAGGAGTGGAAAACATGCTTAGTATTAGAGCTTTATGGAACTCAGCCTGTGTAGTTTGACAAAAGTATTTTGTATGAAAACATGGTCAGGAAATATATTTTCTGGTAACAGAAACATCTTTGTGAAAAAAAAAACCCAGTAAAAAGGTAAAGCCAGGCAAATCTGGAGTAGGAGATTTCTTAAGTGCAAGGATAGACAACCACTGAAAAGAATGCATTGTAACTAGTGGTAGATTCCTTGCTACTGAAACAAAGGATGAATATTCTTTTCAGGGGAAACACCGAGTAATGTAAATCTATATTGACCCATTAAAATCTTACGTTCCGGGCTGGGAAGGAGATTAACACAAATGATGACAATGCTCCTTTTTCAGTCTAGCGGGTAATGATTCATTCATGTAGACTTAAATCCGACTGTGGGAAAGATTAGTGAATGAACATCGCTGAATTCCTAAGTAAACTAAAACTGCTGGTAATTGCTTACCTGTACTAACACCTCCCGTGAATATCCAAGCCCCTGTGGTCATGGCAGCCTTTATCAGACCTTTTCCAAAGACTTGCTTTAGTTTAGGTTGCATTTCAAAGTTCTGGAGGCCTCCATGGACAGAGATTAAGAGTTTGGGCAGTTCCAGCTGCCAATCTTTCACCATGAGATGCAGCAGAGAATCTGGTTTAGTGTCATATGACACACGGATATACTGCAAAGAACAACATGTAGGATTATCACTCCATCTACTCTGTAAGTTCTATCAACTGAGTAAAGAACGGTTATATCAAGCCTTCCATTTTGAAGGAGTTCTGCAGTTTTTAAGCAACACATTATTAAATTTGCCTGCTTCTGATCATTAGAAAAAATAGGTTAAAACTTTTCACTTTGCTATGGAGGATTAACCATTCACTCCCCAAACTTTAAAAGCATCACTTTCCTCTCTACACTGACTGTAAATCAAGTGATTCATAGCTCTTATTACAAGGTGCCTATTTATTACAAGCCACCTATTTAAAATGACAGGAAGGTGTTTGGTATTGTTCCTAAAGCCTCTGATTTGACTGTCAAAGGGAAGAAATGACACTGTTAAGAAAGAGGAGGCTTACGTTACATTTTATCCCATTCACTGTTGATGTACATCTTTCTGCCTACAAAGCAATGACTGGCATTCCTCTCAGTTTTGTTCCATACCTGTGCTTTCTTTTCAAACTACTATTCTATCAAAGAAAACTATGAAATAAACTCATGTTTATTTCTGCTTTAAAAGCAAACAAACCGCCGCTAACAAAATTCACCAACCTCTCCCACGTATTTTGGGCAAGTTCCACCATACAATTGTCTCAAGTGGCAGTCTCAACAGAGAGATAGGAAAGCAAATTGCAAAGAAACAAATCTAAGTTTAGATTTGCTCAAAAGAGTGGCGAAACAGAAAGAGGTGTTTAGCAGAAGCTCGATTTGCTGTTCCTTTCACAGCTAAGAGAACTCAGCAGTCTGTTTTCCAGTGCTGTCAAGCATGATTAACTTCTTTTTTTCTTAGACTTAAAAACTCAGTAAAAAGTCCATATCCAAACTGGGTTACTTAGCCCACAACACAAACAGATGGAATCTTGGGCATTAATACTTGCATCTGCCTCCTTAGCTGGTATTTACTGACAGTAACTTCAACAAAACTGTTTTACCAAGACATTATGAGGTGCTTCCTAAGTAGGTATTATTCTTCTCTTGCCTTTTCTCTCTCTTTCTGTTTCTGAGAATCTTATCCACACCCTTCTGAGACAGCAAAGAGACTCCCTTTGATTTCAATGGATGATTCTCTGAATAAGGTGGAATCCTGACACATATCTATGAAGCCAACACACCAGACGAATACCTTAAAGTAGCCTACACTCCTTACCATGGCCTTATTGGAGTGTCCTCCTCCCTGGAATTCCAGGTTTCCATAGGCATCAGTTGGGTATGTTTGGGTGTGTTTGCTGACAGACCATTTCTCTGGCTGAGCTTCCACTTGCTTTGTTTCTTCTCCATTTTTATTAGCTGTTATACTTGGAGGAGGTGGAATATGTTGGTTAATGAGCTGACCACAGCAGCACCTGTAAGTTAAAATGCAGAGTGACTTTGATTACCTTCGATATCGGATGGTGATTTAAAAAATAAATAAATCACGAATTAGTTTTGTAACTGCCCGTGACTTGCTCGACATGAATTGTAGAACACTGCTTCTGGGGTCCTATCTGTTGTTTTGCCTACACACATATGCCACAATTACCAACTCGCAGGTGTTTCTTAACAAGTAAATATAAAATATTTCACTTCACTCCTGGAAAGCTGTTGGGGGCTAAAGGAAAGGGAAAGAGGAAGAACACAGAACAGCAGCAGCGACCATCTGTTTCTTACTCAAAGGTGGCAGCTAGCATGTGACAAACTGTTGTGTTAGCCAAAGAAGCTGGACCGCAACTGAGCTGGCCCAAACAGTAGCAGGAATATTAGTATTTGGACTAAGAATTCCAGTGCCCTCCATGCTTCTGTTACTGGTAGTGTCACACCCATTGTGAAGAATGGTACCACTTGCTTCCCAGCGCACAATATTTCTTCTTTGCTTTCAGAATTCATTGTGAATTTGTGCACTGGTTTGCAAAGCTAGGAACTAACAACTCACTGCGTCTCCTTATCCCCAGCCTTATCACCTTTGTATGACACGTCCCATGGATCTATACAGACTCGACTGCAAGTGTGCCTTGCACTTTTGTTCCTCATCTCCCTTTAAGGGCAGTGAGTCAGCTGGTTTCAGTTTCACGTGTCTAAATCCCATTCAAGTTAAGTTTCTTCACTTTTAACCTTTTCTGTTGGCCAAACCAGAAATTTCAAACGTTACCTGGTAGCGTCTTTGTTGTTGGCAATTACATAGATGCATTCTCTTTTGGAAAAAGTCTTCTCTATCCAAGCCTTTTGACCCTTAAAAGGAGGGAAAAATAAAAAACGTACTGAAATATTTCTCTGTGGCAGAGATAGTCACAGTTACCTTCTATTTTTCAGCTACTGTTTTTAAAAACAAGCAGTGAATTAATTAAATCACTTTTAAACACCAGATGCACCTACTTATGAAGTAGGTGATAAGAACTTTCAATGACTTGGATAACATTCAGAACTTGAATATGTGTAAAAACCCTTATGTGCAAAGACGCTGCTCTCAAAATTACAACGTTTATCTGAAAGTACACCCAAAAATGCAGTTGCTTCTTCCTGTGGAAGTAAAAAGTAAATGGACTGAAAGTAGTACAAAAACCCCGAGGCATCTGACTCTTAAGGATACGTATCTGAGGAGAAGGTGTTGCTTAAATTGAAAAAACAGACAGAAGAAGCACAAAGTCTTCAGGCACCATGTGCCTGTGAAGCAGGAGGAGGAAAACAAGCTTGAAGACAAAATAAAATTGTTTGCAAACTAGAAATCAGACCAAGTTGACAGGCATTTTACAGATGATGACATGTAGGCAAATGGAACAAATTCAGATCTGCAAGGTGGTTAGTGAACCTGTTGCAAAAGTGTTTGGAAACACTGAAAAAGTCATTCAGAAATAGACACAGGCCAGTTTCCCACAGTTCCTTACACGCAGACCTCAGACCTTCCCTGTCCCTGCAACCATCAACGAGGCAAAGTATCATCATGATCACAATAATAAACATCTAGTGGTGAATTTTAAAAAGCAAGCTCAAAAGCAGTCTTTTAACTTTAAAGAAATGAAAATCGTTAAAAGCCACTCACGATCCGATGACATTGATAACTGCCTTGCTGATGAAGTTGCTTCTCCTCAATTTGAATTGGGGAATTCTTTCTTAATTCATTTTTCAAGTAGCATTCAAATTTTTTATCTTTTGCTTTAGTTTCCTCTGTGGAAGTGAAATGAATTTTGCAGAGACAAAAGGTAAAAATGCCATAAGAACTTTCAGGGTGCCTTCAATAGCACCAATAAAAAAAAAATAGGCCACTCCTGGAGAAAGAACTAAAAATGTTGCTGATTTCCGGACTTAAAGTCAACTGCAGATTTCTGTCAGACGAATGCTCCGTCAGCCTGTCTGGTAATAGATCCGAGACCGGACTAGCCCCCTAAGTGCTGCACACTCCACACATGATGAATAGAGGGTGTGGTAGTTCATCCTTTTTTTTTTTTTCTGGTGTGAGGCAAGAGCTGTCTCTGAAGTTCCTTTGTTTGTTGACTTGTTAGTTCCTGTCTGGCTTCTTTGTTTCCTCCATTCTGTCTGAAATTATAGGAGGCTACTTAAGTTCCTGCATCGCAAATAACTGAAAGTAAATTGCAAACCCAAGCTTCTACATCATGAAAAAGATGTTCATAACCTGCCCAGGTAGGTAAACATCTGCCTCTTGCCGCTGCCTCTGAGCCAGAATGCCTTGAAAGTCTTTGGTCTGGGAGATCCCACACTTCTGGTCTCTGCTCTAATACACTTAACGATTTACTGAGGCTGAACTGCCTCATTTCATCTTTAAAAGGAGTTTATCGGGAGCTCGTGGCACCATAGAGTGAGAAAGAATTAAGAACTCATTAGACACAACTTCATGTAGCTTATAGTGTTAGTTGCTCCCTGAATGAAAACCACATATTTCAGGCATTTAGAATAGAGACTTTGGTTATGTAGCAAATTTTGAAGGAAGAGAGTATTAAATTTAATATCTAAGGGCTGCGGGACTTGGTTGGCTTTCCCGTCTCAACTCCATACATTCCTTCTTTAAATGAACCTAAAAAGTCTTTGTTCCCCAAAATATTCAAGAGGGGGTTTTTTATTTGCTTTCTGGCAAGGCTTTTACAAGATGATAAGTTTTAGCAAAACTTTTATTAGAAATAGAGCTCAGAAAACACTTCACTTTCACAGCATCAGAGCCCAGTTATTGAGGTGCAATTCTAGAAAAGCGCAGAAGAAAATGCTGAAGACGGGAACATCCTTAAGGCTCTGCGGAGCTGGTTGGTTAAATCAAACAGATGCCATTTACCTGTTCAGACCCAGATTTTGCTAATTCACTGGTATTCAGGCTGTTCAAAAGCTTCAGAGCACCGAACAGTCTGAATTATGGGAATGACACTAGTCTTTCAAAATTAATCCAAATGACCTTTAATGTTACAAAATGAGCTCTACAGGAACCCAGTTCAGAGGTTACATCATTTATCTACCCTTGAAATGATATATTTTCAATTTTGATTATTTTTAATTAATTTGGGGTTTATTATTATTATTTTATATACTGTAAATATATTCTTTTTTTCCCCTGAAGTAAAACACAGCCTCCTGCATGGTCTCTGATAAAACCTCAACTTAGTGACACAAAAGCCCAAATCAATAGCACGGCGCAGGGAACACTCTTCAAAACATAAATGGAAACAGATACTGCATGTTTAAGTGTTCTGTAGAGAAAACTGGAAAATGAAAACTACAAACACTGAAATAAAATTGGATTTTTACACCACGCCACTGAATGCTGCTTTACCTTACTCTTCGTAGCTGACCAAAGAATGGAGTTTCTTTGCTGTTTTGTGTGCTTTGTGCAAACACAGTTAATTAACCACCGATGTGATATTTGTGTTTGGGAGGAAGCTTTTGCATCTTCATATCTAAAATAAGCTGTACAAGAAAACTGAGCGCTCGGCTTCACAGTCATTCTTAAACCCCTCTCAGAGGAGTTCCATTATCTACTGCTGCATTGAAAAAAAAATCTTACATACCCACACCTAAACCCCCCGTTAGAAACCAGTCGCTATAGGCACTACAGTTGGGTGACACATTATGCTCCGCTGGCTTATTTTTCTGTGCTAATGAGACGATGGCAAGAGCAGGCATTACAGACCGGGGAAATAAAACCTCAGCACATTTGGTCAGCCTTTGAAGTTTCACTGCTTTTGTCTATTTAATCTGCTTAACCAAAGCTTCATTATAATCCAGTGCAAATACTTGAGCAGAAACATTCACCGTCAGAAAACAGGCACTTTCCCCACTTATTTGATACAGATTCTGTACGTTTCTCTCTCTGGGTTGAAATTTATTTGGTTTCTTGCAGAAAAATCTAAGTATGCCTATTGTCTTTTGCAAGTTTGAGAAAAATAAGTGCTTTTTAACAGCCTTGGAATGGATGAATTGTTAAAGGACTGTAACCAGCTACAGTTTTCAGACCAACAGTCAGTGGCACTATTATGCTGACAGACAAATAATTGCTGCCAGCAAGATTATGGCAATAAAAACACTGCACATTTCCCATTCACCCCTGAGAAACACACAAAAAAGCAAGATCCTAATTTGTTGATAGTAGTGAAGTTCAAACCTGCTTAATACTGCAAATCCTGAATGTACTAATCAGAATCTAATATTGAAAAAACATACATGTTCAGCGGGGAATTATTCTCCTTTATGAAAACTGACAATGGGTCTCCTAAATCATGATTTAAACAAAACAAAACCACTGCTATTTCTTGGTCTTCAGCCTAGAAATTAATAAGTTGCTGAGGAACAGTCTTAATTAATACTGGGTTTATATTATTCTACTTTATGGGTTTGTTAGTTCTCTTCAGCATTAAGAGACGATATCCTCCTGCAGCATGGAATGGAAATCAGCGTTGTTGGTTTGTGAATTATGAGTTAACAAAATTAAGACCCTAAACAGATAGTCATTTTTCCAATATAGCCATTAATAAGCACAAGAAGTGGTTGTACAAAGATCAACTGATGTTTGGCTATCACAAACCAACACTATTTGCTCTGAAAGACATAGATCTAGGGCTGCAGACATGCAGGGACTGAAAAGTTTCCCTCAACACCACTCATAAACAATCACGGTTCGCTGTTAAATTAACATTAAATTTTACGTATTTCACTTCATATACAACCAACCATTCAACAAGCAAGAACTGGGCCTGAATTTCGGGCTGTACCAAAGCAGAGCCCTCAGCAATGTTTCACTGCAGCTTTACACAAGAGCGGGAGATGGGCTCTGGGCTAATGCACCTCTGGGGAAATTCCAGAGTGGGAATCCACACTGGAAAGCAAAGCCACCAGCAATGTCATGCTACACACTCTTACATGCTGTTGTGCCTCCAGAAGCTGTGAATTTCAGCTGTCGTATTCCTCTGCAGGACAGACTTGTAGAATAGTTTGGGTTGGAAGAGACATGAAAGATTATTTGATTCCAACTGCCCCGCCATGGGGCAGGGACACCTCCTCCTGGATCAGGCTGCCCAAGGCCCATCCAACCTGGCCTTGAACCCCTCCAGGGCTGGGGCAGCCACAGCTTCCCTGGGCAACCTGGGCCAGGGCCTCCCCACCCTCATAGAGAAGAAATTCCTCCTTCTGTCTAGTCTAAATCTGTCCCTCCCCAATTTACAGCAGAATTTAGTGTCTGTGACTAATCATAATGATAAAACTACCAGCAAAGGAAGGGAAAGAATTTGGGAGGTGAAAGGGAGACAGGGATGAGAGTCACAGTGCCTCTGAAGCACACCCAAAGCCCAAACTCTACTGGACCCAAAGCCAAAGCAGTCAGCGCTCTCAGCTGCGACGTGTCCCAAAAAGAGATGTGCCATGTGACAGGATTACATGTCATAGAATCATGGAATCATAGAATAACCAGGTTGGAAGAGACCCACTGGATCATCAAGTCCAACCATTCCTATCAAACACTAAACCATGTCCCTCAGCACCTCNGTTCCTCATCAGGCCTGTTCTCCAGCCCCTTCACCAGCTTCGTTTCTCTTCTCTGGACTCGCTCCAGAGCCTCAACATCCTTCTTGTGCTGAGGGGCCCAGAACGGAACTCAAGGATTCGAGGAGCGGTCTCCCCAGTGCCGAGTACAGAGGGATGGTTTGGCATGTTTGACGAGCTGGTCACAGGATGGGATGGAGCTTTGGCCTTATCTTGCAACTAGAGAGCATCTGCTATGGGACGGCTCTTTGGCACCTGGAGCCCTTCTAAAGGCCGCCCGCTCCCCAGCTGCTGCAATCCAGCGAGGCTTCGCCCCTACCAGGCACAGCTGCTCGGCAGACAGGCGGGCACGAAAACAGCAGCTCTTGGTGCATGGAGCCACGCGCAGCAACCAGATGCAGGGGAGTAGGCAGGGGACCAAATGAATCTATGTCATGCATAATACAGGGTTTGACAAAGCCGCTCAGGCTAAATCAAGCACAGAATAATACAAAAATGGAGTTGGCTGGGCAGCAGAGCTCGCAGCTGTGGAATTACAAATTACTTCCAGCAACATCTTGTTAAGATGTGGATTGATTATTGTCACTTAGGGAGAGATTCAGCTGTAACCCTGTTCACGCCGTCTCACCAACATTGCCAGGTAATCCCCCCTCAGACTGCAGTCTGTCCAGATGCTGGTATCACCTGGGAAGTCAAACCTCAGCAGCGTTGCCCAATTCTTTAATTGGAAAGCTCCACAGAATTAAACCGGGATATTTATGCTAGATTTGAGAAGAAAGATGTTTGCTTTGATGAGGTAGTGAGGGAAAAGCAACACGGAGGTGGAATGAAATTCATACCCTGAGTACATGTGAGGTGGGGACAAGCCCATTTTCACCATGTAAACGAGCCCACAGACTTTTGTAAATGCCATGAGGGTAACCACATTCAGTTGCTGTTACTTCAGTGAAAATAAATAAGAACTCTGGCCAGTAAACAACTGGGAGAAAAAAAGAAAAGGAATCCCCATTACTTGGAACTTAAAAATTAGTACTAGAAAGATTTGTATTTTGCACTGCCTTTAAAAGCAATATCCCAATTATGCTCTGCATCATTCTTCTTCACTTTGAAGGAATAGTTTTTCCAAGTGCCCAAGTAATCAACCATGAACCTTTCAGGAGGTTAGTTCTACCCAAAACATTTGTCCTCCCAGTAAGTGTGTTCTTGCTTGGAGAAAAATACTCCAAACTAGGGGATGAATGTTAATAAGCAGCGTCAGAGCCATTCATGAACTGGTAAGATTTTACTGAAAAGCAGTTCATTATTAAGAAATACAAGGCATAAAACCAGAACTCTATGTTAAATCTGTTAAATAGCTTGCTAGGGAGCCAGAGCCATGAACACTGTCCCTAACTACAGAAGACTGTGACAGACTGTAAATCTAAACCTAATTTCCAAACCCCAGTTTGCATGAGTTATACCAAAAAATACAAATTGCTACCACTTTTACCAGTTATCAGAAGACGAAGTACCACATGATATCCAATAGAAAGAGGATGTCTTATGTCTGTTTGCTAATAAGCATAGCACCGAGATGGATTTTATAACAGTTCTAAGATTCTTTCAAATAAAAGTTTATTTCCGACAATTCTTAGTCTCATCTCACTCCATTTTTCATATGGTTCAGTTTGAACCTGTGCTCTTAGAATCATAGAGTCATAGAACAACCAGGTTGGAAGAGACCCACCGGATCATCGAGTCCAATCGTTCCCACCAATCACTAACCCATGTCCCTCAGCACCTTGGCCACCCGTCCCTTAAACACCTCCAGGGAAGGTGACTCAACCCCCTCCCTGGGCAGCCTCTGCCAGTGCCCAGTGACCCTTTCTCTGAAATTTTTTTTCCTAATGTCTAGCTTAAATCTCCCCTGATGGAGCTTGAGGCCATTCCCTCTTGTAGCAACCTTGTCAGGGCACCATTTGGTCTGTGGTTGAGACTCACACACAACAGGCAGGGCAGCAGTGTCAGCGGGCAGTGTTGTAAATTGAAGGCAGAAATCACTCCTGCTGGTGATGTGGAAACCAGTAAGTAATGCTGAGCTGCACAGAGAGCTGCAATGAGCTTTCATGCCTTTTTCATTATGCTTTGTGTTCCCAGCCCGCTGGTGAGAACACGCACTGAAACAAGGGGAATAATTTTCTCTCCACATTCATTAAGTTAGGGGCACAGTCGACAAAAGGAAGGAACAAGAGACACAATTCAAAGAGACACAATTCTGCTGCATCTCTCATACACAGCTCCCACTCTCCCAAAGGCTAAGAGACGTGAAAACCAGCTATAGCCTCAATGCCACAGCAGACCTGGCTTGCTCTGACATGGTTGGATACATCCAGTGCCTGCACAAAGTCCATGGAGGTACTTAGGATATTGTGCTGGATGAGTTCAGACACCCTACTGGGAGGCAGGCACAGCTGCTTGGGCACAGCTCAGCACTAATCTAACTGTGCTGCTAATGCAACTAAAATAAAGCAACTAAAGGGCCACTTAGAGGATACAGCGGGACAGCTCGGCTCAGTGCTCGCCTGCAGAGAACATACTTTGGGTAGTTTTGCAATGGGGAAATTTTTTTTGTGTGTGTGGAATGCATGAAAAACCCACTGAGCAGGGCACACACCACACCTACTGCATTGTAAGGTAGCAAAAGCCATTCTGCAACACCTCAGCCCAAGATCCCAGGAAGAGATTTTCTAACAAATGTTAACAAGAACATACAATCTCCATTTTTCACCTATTCCGGTTCTGTTATTAGCTTGCCACACCTTCCTCTTGGTTGTAGTCCTTCTGTTTTAGATGCTAGCGAGATGGGGAACACAACTAGATATCTGTGCTTAGCCTTTTTCCTGAGGCTGTTTTGGATGTTTTCCCCCTAAGACCTTCAGCCTGCAGAGAGACTCCATACAGCCAGTTTACTCCAAACCTTAACAAGTGACAGAGTTATAACAAGAACAAATTAAGATGCTAGGATGGGAGTCATCCCTGCCTACACACAACCATTCTCAAGAGGCCCAAGAGAGCAGAGCTGATGAGCAGGGAGAGGCAGCGAGTGGCGTCTAACACAACACTAGCCAAAGTAGTCTGGAAATCACTAGTTTCTTCCATAAGAAAATGTGTTAATAATTCTTATTTGAGGATCGAAGATGTCCTGGTATCTAGCTCTGACAAAATTCACAAATGATTTCACAGTTGGAAACAAAAACACACAAAAAGAGTCTTGCTGCCAAAAGTGAACTCCAGAAAGTACTTTAAAAGCATTTTGGCTAATTTTAAAAACTGGTAACAACCCCAAAACAAAGCAAAGCCCCAATGTACAGAAGAAAAAAACCACCCCAGGCCTCCTTCCCCATTTTCAGGAGAGGTAGCTCTAAACTAGAATTCAACACACTGATATATGTAAGATACGTTTTCACTTAATCTCTCTTTACCCGCATTTCTACATCTTATTACAGTTATACCCAAGCAATTTCCTAATTTTGAAATGCTTTGAGACATTTTTTTTGGACTTGAAAATTCATTTTGACTTCTTCAGGTTTCCCATCTTTAAAAAAACCTGAGGTCTAAGCGGAATGCTGTCAATTCAAGCGAGTTATCTTTCTTGAATCAATAGGTCACTATAAAGCTCTCCAGCGCAAATTTCAATTACGTGTATCAAGGCTAAAAAAGGCAGCAAAGCAGAAGAAGATCAGGAATGAAAAGGAAAATAATCTGAAATCATATCCTACCTGCTTGTCACTGGAAAGGTTTCAGAGTTTGGAAAGATGAACTACATCTAGAATAAATAAGTTGCGTTTAATTCTGAGCTTCTGTTCCATCTTTCCATTTGCCGTTCAGACTTCTCATTCATCTTTACTGCTAGGACTTCCAGTCTCTCTGAAGTTCATGAGAATTCCCAAGGAGATGGGTTTCCACCACTTTAAGAAGAGAATCTCATATGATAAGCATGTGAGCAGCTTTTTTGTTCAAACCAATCTCATGACTCCCTTTGAAGGTAATCCTTTAGAAGTCTCATGACCCATCTCCCTGCCCAGAGGGTATTTTCATCTCATGGTGGAACAAGGCACAACAAATCTACTTAGATAGTGCCCAAATCTCCAATTTGTTAAACCTCCTTTGCTCTCTTCAAACAGTGGATGTACTTGCTGTAAAAATGCCGTCGCTGCAGAAAGGCTAAAGCAGGAGCTGAAACTTTTAATTTGAAGTATCCCCTCCCTTCTGCTAAAGTATCAACGTTATTTGCATAATTGAGACAATTGGACATAATAGTCCTTTCAGGGGTCCTCATTAGATGTACAGCTCTACATTCTTTGAAAAGAAGAAAAAAGGAGGTCATACAGCATTAATTACATCTAATCCTTTTTAGAACAAATTGAAGTTGGGCAAAATGCTGCGCTAAAACAGCTCAAGTTGTAAATAAGGCGTTCATTTCTTAACTTTACATTTCACACGCATTTTCATAGCCTGTTGCTTTTCTCTATTTAATTAATTGCCTTGCTGCAAAGGGTTTCTTTTGCATCTCCTCATACTTGAAAAATACCAGTAGCAAAGGACACGGTACGTTGCAGGTAGTTCTTGTTTCTGCTCTGTCTTTCAAATATCTGCTTTGTCTTGCTGTGTAACACAGGAGGTAAGGATGACATCTACCGTCACATTCAAGGATCATACTACCTGGACCTGAAGGCAGGCTGACTCCTTGCTTCTGCTGCACTGTGCTGTACAGACCAGTAGCCTGCTGGACTCTCATCTTATTTCACTGTTCCTGTACCTGATCTCCACTGGTACCGAACACAAACCCACTTGTGACTGGCAAAGAAGCATTTTACAGACACCGTTTCAACTTTTGTCTTGCCCTAAATGCCAAAGCACGAGGCTGAAACAGCTCTGTTTGGGAACCAGATCCGGCTCCGTCTAATGAGACAAAGTTCCTGCTGGCTTCGTGAGAAGCAGCAATGGGATATGGAAGAATTAGACATGTCTGGGGAAAATTACAGTGTTAAAGAAATGAGGGACTTCACTTCTCTTTGAGGAAAGGGCAAATGTTGAAGAAAGCGAGACATTAGTAAGAGAGCGTGAAGTCAAAGCAAGCAACTAAATCCAATGTGGGGCACAGTGCACCACTAATAACAGAAATCTAGAGCGTTCCTTCATTTAGATTTTTTTACTTGAAGCCTTATTCAAAGTTCACTAAAGGTAATGAGAGACTTTCTATCAATGCATTCAACAGATGCAGAAACAGGGCATATCACAGGTGTTCTCCAGAGCTGCATAAGTTTATTTTCTGTGCTCCTCCCTTCTCCAACACAACCGCTGCCCTGGCACCTCCATCTAAGCAACGAGACCAATGAAAGATAACTGAACCACAGGTATCTACCCAAAAGCAAAAATATTGTAGCTGCTAACGTGTGCAGATTAAGGTGACCGAGATCAAAACCCTACAAGAAAGCACATTTTCCTCACTTGCTATTACAAATAAACAATGAGTTTTCAAAATTCTGATAAACACAAATTTCAGACTGGGCATTCTAAAGCCAAAGTTTGTTAGGATGTGTGCACTCCAGTTACAATATTCTGGGTAGTAGTTCAGATAATCCAAAATATTTTTTTATGTGTATGCATATATAGACACAGAATAATGATAATGGAATAATAATTGTATAATATAGTAGGATTTAACTAGCATGCTCCAGGGGTGGGGAACAGCCTTGTAGAAACAAGGGGCTGTATACACAGTGAGTGTAAAACAAAGCCAAGTTGGTGAAAAACCTAACAAATGTGCAGCTTCCAACAGGCTCCTGTCTGCTGTGCTCACTGTCTGCACTGCCTGGGACAGAATTCTGCATGGTAAGAGGAAGAAATCACTGGCGTTTAATTCCCAATATATAATTCTGTCAAGTTCAGCCAAAGTGCTCATTCAGAGTTCAAAGGAATAACACACATGAGTGAAAAAAAATTACATTCTCAGAGAAAACGCCACTACACAAAAGATAGTTTTCATGGATGCCTGCACTCGTACTATGGGAAGGCTCACAGCACTTGGAGTTTGTTTTGTGACATGGCTTGATATAAATGCACTGTGAAGGAAAGGGATGAAGATACGCATCTCTCTGCTGCCCTCACTGTGACTGTCTCCGAAAAAAATTCTCTTGGTTTCTGACAGTCCTGGTGCTTGCAGAGAGTAAATAGGAATGAAAACCTGATTAATTTGGTTTGATCTGTTTTAAAAAATATCTTCACAGTACAGAGGCATTAGTCCATGCCGGAAAAAAGCTTTATTTACATCTTTCACCGTCCACACACGCCTTTATTACTTCTACTGCCGAAATAAAATACTTTTCTTCACTAATAGCAAACAATTTATTTATCTTCAAGAAGTAACGAGTTGTTACGGTTTTATTACAACTACTGCAAATCCAGTATCTGGATAGTCAGTCATATTTCTGTATGAAAAAAACCCAAACCCTCAGTAAAGAGAACTGTTTTCCAAGTGATAAGCTTTAGCTGGAGTGTTCGATAGCTCACTTACTGAAAGCAGCTAACGGCCATTTCTTAACAAAAAGATAAAACAGACGACCCCTTCCCCAATCTGATGCATTTGCTGGTTTCTCTGGATGGTGTCCATCTCAATGAAATCAATACAGAGACAGACAGCTTATAATTTCTTTTCCAAGTAATTCACCTAGTACAAAGGAAATATTTTGCCCTTCATTTCCTTCCTCTGCTCCGTTTATGCAGCACTCTAAGTCCTAACAAGCCATGTCATGCAGAGAGTAGTGCATTCATATAGCAAAAGTAAAATTTATGGATGGCAAATTGCAGGAGTTGACCTTTCAAATGCCAAAGTTCATTTGAAAAAGATGCGACGCTTTAGATCCCTTCTGCAAAACTCTATATAAAACTTCACAAGAGTAGAACCTGAGCCAGACTATACAAAACCACCTAGAGAATATATTGCAATCTTTCTCACAGTCCATGTTAGACCAAATCTAAATTTAAAATGTCCCAGTGAACTATAAATGTGAAAGCCAAAGAAATGAACAAGAGTTACATTGTGATATAATTAAGCAAAAGTGAGGGATCCACAAAACCAGTACCAAAATCCCCTTGGGACGTGAGTTTCAACCTTTGAGAAGAACTGAATGTGACTTACAACCCCAGCCTGTCATCGTAACCAACACAAAGCACACCACAAAGAACCTCGTGCTTTTTCAAAGCTGAATTAAACCTTCAACTAGTGACTAGGTTTGCAGAGAATACAACACTATTGAACTGCTGAAACTTGTGATGAGCATTAATAAAAATGTCACAGACATGGATGTCAGATTAGACGAGGAATGACGCGATAGTAATCTGCCTGAGAGGAAAAATAAGCTGGCTGAGACTTACTCAGGGATGGACAAAGATGAAAGGCTGGATTGCTCCTGATGAGTTTGTTCACACAAAGTGTTATTTTTTCAGAACCACCCTAATAATACTGGACTGTCGCAGCAAAATTCATGACCAGTCAATGGAATATTTTGATAAGCCGCAAAGAACTCATCTAATGAAGCAGGAGCACGTATGAAAAGACAAAAGCAACCCTTGAACTACAAGTCTCTTAAATATTCAAAAACTGAATAATTTTAAAAGTGCATGTCCCAGGAGGTTCTGGCATGACCCACATCACTTGATGTCACTGTCAAATCTATAACTAAATGGACTATAAGAAAAGCTCAAAGATAAAATACTGGAAGAGTATTTTGGTGTCCCAGGCTATGATCACAGTGCAAGACTGAATTGGTGAACTAGATTCAAAGTGTTTCTGGCTCCAGTTATTCTCCTTTTTGCTTAGAGACAGCAGTTCGCAGTTGGTTCAGATATACATCAGCTGAGCACAAGTGAAAGGCTTACATAAAACGATCCGGTACGCTCAAACAAAGCTGAAGTCAGTGACAAAACACCCAGAGCAGAATGATAGTCTCATCAAAAGTAACTATAATTTTTGCTCAGCAGTAATACTTGAGTCCTTTCTCCTTCTGAGCCCACGGTCTCCCTGCAGCATGTAATGCACTGATGAGGCGGCTGTGGTACGGAGGAGGCAGGGTTGTCACCTACCTTGCTGCTCTGTGGGCTAAAGCAAAGCATTGACTGCAGCCTCCAGGGCCACAATAAAACCCGAGCTCATAAAAGCCAAAAAGAAACCCCCAAATGATCATAAATCCTCTTAATACCAATGAAGAACTATGCAGGCATTCTGGGTGTTGAACAGCTAATAGAGACAACAATTCAAAAGCCTTCAAGTACAATCAATTAACAGCATAACCCTTGAACAGAAGTGGTAACAAATGGCTTAGTTCCCAATCCGATTCCTATAAAGCAAGCTACATTTATGGAAATGTGATAATCTCTGCACAAAATGGGCTTGGATGTGCAACAGAATTATCTGCCTAGTTTGAAGTACAGGCTATTATCCCCAGCAAATTTATCATGACCTTAAGTAGGGTCTGATGAAACCACACGGTGCGGCAGTAAAAACTATGTTCCTCTCACTGCCTCCTTCATAGAAGTTCCTGACCTGCAATCCACTGAGAGCACCCAGTTCCTGTAAAAAATACATGCTTCTTATGCAGGGAATGAGTGCTTTTAGGTTGACAGGGCTGTGAAATAAATTTGATGTCTTCTTTCAGCTTTTATGTACTGCGACTGCTGTTCTTCTCTGGGTGACATAGGTATATAACTAAGTAAAATAACTGCTGCTTTTGCTGCCCAGGTTCACCTCTGAACTCGCCTGCAGCATCCCTCTAGAGCTCTCTCAAGCAGTTAGGGTTTGAAAGAGTATTTTTAAAGCAGAATAGAGGAAAATAGACAGCTTTATTTTTTAACCTGGTGCAAACGCAAGAAAGACTGTTCCATCCTGTGAGAAATGTAAGGGAAATGAGTTATTTTTGGCAAGATTACACCCACTGATAAGTGTTTTTGTATTTCAGTCAAGTGCCATAAGTACTACTCCTCCCTCGGGGAAACATTTTTAAACTCCACGTTGCGGCAGTGGCAATTGCATATGTTTCACAATTCTCCCTCCCCCCTTTTCTTTGTGTTTGAAGGGGCTTTGCAAAGAAAAAAAAAACCAGCAACGAACTGTGTTCTGTTTAAGCACAACTGACATCAAAGATAAGCTTTAACAAAGAAGAAAAAAGTGCTGATCACTCAGGGCAGCAACACGCTAATACCACCCACGCCACCCCCGCCACGGGGGACCAAGCGGCTGAATTCCTCTCCTGTTTGGACTGCTCACATCCAGGTTTGAACACAAAGACGTTTGTTTAACTCTTGATTCTATAAATGCTTGCACACATGCTTAATTCTATAGCCATAAAGAGCCCCCCTGATTTCCTAGACTCACAGAATGGGTTGGGTTGGAAGGGACCTCAAAGCCCAATTAGTTCCAACCCCCTGGATGGGCAGAGACACCTCCCACTGGACCAGCTGCTCCAAGCCTGATGCTGAACACCTCCAGGGATGGAGCAGCCACAATTTCTCTGGGCAACCTGGGCCAGGGCCTCCCCACCCTCACAATAAAGAATATCTTCCTAAAATCTAATCTAAATCTCCCCTCTTCCAGCTTAAAACCATTATCCCTCATCCTATCCCTGCACTCCCTTAATCAAGAGCCCCTCCCCAGCTTTTCTGTAGGCCATAGAATCGTAGAATCACCAGGTTCGAAGAGACCCACCAGATCATCAAGTCCAACCATTCCCACCAATCTCTAACCCATGTCCCTCAGCACCTTGTCCACACACACCTTAAACCCCTCCAGTGAAGGCGAGTCAACCCCCTCCCTGGGCAGCCTCTGCCAGTGCCCAGTGACCCTTTCTGTGAAGAATTTTTTCCTTATGTCGAGACTGAACCTCCCCTGGCAGAGTTTGAGGCCATTCCCTCTTGTCCTGTGCCCTATCGATTGGGAGAAGAGCCCAGCTCCCTCCTCTCCACAACCTCCCTTCAGGTAGTTGTAGAGTCCCATCTTTAAACAATGGGAGGCTGCTCTAAGGTCTCCGTCAAAGTCCCTCTGGACACAGAATTCCACCACACACAGAAAACAGTTCAAAGAAAGTCGATAGGATAATTCAGTGTCTTAAAGTTAAGGCTGTGTCTAACCGTGCCCAAGATGTTTTAAAACAGCATAAAACACTGTTTTCTCCAACAAAGGGAATACTCCATGCTTCACTTGCAATGTTCATCCGAATCCTTTAATGCACAAACACGGGTTGCCCCATCTGGCTTTCTACTGTAAAGAGCTGTTTATCTGCTCATAAAATGTTATGAAGTCAGTATTACTCCTAAGCCAAGGAGCTTCTAGGTGTTCTGGAATCACTGCACACTGGAACAGAATTCTACTGTCATCAATGCAGGCCTTGCTGATCAATACATGGGTTAAAACCACAGCGAGTTGCTGAAACAGAATAAGGCACCGCAGCTTTCAGCTTTGTCAAGCACATTATGTTCCCTCCAGTAATTAAAACAGAGACGCCAGCAAGCAGCAAATACTCTTGTTAGACAGATTCTGGAGTTAATAATTCTTCTAAGAATTACTTAGGGGGCAGGGGAAATCTCTAAATCTCATTTGGTTTCAGTAATCTTCAGCTGTACAACCGCTAAAAAAGAATTTAGGAATTTTCTCCTTAGTGTACTTAGTTTAAAATTTTTATGCAAATATTTCCTCTACCTACAAGAGTGATAGCGGTTGAACAAATGCAAATGTTTCCTGATAAATGCTCGATTTCATTATAGACCATGAGACAAATGTTAATAGTTCACCCTTTAAGCTTGCATTTCCAACCTTCTCCTCAGACTAGCACCTGGGTAAAAGAAACATAGGGGTTACAATACCATTACTTCACGTTGAGAAGTCATAGAGGGTGCAGATCAGTATGGAAATGGATACAGATGAAATAGCTTTCTATTCAAGATACCCTCATCAAGTTCGCTTTGATAGAAGAAAATGTGTTTCAAATATAGTAGCCTTAAGCTTTATTACTCCCTTCTAGAAAAGACTGTGGTTCTATTCACATAGTTCTTCAGGTAATGTATTCACTTTACATGAAAAGAGACTCGGAGAACCTCCAGGTACAAGGTACTTACCTTATTGCCTTAAGAGATACACCTTGAATTGCCCAGTAGCTCTAATTTTGGGATAGCCATTTACTAACTTAAGTTGATATTGAACAAATATATTTATATCAATTCCTAGAATTGATGCATGCAGGTAGGCTTTAATGAGAACTCTCTTAGCTTACAGCTGTGAAAAGCAAGACAAATTCCAAGTGTCATTCTATACCTCTCACTGCACCCCGAAGTGCTTGCCACTGTTTTCCTAGCTTGTCTGGTATTGACTGTTTGAGAGATAGAGCCTGGAGTCCCTTCTTGAAACCTCTCCCATTCCCAGCTGTCCAAGTTCTGAAAAATCATGAAACTATGCGCTCTTTGTCTTCTTGAATGTGCTCCTGAACAGTCCAGAAAAGCACTAGATCCTTGTGGAGGGACATCTGGCCACACCGAGGAGTTTAAGATCAGTACAGATGAAGGCAGAGAGATACTGACAAGTCTTAGCGCACACGGCAGAGCCATCATCAGCAACTCTGTGGTGAGGCAGAATCAAAGCTTTCCTTATCAACATTATTTGCAATAACTGAAGTTTTTATTCATGTCACTATTTGACTTGACAGAGATGACACTCAGGGACAAGTATTAAAAACAGAAAACAAAATCCTATCTTACAGATACTGCAAACATTGCATTATAATCATTAATCCACACATACTCTTCTCTCTTCCTATCTGCTCAGCACGGAGTGGTTTGCCTGTTGCTTTGATTCATAAAGGTACTGACTGCATGGAATCCTCCTTGGGTTGTGTGTACTTCTCTGTACTGCATTTATTACTTTGTTCACAAGTCTGATAGAGGCACCTATATCAATTATATAGGTATACTTAAAATATGCCAAGAGATATAAAGTGCCTTTTCAGGGAGTGGCAGAAAGCATCAGTGTGCTCACTTCATTGGCTTTGCAGGCTGGAAGTTCCCATGAAAGATTAGATAAGATGATTTACGCCTTTCAGTCGTAAAGCTCAAGCTAAGCTGGGTGCTCTCAGGATGTGTTCTCAGCAGCGTTGGACTTTGCTGAACGTGCAGTTCCACGAAACTCATTACTACAGAATTACAGCTCACTGGCATAAAGCATTAGCGCGAGGTTTTACTTTCACCCTCCCCGGCAGTCATTCAAGAAGGGCACAGCGGAAAAGAAAACACTATTCTAGAACGAGTGCTGTATAGGAACTAGACACATTATTAAAAATGCTGCCAGCAATCTTAATTTTATTTTATCACAATGCCCTTTCAGACCTACCAGTGACAAACCTGTGCACGACCGTGTGGGTATGTTTTGTCAGGGAAAAGACCAGGACTTTGCTTATTTTTTTGAACAAGCAAGCAACATGCTTGATTTACAGCTACAGGCTAAACGAGGCCTTCAAAAGGGGAAGAATTATGATCCATGCTTTCAAGCACTGAAATGCAAAACCAAATAAAACAGAAACAGAATGCAAAGCTACAAGCAGGAGCTGATGAAAATGTATTGCGATTCAGCATGCTCTGTCACACACCTAAATTACAGAGACCAAACTCCTTCGCTTCTCCAGCATAGCAATGTGGGATTTATAACATTTCTCTTCAGTCTTTTCTTGCAAATAGCTTTAAATATCTAAGCTATCATGTGCTTCTCCAACAAAGGGCTGTGGTGTATCAGCAAAAGCAGTAGTGTAAAAATGTTACTTGAGAACTTATTGAAAACGAATGTATATTCTTTTCACTGTAAATGAATCCAAACAGGAGCCAAGACTCACACAAGTCACTTAAGCATTGCACTGAAATGTTCACGGAACATACATATCTACAGAGAGAGCCCCGTTTAGATCACCTTGTCATATACTTACTAGGTATTTTAGCAGTTATTTGCTAGCAGTTACTGGCATTTTTCATCATCCATGCAATCTGTTTATTGCTTTTAAGTGCAAAAATGGTCATTTTAATAAGTACTTATCTTTGTCCTTCAGAGAATGCTGCTAACAATGCAGCAGGAATTGCTGATGTGCTCACGGCTCTGGGCTGCTCTTACAGACAAGGAAAAACCATCTCAGTAGCTGAAAGATATCGCATTGTCAACTGCATGGACTCTGCATTAAAACTGATGTTAGGTCTCCTTTAGCATCACTAACAGATCACAGCTGGTGGAGGAACCCAGCCAGGGAGCCTATGATCCTGCAAGCACCAGCACTGACCGAACAGAATGAAACTATGACCAGGGAATTCTAAAACTGATCGGGTTGTTTCTAGAGGCTTCTACTATCACCTGAAGCAACAGTACCACAAATGAAAAATGTGCAAATAAAGACTATGTGCTTGCACATTTTAATGGCTGAAGCGCAATTCCTCGCTGACAGGTTGCAGTTGCTTTTATTCTTCAGTCATGTTTTTTTACATGGGGAGCAAAATAATTAACGCTTGATGCTTTAAGCATTGACTGGTGCTGTGATGAAACTAGGCAGAACTGACACACACACAAGGCTGAAATAGAAGGAACTGAACTTGAAGACGTGCTATGAAATCAAATCCTTCCCTAAATTCATTATTACAAATTTCTGGTTCATAGAGAAGTGAACCTTGAAATGACAGAAAATCAAACTGATTCTAAGGAGATGTGGGACATTCCTTTTGAAATAAAAACTAGTAAGTATCTACTTCACCTCAGTTTACAGACAAGCAGAACTTTCAAAACTACCACTCACCCCCAACGACTCAGTGGGAGATACAAAGGATTCACAGCTTCCAAACCCACGACTGATTTAACAGATTCCTCTACATGGATTTAAAAGCCTAGATGCAAGCACCCATTTTGAAAAACGTTGGTAATAGAAGTTTCAAGTCATTAAAAGCACAACCTAGCTGTAGAGTTATATTCAGCCAGGATAAGACGAAATAACAGTCAATATTAGCGAGCACTGCTTTAGGTATCAGAATGAATTTGTGTCTACCTCACATAAAAAGTGAGTGAACTGAACAGGATTTATAAAGTTGCAAGGAAAAATAAAGCCATAAATATCTACCTCTATTTTAACTTTCTACCTTGAGCTCTTTGCCCCGCTAGGTGAAAAGGTATTTGGTGTGTGGCAAACACAGCAGGGTTCACCGGGTTCAGCTTTAGTGACAGGCCAGAGGACAAGTTTGAGAGTTTATCCTGCTTGGTGCCACCTCTGCTAGAGGGGAAGGTGCGTCAGCTTGTAACCACAGGAGGCAATGAAAAAAACAAACCAAACCCAAACCCACAGCAAAACTGTAAATACTTAAAAGTTATATTGCAAGATGCTCAGATACTCTGACAGCTCAGAGTTTTCTAAATGATGGTAGAAATAATAAAGTTTCTAGTCTGTGACTTTAAATGAAAGGTGGATATGGAACGCAGGTCCTGAACTGCAGTAAAAAAAGTGTTACAGCTCTGGTTGCTGCTGGAGAAGGGCTGGAACTGAAGGCAGGTTTATTAGCCAGAAGTCTCATAAATCCTACACTTGAATAAATTCTACACTTGGTTTAGTGTTTGATAGGAATGGTTGGACTCAATGATCCGGTGGGTCTCTTCCAACCTGGTTGTTCTATGATTCTATGATTCTATATACCATCTTCATGCAAAGGTCACGGGCATTTTAAACCAGTAGCTTAAAAACGCGGCTACACTGGCTACTGACTTCAGACTCCTGAAGCAGCAACATTTTTTACTTGGTAAACTAAATCAAGCACGTTTCTTTAAACTCTCTTTTTGATAAAGGGTCATTTGAACAATGCCTGTTTGCCCAGTCTCATCAACATAGTTTGGTTAAAGATGAATTTTTCTACTGAACAAGAACAAATCCCCCCAAAGGGGGAGAAAGAGAGGTAGGATTTACTTAGACAAGGACATTAAAAATGAAAAAAAAAAAGTGTGCCGAGGCCACTTGGCATGAAAAACATACCAGCTGTACTTCACTAATCCCTGGCTGATCCTTGGAAAGAATCACAAATCCACTCAACCAGCAGGCTGAGTGCCATTTTATTGGCAAGAATTGAGAACAAAATGGAATCAAATACATGCTCATAATACTGGCTATTAACATTTTTGCTTAGGTCTGACAAAGTATGTATTTAGGACACTGCTTAATTCAGCCACAGAAAATGAAAAAAAAGTGAAAACAGAGAAACTAAATGTAGGAATTTTCTAGAAAACCGTTTCATTATTGTGGTTTCATCGCTGCAAGACAAAATTCAGAACCCACTGAATCGGCCCTGAGTGCTGCACTTTGGAGCTCTTTCAATGAGAGCCAAGAATTGAACATGTCACTATGAAAACCCAGATGTATTTCTTTCTGTTCATGGTTGAAGCGTGCTGCCAGAATAAACATAGAATAATCTGTACAATCAATGTCTCTGCTACGCCTGTACCTGCCGAAAGCTACAGGGTTTCACTGATACCTGTTTTAGCAGGTGTGGTGATTTTCTGCTGGGGGGAGGTTGGATTTGTCCTCTTCTTACAGTGATATTTAATGCCAGCAGAAGATGTCAAATCTACACATTTACAACTCCCTGACAACTTTCTCGCATCTCCTGGTCTGAGTTATAGTATATTGCACAGCTTCATGCATGCAGCATAGCTTTGGTACCTGCTCAGTGCAACTCTGGCAAGCAACACAGTCAAAAGACTAAACCCATCATTAGGTGTTTTGTTAATGGGCTTTTATATAAAACACATCTCAAATGTCAAAGCAAGTTTAGTGTTAGAAATCACATAAGTTGGAAAAAAACCACAGATATCATTAAACAGAGCAATCTCGAGCTGTTTCAGAGTTAAAATACATAATATTATGGAAAATCCATTATTCTCATATTTATGATCCTGTGATCAATACGTGAGCATCTCTCAGCACCAGGGATATGGAGGGGAGGGGAGGAGAGGGGGAGCACGAGAAATGAGAAAAGAAAAGGTAACGCAGCCTCTGCTTTCAAGGTTCCTTGTCCACAGTCATGATAAAATAGCTCTATGATGACCGTGTGATTAAAAATTAATTGCTGTGGTAATGTAAAGATATGTCTTATCTCATAATTAACGTATGAGGAATAAACGGGACTGTTTGCTTAATCCTTATTATAAGGTATATTCAGAAAAAGATCCATAATTTTCATGGCATTATCAAGAGGGGGGGAGAGGGTTCTTACTGTATCTTGGTGAAAGAACTCTTCTTGTCACATCTGTCTTGTGCAACAGTTAATTGGTTCTTATTTTGACTCACTGCTAGGGAAAACAAGGATTTTGGTGCAAGACTTCATAGCGAGATCCTTTCTGTGTAGCAGAGCTCTATCTAGTGGTTGATTAATCCAAGTACATCTGGCTAAATCACAAACCTGGTGAAGGCCAGGAAGCTCTTAGGAAGGTGACACTTTCTCACTCTGATCTACTATCATCCAGCTTTTGTGAGTCAAGAAATACCCCAGGAAAGCTAAATCCTATCTTTACATACATTGATGAGTGTGATTCCACGGAGAGCTTTCCTTGTAACAAACAGTTTTTCCAACACAATTTGCAAGAAACAAACCTGCTAGAAAAAGGATGTAAATTAAACCAGTGAAAGCACTGCAGTTATTGAAAATAAGTTATTTGTGCTGAATATAGCCAACACCAAGATCTAATGCGTGATTTTAAATACTGCTTAAGGCTAAGCCCACAAAATAGTTCTAGGAAATGACTTTGCTGTATAACTTTCCTAGAAAGCCTGGAAATCACCTCTCCTTTAGAGCCATGAGTATGCATGAACTGTCAATACGCCTGGCACTGGGATTAGATAATTCTGATCACTGAAAGCATCAACTGTAAACAGTCTTTCTTGTTCCAGCTGCATCTTTACACATTTTTCCAGAGAGCAACTTGATCATAGCTTCATTATTTTAAGCACAGGAATTAAACCAGTTTACAGCCCAGTTTTCACGCCCTTTCCAACTTATGTTTCATCTAGCATTTCTGCAACAATGACACAAATGACACAGAAAAGCTTTACCGCTTATATTTTCATTGTGAATTTTACTCAAAGTTGCTCTAAATTGACCTGTCTTCTAGCAAAACAGTAGAACACAGTCCACGTCCTGAAGAGCAGCAATGGGGAGTTTGATACTGACACACACAAACTAGTGAACACAAAACATTAGCACAACATTTGACTTAGCAAAGTGACAACTATTTGAAAAATCAAAGCAAAATGATCGGACCAGGCTAAATATATTCTCCAGTCTTCATTCCATTAAAATTTCACAGCTTCTGTTCTCCTTTCGGAGAAAAAAAAATCAAGATGACAGTCAAATTAACTGACTTGCCCTTGTTCTTGAGTCAAGCATAGTTTGCTAACAAACTAGGCCCAAAAGATTAACAGCAGTTAGCACGGACCATTTTGTATCATTTTCTACAGAATAAAGTATGTAACTGCTCAGCTCTCTAATTGCTCAGGTTTCCAAATGTTCAGTCAGGTGCTTGACCACAAACCCCTAGCATCCATTCAGATGTATTCAAGTCCTCCCAGGGCTCATGTCCCACAAGCCGAGGATTTTGAAGTCCTCTGTTCAAATTTAGGCCTGACAAATACAAACAAAAATGTCTGATGCATTTCTGGGAATGAGAAGAATAAGGATTTCGTAAGGAAGGTTCAACTGTCAAGTGAAATTACAGCCACATACCAAAACCAGATACCAAATTCAATAGCAAAATTAAAAGATTATCAACTTGGGATACTAAGTATCAGGTTAAAGAAACCTTACCCAAACATAAAAGACTGTTTTCCAGAACCAACGAGCTCAAGCTGGCTTCCATGCTTTCACACAACTTGCAGCTAAGCCGTAGAAACTTGTTGGTGAAGGATGCTGTGCAGTCTAAAAGGCAACATCATTTCACATAAACCCCCTCCAATACTGCCTCTGGTCCAGACAATCCCAACATTAAGTGCCACTGGACAGGAATAAACTCTGAAGGAGGATAACTACAACTTCCCCAGTTCCTACAGTGCTCTCTGGGCTGGGTTGTTTCACTCAGCGTTGAGTGACACAGATTTCTGGTCTGCCCCAGCTCTGCTGGTCTTATATTCTCATGCCTTGCTTCTGAATTTAATAGGACATTAAATGGAAAAAAAGCTTGTCAGCTCAGGAGCAGTATGAGCCATTCCTACCTGGATTTTCAATCTTCAGTTTTATGAGTAAATTCATCTCCATAACTGAAAAAAATATTTGGAGGGCTCAAACTTTAATAAAACCTAGGTGAAATATTAAGTGATTAAGATGAAATTTCAAAACAGCACCCCCAGGGCTAAGAGCACTGATCCAGCTAATCACATGCTGATTAAATCTTTTTAGATGCTTTGGAATTTACCCTCCCCTCTTCAGTTCCAAACCGACAAAGATTTTGCTTTTGCAAAAATGTAAAATAATAATAATCACTCTCAACAATGCAGAACTGGACAAAGATATTTACTACTTAATGTGAACACCAAGAGAGAAACTTAATGCATTCCTTCTCACCTGTCAATCTCCGCAAAACACATTACTAAATAAACCAAGATAGAATTTAATGATTTGCTGCTGATTTGTATTAGGGATAGTCTTGGACACCGTGTATCAGAAATAAGAGAGGAGAAATTCCCAAAACACCAAACAACTTATTTCTCCTTTTTTTTTGTTTGCAAAAAATACGTGTCCTTTGATAGAAAAATTGGGAAAGAGGGAAACCAAAATCAACTAGGGAATCTGTAAATAGAAAAACATTTCAATGTCTTTTCTGTTACAAACAGTACATTTAGTAGAGCTTAGTAACCGCTGCTTGCTTTCCACTGGTGGAGGCTTAAGCCATTCAGCTATTAATCACATGAAAGCAGATATTAAGGAATATTAATCCATACCAGCTGTTATATCTTTTACTATGCTATTATTAGAGATTAATCTTTATGGAACAAGGCTGCCTTTCCATGCCATTTCCAAGGGGACATCATACAAGCTGATAGTGGTTTACAACCCATCTTCATAAAGGTACTGAAGAAAGCAGATGATGACTACGCGTTGAAATTACATTCAACATCATAATTCAAATCTAAGTCAATTATGTTCAGAAAAGAAACCGTTACTGTAAACAGCTGATTAGTTAATTTGTATTGTGACTGTTGAAAAAAAGCTTATAGCCTGCTGTTTACATCAAAAGAAAAAGGATGGTTTCTTCATATTGTGTTCTCTTATAGAAAGGTCAAGGCCATGTAACTTCCTGTCTCCTATCAGGGAATGCATCCAGCTAAAAACACCTAATAAGATCTGGTTGATGGAGCCTTAATGAGGAATATTTCAGATTGTAGCAGAATTTTACCAAAACAGAATCACCGCTGAGCACAGTATTTTCTAATGAAGTATAAAGACCCTGTTATGTAAGCCAGGTTTTAGAGGAGCAATTGCTTTTACTGGCCTTGCAGAATCCAGCACCTGTCAGATCACATATGGGTGGAACACTATTAAAATCACAAAAAAGGATCACGTTGTTCCAAAAAAGTAAAATGACTGGCAGAAAAGGCCAGCATTATTTATCAAAGATTATGAGATTACCATTAAAAATAAGCTTCTAGTCAGTTTCTTGACTTTTGGATGAGACTGTATCAGCCGCACGAGGGATATCAGTTGTCATAGTTACAGAAAATCTACATTCTCTGTACTTGCAGACTCCTAGTTTTGTTAAATGCAAAATTCTTCTCTAATTATGTTGCAATTCTTCATCAGTGTACATTTGGTTGTCACCCAGCTGGACCTTAGATTGATTACCAGTGTATTAGTTTCATAACAGAAGCTTTCCCATTCCACCCTAGAATCATAGAATCACCAGGCTGGAAGAGACCCACCGGATCATCGAGTCCAACCATTCTTATCAAACACTAAACCATGTCCCTCAGCACCTCGTCCACCCGTCCCTTAAACCCCTCCAGGGAAGGTGACTCTATTAATGCTAAACCATGTCACCCTGCTAATATCTGTTTACGGGACTTCTCCGGTCTCCAGATACGTGGATACGTGGCCAACCCTAGAATGACACTTCACGCTGATAATTTACCTGCTAATAACTGGCAGAAGTACCCGGCAGACAGAGGTATTCACAAGACAAAAGATAATGTACCTATTAGGAGGTAAAAATGGTGTCCAAATCTAAGCCTTTAAGCAGTTTATCTTGTTGCTTGTTTTTTATCTAAATTAACAGGGTTGGGGTTATATTTTCTTGTTTCTTCCCTTTCCCCCCACTCCAAGCTAGCTCTGAAATCACAAAGGATAATATATGAGAACAATCAGCCATTTGTACAGTTAATTAGGAGTCAGAGAGTTAGCCACTTTTATCACAGATGTGAATCTATGTAATATCCTTCACAGCTCCGCCACCCAGCTGTGAAAGGCTGTTGCGGTGAATCCTTGTGCTATACACACTGTGAATGGACTTCAACAACCCTCCATTACAGTTCTCTAATTCACGTATTAGCAAATGACTTTGAAAAACATCTCTTCTTGAGTAAGCCAAATCAGTTTAAAATTTTGGTTAGTATTTCCTCAATTCTCCTGAAATCCTGGAAAAGCTATAAAAATAGGAGTAAAATGTGCTCTTGCACCTTCTCTACACATGGAAGTCTGCTGTTTCGCAAGCTGCATTCCAGCAATGAATGGCTTTCTTCTACATGCTCTTTGCTGCTGCTCTTGATTTCCCCTTTTACTGCTTGTTCGCCTCTCGTGTATTCTGACTCTTCATTTCCAGTCCTTTGGATGGCCAAGGTTTGGCGTATTTTTCATTTTTCAAAGTGAATATCTTCATTGCAGGCATCTCCACCAAGACAAAATTGCTGTCCGAGGAGGGTGTGCATGATTAATCCTTACATCACAGATTAGTTAATTGGAGGCTGGAAGCAGGGGATGTATGGTTGGGGAAAGCTATATCAGTTTTTAGGGGGAGTGGGAGGGGAAGTTAATTTTAAGCAGCTCCAGTTTTTCTAATTTTTCCATTACTGTAGAACTCCGAAGTGGCACGAGAAAGTGGGGCACACAAAATCAAAAACTCTTTTCTGTGAAGCGGACAAGGCACGTAGCAGAAAGGGCAACAGGGAGAGTGAGTTGCCCAAGTTCATAAAGCAGGGTGGATGGCACAGCTAGTAACAAAACACTGAACTTCAGCTGCTTATCCGATCCACCACATGACCTACGAAACGGCTTTCAGTTGATGCTTTCTGAGTCTTTCTTTACTCTGCATTTCAATNGACATCATACAAGCTGATAGTGGTTTACAACCCATCTTCATAAAGGTACTGAAGAAAGCAGACGATGACTACGCGTTGAAATTACATTCAACATCATAATTCAAATCTAAGTCAATTATGTTCAGAAAAGAAACCGTTACTGTAAACGGTTGATTAGTTAATTAGTATTGTGACTGTTGAAAAAATGCTTATAGCCTGCTGTTTACATCAAAAAAAGAGGATTTTTTTTTCATATTGTGTTCTCTTATAGAAAGGTCAAGGCCATGTAACTTCCTGTCTCCTATCAGGGAATGCATCCAGCTAAAAACACCTAATAAGATCTGGTTGATGGAGCCTTAATGAGGAATATTTCAGATTGTAGCAGAATTTTACCAAAACAGAATCACCGCTGAGCACAGTATTTTCTAATGAAGTATAAAGACCCTGTTATGTAAGCCAGGTTTTAGAGGAGCAATTGCTTTTACTGGCCTTGCAGAATCCAGCACCTGTCAGATCACATATGGGTGGAACACTATTAAAATCACAAAAAAGGATCACGTTGTTCCAAAAAAGTAAAATGACTGGCAGAAAAGGCCAGCATTATTTATCAAAGATTATGAGATTACCATAAAAAATAAGCTTCTAGTCAGTTTCTTGACTTTTGGATGAGACTGTATCAGCCGCACGAGGGATATCAGTTGTCATAGTTACAGAAAATCTACATTCTCTGTACTTGCAGACTCCTAGTTTTGTTAAATGCAAAATTCTTCTCTAATTATGTTGCAATTCTTCATCAGTGTACATTTGGTTGTCACCCAGCTGGACCTTAGATTGATTACCAGTGTATTAGTTTCATAACAGAAGCTTTCCCATTCCACCCTAGAATCATAGAATCACCAGGTTGGAAGAGACCCACCGGATCATCGAGTCCAACCATTCCTATCAAACACTAAACCATGTCCCTCAGCACCTCGTCCACCTGTCCCTTAAACCCCTCCGGGGAAGGTGACTCTATTAACACTAAACCATGTCACCCTGCTAATANTAGCTCTGAAATCACAAAGGATAATATATGAGAACAATCAGCCATTTGTACAGTTAATTAGGAGTCAGAGAGTTAGCCACTTTTATCACAGATGTGAATCTATGTAATATCCTTCACAGCTCCGCCATCCAGCTGTGAAAGGCTGTTGCGGTGAATCCTTGTGCTATACGCACCGTGAATGGACTTCAACAACCCTCCATGACAGTTCTCTAATTCACGTATTAGCAAATGACTTTGAAAAACATCTCTTCTCGAGTAAGGCAAATTAGTTTAAAATTTTGGTCAGTGTCTCCTCAATTTTCCTGAAATCCTGGAAAAGCTATAAAAATAGGAGTAAAATGTGCTCTAGCACCTTCTCTACACATGGAAGTCTGCTGTTTCGCAAGCTGCATTCCAGCAATGAATGGCTTTCTTCTACATGCTCTTTGCTGCTGCTCTTGATTTCCCCTTTTACTGCTTGTTCGCCTCTCGTGTATTCTGACTCTTCATTTCCAGTCCTTTGGATGGCCAAGGTTTGGCGTATTTTTCATTTTTCAAAGTGAATATCTTCATTGCAGGCATCTCCACCAAGACAAAATTGCTGTCCGAGGAGGGTGTGCATGATTAATCCTTACATCACAGATTAGTTAATTGGAGGCTGGAAGCAGGGGATGTATGGTTGGGGAAAGCTATATCAGTTTTTAGGGGGAGTGGGAGGGGAAGTTAATTTTAAGCAGCTCCAGTTTTTCTAATTTTTCCATTACTGTAGAACTCCGAAGTGGCACGAGAAAGTGGGGCACACAAAATCAAAAACTCTTTTCTGTGAAGCGGACAAGGCACGTAGCAGAAAGGGCAACAGGGAGAGTGAGTTGCCCAAGTTCATAAAGCAGGGTGGATGGCACAGCTAGTAACAAAACACTGAACTTCAGCTGCTTATCCGATCCACCACATGACCTACGAAACGGCTTTCAGTTGATGCTTTCTGAGTCTTTCTTTACTCTGCATTTCAATATATTTTTTTATTTTACTGTTCATCACTTAAGTTTTAAGGACTGGCTAAATTAAAAGAATCTTCATTGCTTGTGCTAGATTCTACAAATACAGCCAGAAATTAAAGGCACTAGGAAGGTTCCACTCATTAAGACAACAGTTGATTCTCTAAATTTAGGAGAGGAAAGCAGCAAGTACCCCAATCTATATCTGTTGCTGAAAGATCAACTAACCTATGAATACTACCTCTACACAAGAAACTGTTGTTCCTTTTTTTTTAGCCACGCTTCTATTTTCTAGGCAATCATTTGGAGCGTGGTACCACTTACAGTCACATTCCTTATGCCTCCTGCTACTGTAAAATCCTCTTCTGCCTCAGAAATGCTCCTATACAACTACTTGTTGCCCTCTGTGTCTGAAAGTCGGAGAAAGCATCGCAGTATTCACGAGCATTTGCTTTGGTTTTTAACAGGCAGTCATCCTCGACAGGTCCCTTCTATAAAACTACATTCAAAGTCAAAGTTGCTCAAGGCTTTTTGCTCTGCTTTTTTCTATGTAGAATTGCATAAGGCTTCAGCAGCACGATGCTAGTGAGCAGGAACTGGCAAGAGATGCAGCATGAACCAAGCATCCACAGCAGATGTTTTTGTATGAGACTAGGAATGATTTGTGCTGGGAAACAGGCAGATATATAGTTGGATGGTTGGGAGATGCACGCGAATCCTACAGTCGTCAGGAGTGAACATGAGCAGCTGGACAGAATACCATCAAATTCCTGAAGTTAAAAACATTATTCTGTAATTCACAAGGTGACTCTGACATTCAGTACATGACATGAGTTCTGGGGAAGAATTTCATTTTCCCCATGTCTGCTGCAGTACCAGTCGTGGTTCCATCATTATCACAGGCTCCAGTCAAGCATTAGTGAACATATTTAAATATATCAGCCCTTAAAACTGAAGGCTTTGCTCATATGCAATATGAAAAAGCACAGTTCTCCTGCTGTTCCCTTTATCAGCTCCTATAACCCCTGCAATCATAAGCTGTAAAGCTGCACTGGCTCAGCAGTTTTATCTGTACAAAACCCCTGACTCCTCCTAGCTCTAGACTCCTGTAACAGGTTATTAAGATGCTGCATTTCAGAGCAGCACTTCTGCATACATTATTCATATGCTATTCAAATTTAAAAGGGGGATGAAAGGTATTAGGTGTGCACACAACTCTCATGTGCTGGACACCAGCCCAAGCCTATCACGACACTTGCAGCTAATCATACATGCATTTATCTTGCTGGAGAGTCTGCAGGTGCTGTAAGTTGGGGGTTTTACTCAGCATTTGCCCAGACATACAGATGTTTGTGATATATAGTTGGATGGTTGGGTTTGATGATCCAGTGGGTCTCTTCCAACCTGCTTATTCTATAATTCTATGTATGCACGTCCCTAGTAAGTAACGACTATCATCAGTTTTTAAAATTTGCCAAACTTTAGAGCTCAAACAGGCAAAGAATATAAAAAAGCTGCCACAAACCCCATGACATCCTCACTGCTGGAAGCCATCATGACACAGGCAGCATTTTTGTTAGTGGAACACGAGGCTTTAACAGCTACGCAGTGCAGAGAGCCTTCTCTGATTCCATGCCTCCAGCCTATCTTGAACAGTGAGCCTCTGTGCCTTTGTGGTAACCTTTCCTTCATGCTACAGATAACATTACTCGCCGTATGCACAAACCATCTGCTTCTCTTGGATGTCTGCAGTGTGTTGACTTGTAGAGAGGGGCTTAGTGCGATGCCGCACGCCTCGCTCTGCTGGGTGACTCATACCTGCAGAATATAGACTCAACTCCTTGAGAACAATTCCTGACAACACAGAGATTCCTAAAAGCTATTCCTTGCAATATCTGTCTTTAGAAGATACTTACAGGTTGTCAAGAAAAACGTCACAGAAGTGCTGAGCAGAGCCATTTAGTCCTGTATTTCAAATTGCATAAATCCTCTACTATACTGATATTTCTTTTAATGGTGTGTCACAGCAAAACAAAAGCCTTACAATTCATTTGGCCAATAATGCATCCTGCTTAAAGCGTAAAAGGATTTATTGCCAGTTTCTATTCAGATCAGGCTAACACACACTCTATTACAAAATGGTTTTCACCATGCTCTTTATCCAGATTGTTGAAGGACATTAGGACACCAAATCAACATTAAACTGATGCAGTGTTGATTCCACAAGACAGGTCAGGAAGAGGCAGTTCCTTCCAAAACAGCAAATACAAGTAAAAAGGATTTGTCAAAATTGGAAAAATGTATATGCTCAAGTATAACAGTTTTCCGTATCTTTTAAGAATGCTACTACTGCACTGATTCCACTGTGGTTGTCACACATCATTCTGTTTTGACAGTCCCTTTCATTAAACAGAAGAGTTCAGGTTGTGCCACTGCCTTTAAGTTTGGGAGCCTGTACCAGACCACAAGCTGCTAAGTACAGCTTTGGTTTGTTTGAAGAGGCAACTGATAAGCTGTTGACCTGTTCTCCAGGCCCAAATCTGCCTCTATTTTTCTTTAGGGCCATGAAAGTCTATTTGTGATGACAGTTTGATTATTGCCTTGATGTTTTTTGAGCTTTAAGGATGGCACAGAACCTGCTCTGCGGCACTTACAGAAAAACAGATTATGATATCTAAGTTATTTTCTCCACTTCCATCACCCAACTGAATCCCCAGACTGGAAAAAAAAACAGTGTTATCTCTTGAGCCAGCAGGACAACAGCTTAAATGCCTGCATGAAGAGAGTGTCTTAATCATAGCAGAAATATTTTTGGAAAAAAATATTTGAAACTTCAAAAGGGATGTGTATGAAAATGATTTCACTATTAACAGTGAAATCATAACTGTAACATTAACTAGTTGTAGATAACTGTTCCAAATGAACCCATAAACGAATCTTTTATAAGAGATGGCAATTTGATGGAAATCACAGCTTCTGGACAAATCGTTTAGGAGCAGAAAGTAATCTCTGTTTTCTTTGTTCAAAGTTCAGTATTACCATAAGCAAGCACACAAAACATGCCGTGCAGGAGTAACAACTGCAGCTGACTTCAGGGGATTTTACACTAATATTTAAGCTTCATTAACAAATGATTATACAGATCAAACCAGTGACTTCAAAGGAGAAAAAATCAGTTTTCTGTCTAAAAGAGAAAATCTCTCTGATCTATGAGAATGTATTCATCCTTTCCTCTCTTTTCCCTGCTTTTCCTGATCTTTTACAAAAACACAGGACAAGTTATTGTTTTTACTCTGAAGCTCTAATAATCTTTCCACCTTTGTAATCCATGAAAGCTTTTCTAATGAATCACTGGGTAATACTGTACTATCTTAAAAAAATATGTATTTAAAAAGATCCAATATACTTTTATAGCAGTGCTGTTTGATTGTCAAAGTTGTCTAATGTATTTAGATAAAACAGTCTTCACAATATTTTATAAACATTCTAAAAAAGTTATTTTTTTAGCCATTACTATCATATCTTGCACCACATTTGACAGCCAGGAAGAAGATAGCAATGTGAGCAATAAAGCAATTAAAAATATATTAGTGTCTCTATAAAAGCTTTAAAATGAGCATCTGGAAGGCTTGTAGGGAGTATATCCTTACACAGATAATCAGAGAATTTAAAATCATGGAAGAATTAGAGGCAAACAGAAATAACACGTAGAGAAGAGCTGTTCCAATAAAATGGTTTTCTCTCCAGAGGAACAGAAAATGAGTCGCAGCAAGTACATCTTAAAGACATTTAGATCAAGTCAATGGAGGCAGTAAGCAGAGATGAAAGGCTTGTTTAGTACTACTAAAGTAATTTGAAGTAATTCCCATTAGTGGGAATGACAGGCTATTGATAGACAGCCAGATAAGCTGCCTCCTTTTTTAATAAACTGAGATGTTTACAAGAAACAAAAGCAAGAGGCTGGTATTTAAATGTGTGCACACCCATGCACGGTCCTTTTCACAAACACTATGGGTTTCACATTTTATTTACAGCGTTCTCTGTTGAGGTAGAGGACAATGCCCTCGACAGCAGAGCAGGCAGCAATGGGTGTTCTTGTAAAACTGCTCAGAAAGTAAAACATCACCTTCCCCTACAGCATTGCCTTCTAAACCAGGGGAATACATGGCAAGGGAGCAGAGCACTGAGCAGAGATACTTGGCTACTTGTATTACCCTTGCTGTTCAGCATTACTGCAGGAAAAATCAGGAAACAAAATCATGGACCAGGACCACACACTGTTACACATTCCTCAGAAAGAAAGTCCATGACAGTAGATGTAGGGAAAAATGATTAGAATGGTAGGTGAAATTTTCATTGTAAATCTCTACACTTAGCTACACCACATGGCATTAACCATTTCCTGACTGGGTTTTCCAGATGTATCCAAAGCACTACACCCCTACAAAGCACACACCTTCAAGACCAATTTCAATCCTCATTCTCAGCTGCGTTACTGCAAAAGTTTATATTCAAAACAAGACAATCTCAAGTGCCAGAGCCCCAGTTTTCTACCTCGAGATGTCTTGACTCCCAGAGGTGATCACCGCCCCCAGCCTGGATGCTGAGAGCCAACCAACAATTTCTCACCACAAGTCACAGTCCTGGCCTAAAAATCTATTTTAATCAACTCAAGAAATATAATACAAATAGTCATCAAAATACAACTTTGACTGTGGTCAAGAATAAATACAACCTGGCCCCCTTCAGCCATATTTAACCCAAAGATCCTTTAGACAATGTGCTTAGGAAAGAACTCCTATAACAGGAATAAGATTCCTTGCCAGAACCAGTGCAATGAACATGGCTGATGCCTTTGAGACTTAAAAGAGCACAGAGGGAAAGAGAATTGTTCTCATTTATAATGTTACCAACTATTTTAAAAAAATATCCAGGGTTGTAGGTAAACTGTCACCAGCTGCTTCCCTCAGAGCGTACCGTTTGGGTAATTGCAGACTTACCCTTTGTGATCCAGATGCTGAGCCCTTAAATGAAGTGCGTTTGAAGGAGCCACTCATCCTCCGTAAGGAACCTGCGAGCTTTCCACCTCTTCCTTTTTTAGTCCCCTGGCCCTTACCCTCCATAAGGGACCTAGTATCCCGGCACCAAAGAAAACTCTGGTTTTAGTCATGTAGTCAGAGCGGTCTCTTCCTGAAGTCAACAACCATTAAGTTACAGCTTATATAAAGAGAGAGACAGATGAATAAACCCAAACCAAAGCCAAATAACGAGACCTCTGTTCTGACATGCACCCTGCCACAAGTGTTACCAGCCAGCGAGACAAGCAGAGAAACAAGGCAATACACTGAGACAAACTGCTGTCCCCCTCCCTTTTCTCTGCTGACTCTATAATCAGGCTTAATGCACACAGCTTCTGCGAGCTATGGTTTTTAATGGACAGAGATTTAATAAATGGTGATTGAAGGTAAATCTACTTTAGAAGCAGCAGCCCAAAAGGTTTTTATTAGTGCAAAGCACAGGGCAGTCAGATGGAAATTATTTTGGTATCAGTAGGAAGGCACATGGGAAGAGCAGATGGTCCTCAGCACACTCGGGGTTAGAGGCCTGGTGGAATTCTACAGGGTATCTGCTGATAGTCAGGGGGCCCACAGAGCACCTTCAAGATCCATGGCAGCCTGGTCCCTGGGAAGAGTAGGATGCATCCATTTCAAAGTACCCAATGGAACATACTACACGAGACATCAGTGCTTGTCTATCCTCATAAACATTGCACCATGAAATTTAACCTCTGCGCCCGTGGAAGGATCCACGGGTCAAAGGCCCAACCACAACGTTATTTTAAAAATGTGAATAGTTTGGTTAAAGATCGCTGCAGTTGTTTCAACCTACAGAAAATCCAGAATGCTTTTACTGTTTGTAGTCAGCACTATCATACGACATCGCATCCGAGATTCTCTGGTGCCAGTTTTAGGGTGAATAAAAAAAAAAATGATAGATTTAAAGCTTTGATCTATAGTTCACCACATCAGCTGAAAAGTTTCCATTCACCTTGGTAGTCAAACTAAATATGGAAAACAGTCTTGCATAATCCGATGAACTTTATTCTCACAGACAGACTGGAGTAAAATGGGCTTATACCTCCATAAAGACTTAAATGTAACAGGCATGTAGGATTAGGTCTTCCTTCACTTTGCATTTAATATGAGTATTAAACTAAACACAAGTTTTTTTTCCACAGACAATAGATTATAAAGCAAAAACTAAAAGCACTTTTTCATTTTTTTAATGGGGTGTCTTAAAAGAACATTTTCGGGCATAAAGGTATGTTGGTGTAGTTTGATATTTCTGATACGGCAAGAAAATCATGACAGTTGTGTTTAACTAAAAAAAAAATCCTACATCCCTTTAAGGGTATTCATTAATTAGGCTAATAACAGGAGCTGCTGGTATTGTACCCCGTGCTGCATAAATCTTTTCCAAAAAGGCTTATTCCAAGACAGACAGAATTAGTCACGTTGTGCTTGCTAACAAAACATCCAGACAAGTCTCCCCAGGAGCAAATCCATCTTCTACTCTTATTTCCTACATAAAAGCATCAGCATATGCAACAACTGCCTGAAATCACTACAGTGTTGCAAACTATTATGATTTTGAATTCTTTAAACTCTTCAGAAATCCACCTGTTTTTCTGTTACTGGCAGGATGAACTTGCTACTCTCCCAAACTGAAAGCAAATGGAAATGTCAAAATTACTCAAGATTATTTAACCCTGTTAATCCGTTTACGTACTCTCTACAAGTTGGCTAGCTTCAGCAAGACAGTTCAGTTATTAAACTTTCAAAGACAAGCCTCTCCCAAACTGTTTTTCTGTCATTGTAGTACAGAAAATCAAAAAGCTGCAGAAAATCAGCTGACTCCTGAGGAAGTGCTTTGCTTTCGAATCAGAACTTTACAGCAGGAGATTATTGATCTTTCACTTTTGAAAGAACAATACGAAAGCAAAACTGTGGGAACAAATGCTCCTCANCCAACATCTCATAGTCGTGCACAACAACCTCCAAAGCAGATGACAGAGGGCTTAGTTGAAACGAGGTGGAGCAAAATAAAACTAGGTAACCTTTTATAGTCAAGGTAAAGGAAAGAAGCAACAAGTTTCCTGACTACTGAGGAAGTGCTTTGCTTTCAAATCAGAACTTTACAGCAGGAGATTACTGTTCATTCACTTTTGAAAAAACAAATGCTCCTCATTCTTGAGCATTGTGTACTTCAAACTGTAAAAACAATAACATTTAACATTTGAAGAACTCCTACTGTTTGGCTATACTGGCTTCTCAGTCATCTAGTGAAAGCACTGGACTTGCCTTCCCTCAGTTCCTCACACTGAACATCTTCGCCACCCACATCTACACGTTCAGGTGGTCAAGAATCACGCATATCACAGCAGCAGCACGTTTTACTCTTATGTCATGAACAAAAAGCTATGAAACAACTGACAGATCTCATTACTGACCAAAAGAAACCAACTCCACTACAACACCACAGTCCATTATAAAGTCTATTGCTTTTTAGAAAAAAACATCACTTTCTTCCCCTGAGATTTGCATAGTTTTCTTCTCTCTTTTACCAAGAACTAAAGAATTAGATGATAATTTTTTTCATAGAATGGTTTGGATTGGTTGAGTGCTTTCCTTCTTGGGTTTTTTTGAGTGCTTTTCCATTAGCGCTACAAGTACTTCAGGTTTTGTTGCACTTAAAAACAAAGATCGGAAGGGATGGAGGAAGGAAGGAANCGTTGCGTACTTCAAACTGTAAAAACAATAACATTTAACATTTGAAGAACTCCTACTGTTTGGTTATACTGGTTTCTCAGTCATCTAGTGACAGCACTGCACTTGCCTTCCCTCAGTTCCTCACACTGAACATCTTCGCCACCCACATCTACACGTTCAGGTGGTCAAGAATCACACAGATCACAGCAGCAGCACATTTTGCTCTTATGTCAGGAACAGAAAGCTATGAAACAACTGATAAATCTCATTATTGACCAAAAGAAACCAAATGCTCCACTGCAACACCACAGTCCATTATAAAGTCTATTGCTTTTTAGAAAAAAAACATCATTTTCTTCCCCTGAGATTTGCATAGTTTTCTTCCCTCTTTTACCAAGAACTAAAGAATTAGATGATAATTTTTTTCATAGAATGGTTTGGATTGGTTGAGTGTTTTCCTTCTTGGGTTTTTTTGAGTGCTTTTCCATTAGCGCTACAAGTACTTCAAGTTTTGTTGCACTTAAAAACAAAGATCGGAAGGGATGGAGGAAGGAAGGAACAGAGAATCTAATGACAGTAAATACAGCATTTATCAACATAAGTGTGGAACAGGCAGTGATAACTCTCCCTCGTGGGGTAAAACAACTCAGTACCAAACAGAGAGAAAAGTATTGAGATCCAGACCAGACAGACACTGACGGATCAATAATTACACAAACACCAAATAACTGGTTTTATCACAAGCTTGACTACACCTTGTGCCATTCACCTTTCAAACAACTTGTCTTTCTTTTCTTTTTCAATAAAAACTATCTTTGGACACTCAATGACATTAGGTGCAAATTAAAGAGCTGTTTATACATGCTGTATCCAGGGTTATAACTCATAGCCTTATAATTAACATGAACAAGACCTAAATGATGAGTAAATTTATGGAGTTATGTGGAGGAACAGAAATCAAACCAGTTAAGCAAAAAGTTCCAAATATTGTTCAGTGGTGGTTACCTACCATGAGAATGAGCACACCGTAGGCTGCTGGGGACTGCTGTCTCCTGGGTGAAGTTGACTTCTTTTTCTGTAAACTACATATCCTCAAAGCAATGCTGTAGTAACCTAGGCAAAAGCATATTTGGATTAAAAACGTAACAGTTTACACCACAAAACACTGACAGCACCCAGCAGGCAGGTGACATCTATAGAAAATAAATTCCATTTGGTCAATTCCACACTTCAAAAAAACCGAAAGGCAGGTTGTGGGCCACTTTGTGGTCTGTTTATCCATTCCAAGAATGTTTGTTTCTTAGCAACTGTCCCCTCTCTCCTTCTCTTGCAAGAAAAAAAGCAGGTTTAAAGTGAAATTAAGCCGATCATGAGACATGTGGACAGAAGAGAAAGGGTAAAGAAATAACCTCTGCTTGTGCCAGTGGGCTTGTAACTGGTGCTTGTGTTACTGCCCTCATACATCTGAAATAGTCTGTACTGATCACATAAACAAGACCATGCATACCAGTAATCCTACTTCCATAACGCACCTAGGGAGTAGGATCTGCAGAAATCCACCAGGTCTCTTTGTCACCTCACCCTTGGGGATAGATTCAGCCTCCCCATATTCATAAACCCATAGAAATAAATACAGTTAGAATGACCTCTGAAGCTCACCTAGTCTGTCACCCTGTTCAAAGGAGAGAAAAACTAAAAGTTGGATTGAGCAGTTGCAGGTTTTGTCCAGCTGAATGCTGAAAGCCTCCAAGGACAGTGTTTCCAGCCTCTCTGGTAAACCTGCTCTATTACTAAACCATTCCAAATTGTGAGGAAGTTTTATCCTATATCCCTTTGGAATTTCCCTTGCTGCAACTTTCAGCCATTGTTTCCTCCTTCTGCACCTCTGAGAAGAATCTGGCTCAATCTTCTCTGCATTTTACTTGGGGAAGACGGCAACTGATTTCTTCCTTAGCCTCCTCCTCTCCAGGCTGATCCAGGCAAGCTTTTCATCAGTGCTTCCAAACACTAATCACCCTGATGGTGCCCAGCTGAGGCATTTTTCAATCTCTCTCCTGTACCAAGGGGCTCCCCCAGTGAGGACAGTCCTCCAGATGCCATCTCATTAGTGCTAAACAGAGGGAACGAACATTTCCCTTTTCCTAACACAGCTCAGCACTCAGCCCTCATCACTACAAGGGCACGCGGCTGACTCATCTTCAATTTGCTGTTCACTGGGATTCCAGGCCCTAATGCGTGGGCCTTGATTTACCTTAGTAAAATGTTATTAAATTTGTGTTGGTCGATTCCTCCAGCCTGTTGGAGGAACACACCCACCCACCTCTCTCCTTGCTATTGCTGTAAATCTCCTGTGAGTGCACTCTATCTCATTTTTCCAGGAACGTCAGCCCTTTATGTATCACAGCATTATAACTACAGAGATATATTCATTATGAAAATTAAAAATTTTAAAAAATGTGTCCATCTGAGCAGTTTAGAATTACTGCACTGGATTGAAGCACAGTGGGATAACTTGGAGTCTGAATTTGAGATGGGGGGGGGTGTCTTACAATCCTGCTATCTTACTACAGCACCCTTAGGGACATCAAAAGAACAGCTACAACAGGTAGAAGTGCCCTTAAACATGGGCTGAGACAGCTGAAGATTTCTTGCACAGACAGGGCTAGTTTTCAGCTGTTGAACAATTTTCCATGTAGCTCTGTGATCACTAGCACTAAAGTGGAGCAGCCTGTGCTTGGAGGGGCTCAATTGTATCATGGAGCATCACTATGAATTTTCGTCCTGCAGTTCCATGGCTCGTTTACCCTAAGTAGCCTCTGAGGTACATTGAAGGCTGCTCATGCAAGCAGAGAGAGCTTCTAGAGGGTTTGGAAGCATGTTGGGACACGCAGCAATTTAAAGCACAGGCAGCTTCCATCTGAGCAAGCAGGTATGTCACATTAGAAAAAGAAATAAAGAATACGTGATGCCCCAGAAAGCAGTTTTACAGCTCCCAACTTGACCAGGCTGCTCATTTCCTTATCCATTAATTACATGTGTACTGTTAGTAGCAGATATGCCTTACATTAGATAACGCCTTCCATGAAAAGGATAACAGAACCATACTTTGCACATCAGCATCATTTTCTGCTCAGGCTCTCTTTCCCCCCCCCCCCGCCATAAGGATTAACCAGATAGCTAATAACAGAAATGAAACTCGTCATTTTACAGATAAAGAAGAGTATAATTGGTTAAGGTTCAAATATTGATAAGAAACTCATTAATTCTGATTGCTTGGTTAGAGACAGCGCCTGACCTAATTCTGAAAAATGCTGAACAAGCAGCAGCTCCTGCGATGGCAAATGGGAGCTGCCAGATTTCTTCAACTCAGATTCTTTTTGCCTCAAGCGGCTCCACAAAAACTGAAGCAGATGAAGGCTTTTAAGCCTTATCTAAATTAATCTCAGCCATCATTTATAAAGATCTAGATCATTATTAATGCGTCTTTTTGAAAATTCAGGCTGCGATGGTGTATCGTATGCCACGTCCCCATGCATAGAGATGCATGTTGCCTACTGATATAATTAGAGAGCTTGTGCCATCTTACTGTTGCTCTCGAAAAGGAATTGCTGTGGATCCCTTCACTACTGCATCGTATGCTCCATTTCCAACCACTCTGAAAGAGCTGGCGGCACATTTATTTGAAATGCTTCCACCACCAGACAACCCCTGCAACTGGTGACAAAAGCCCTCCCTGCTCAGGCAAACAAGGTCTGAGCAGCATCCGCGCTGGACTCTTGTATTCAACGTACCAAATACTGAAAGAAGGTTTCC
>WAAB01024234.1:0-31938 GCA_013389865.1 Piaya cayana
GAAAACATCTGCACAGCTCCAAGCAGAGCCTGGGCTTGTTGATGGGGAAGAAGTCTACGGAGCATCACTGAACACACAGAACAGGCAACTGGCTCAGGCAGTTAATGGTGGGAGGGCAAGCAAGGTGCAGAATAAGCTCGCCCACCTCTTCCCTTGGTCTCTACCTTTGGCTCCTGCCAGAGAGAGCACCAAGCCAGACAGACTTCGGTTTAACCCAAGTTATTCTTGGTCTTGCCATGGTCCTGTTCCCCACTGGCTCTGCCCGCAGCGGTGCTGCTGCTGTGCTGTGATGCTGTGGTGCTTCCTTCCAAAGAGAATCTTCCTCCCTGCCCAAACCCTCAGCCTCATGTGACTGTCTTCCCCTAACGGTGGGGCTGTGAGCCTTTGGTGAGAAGCATTCTCATTCCCAGAGAACAATTCATTTTCCCATTCAGTGTGTGATTCTGGAGACTGGAGAGTGCTGCTAAGGACAAAAGCCTTTACAAATCCCTCCCAGTTTGTTTTCCCCATGACTTGTAACTATTTTGTACCCAGATCCTGCATCAGGAGTTCCAGCTTTAAAGGGAAAAAGGAAATGATGGGAAGTGGCTGGCTTTGCTGGCTGGAGATTCAGAATGTTCCCCGGATCAACGACAGATGGGCAGCTTGCGCAGAGTTCAGAGTTTGCTGCTGAACGGTTTCCAGCATCCCCGTGCATTCGGAGCCGGAGGTGTGGAGGCTGAAAGCCGCTATCAGACACCATCTGATTGCTGATAAGATGGCAGGTAGGGCTCTTACTGTAAGCCACCTGCCGCACGGGCCCAGGAAGCGTACGCTGAGCTGCGTCTGAGGCGTCCTCTCATGTACATCTCTGAGCAGCACAGTGAGTTGTGGGTGGGAGTGGACATAGATGAGTTGGGGAAAAAGTAAAGAGGATAAAAGTCAGAGTCCCGGCTGAGGCAGGAAGGGCACAGGCCAGAGTGGTAGGAGATGCACTGAATGTGATGAGTTGAGGCTTTTGGGGACTCTGATGCACTTCTCATTTCTAGAACTGGAAGCAGATGGCTGTCTGATCTGGGATGGGAGAAGACAACAGCGTGCAGGCCAGAGAACCTTTGCATGAGTATCCTGTGATATGACTATGGCCAGATTTGGGGGTGCCTTTTTCTGTAACTGAGCAGCCCAGTACGTGTCAGGGAACCCCGTTCTTGTGTGGTCTTTGTTCAGGGATCCCTTTTCCCCTTTCCAGTCTCTCAGTTCTCCAGAACTGCCAGTGATCAAATCATTTGGCTACTGAAGGGAAGCAGCTTGTGCACTATTAGGGATTTTCCATGTGTGTCATTCTCTTATACCCAGTGCCAGGGCTGGGAGAAGCACATCTCATTCCCAAAGCCTTAAAACTGATGTTGCCCACACCAGTGCACGTCACCGACAGAGCTGCTGCTCATCCCTTCTCCCAGTGCTGAACTGGGAAACCCAAATAAGAGCAATGCCTGTGGAAATGATGCATTGGATTAGTGCAGGTGCCTGCATGGCTCGAGTCACATCATTGCCATCCCAATGAAACCTGGCCTGCAGTGCCTCTGGGGATCTCGTGGAGATCTCCGTGGTCTTTCTGCACCTGAGAAAGGCTAAGTGCTCAAAGCTTTCTTGCTGTGGAGAAATGGAGTTGTCATTTTGGGTACATCACTCTTCCAAAAGTTTACAGAGATGAGCGGTCCTGTATGGTATCGAAGTTTAGGTGAGGCTCTTGCTTGCAACTCCCTGAGCAATGCTAAGATAAATGCTCTTTCCCTGCAAATATTCTCATCATTTTTCATTCCACGCTTGCTCAATCGGTCAAGTGATCCTCTCTGTGAGTGTATGGGGCAATATTTGTGCTGCTGCTTTGACAGGACACCGCTGACACCTTTTCTGCAAACCTCTGTGGGTAGGTTGCTGCTATGCGTGCCAAATAAAACTAAAACACCATATAACACCACCAAATGTGGCATTGCTTGAGTGAGATCTGTGGCCTCTTCCAAGGAGGGAGACAAACCAGGGAAGCAGCCAGGAGGCAAAAGTGGAAAACCTGTGTCACGGACTCTGGTTTTCTCTGGACTGTGAGAAGAAGGCAAAAAGGTAAAAACTGTTCTTGCCGTGGCACCTGACTGTCACCAGCATGGAGATTAAAAAAAAGAAGTCTGAGTTTTCTTCTAACCTGTCAGCGAGCAGTAGTGCTGCCCCTGAGGTTCAGCAGAGGTCAGGGACAGAAGGGTCTTTTTCTGCAAAAATCATTCTAAAGGAAACAACCACCCTTCACAAAGGATTTTGTACTGGATGAATCAGAAAAGATAAGGAGGGTAGGGCTTGTCCCCCACATCTCCTCTTTCTTCCATGGAGTACAGGACAAAGGAGGGATAGAAAAACTGGTAAAAATTAAATCCAGCATTTCTCTCTTTAGAGAAACTGAACTATACCTGAGGTCTCCTGCAGGGAGACACTTCATAAAAACAAATTCTGAGCCGCAGCATTTTAAAACCAGGCTAATGATAGCACTGCCATGGGCTTCCCCTTGGGCAGCACAACACATTCTACAAGGTGCAGGTGCTGCCTTTCGCTCTCAGACACAGGGGAGAGAACTACGGGGCATAACACAAGGCGTCATCACTCCCTCTTAGAAGAAGTACTTGCAATTTACCTTCCCCTCTTTAAAATTCCCCTTTTGTAAATATTCTGCCTATTCCCCTTTCGGCAGTGTCTGGGGCAGCCCGCTGGCGAAGGCAGGCAGGGGTAGGAGTGTGTGTAGTTGTGACAAGGGGTTTCGCACGCAGATAAACAGCACCGGTCTTGCCTGGGTATTCCTGTTCTGTAAAGACGCCAGATGAGATTCCCAGAGCTTTGCACGCTGTGTGCAGTCATTTATAGCACTGAAAGCTGGTGTAAAAGACACACAACTTAGAACAAGGGTTCTTTCTACACCCATGGTCCCCGTGCAAGGACAGCACTTGGGGTCAGTGCTCACCAGAGCATCTGCACATAAGGACCTGATAATTATCCAGTCGTCCCCAAGGGAATACCTAGAACCCTTGGATCACAACGGCTGCAGCCACGTTATGCCGGCTCTCCACAAGCACAATGCTGTCATTTGCAGTCTGGTCAAGTCCAGACTTAAGGGGCATGAGGGGTGATTGCACCGGCATAAGAAGTCACCCAGGCTCTCTCTCGGCCAGCAGGAGGGTGAGAAGACAAGACAAATAGAAACCAGGTCTTTCAGCCCACCCCAGCTCTCCCTGTTATCCTCTCAAACAGCTCCAACTCACCAAGTCATAGGTCTCTGATGAGTAGCTGACAGGCCCCATGATTTCAGGGGTAGGATCTGTCTCTCCTCCAGCAGTTTCAGCAAAAGTTCTTCTTTTTTTTGGGGTGGAGTTAATAACTTAAGTGAGTAGGGAGGGCCCCAGCATGTAACAATTGAGTATTTGCAAGGCAAATGAGCTCCAGGCATAGAGCGACTTAATTGATGTAAAGATTAGCATCTTGCTTTATCATCCTTTTTTTTTCTTTTCTTTTTGTAGTGCTGGAAGTTGATTTTTAAAGCAGAGTACGTTCCTTTGGTCTGTACCAGAGAAGATCCAGAATCTATAGGTCCTCCCTAGAAACCTCCAGGGCTCTTACCCACAGTCATCCTCATCCCAAGCAGTCTAAAAGCCTTTGGAAAACTCTGCCCCAAGGGACACCCTTANAGCAGATTTTCTAATACCCTGCCGTGTGAAGGTACAACACCTGCCCTTGTCAGTCCCTGTTTTCTTGTTGTGCTTTAACAGAAGTGTTGAAAGGAACATGGGATGTGTTGGATGGAAGAGAGGCTTCCGAGGGAGCTCTGCGAGGCAGCTTGGGACGTGGCAGCAGCCCCGCAGCAGGTGAAAGGCACAGAATTCAGAACACAGCTGTGCTGATCGCATGTCCCATGAAAATCAGGCAGGGACATGTGGAATTACCACACCAGAGATCGCCAGGCCTGAGGGAGATGATTGTGCTGTTCCTGGCTAGGCTGCCTCGCACTCCCGCTGCTGGCGGGGGAGACGATGGGCTGCGAGGATCTGGGGAACAACAGCAATGTGAAGAGAATGATGCCATGAAAGAGACCAAACTCAATAATCAATGCAAATGTGATTATTAAGCGGGTGTTGCTTTAATAAATAACGATACCGGACACACAGGGAGTTATTTCACCTTATGTGTGTGTCCACTGAGATGGTTTACAGGACTTTTATACTGGTTAAACACACATTCATATAGATTGCAGGAAACATTGGTTAAACATACATAGAACTCATTATTACATCGTATCACCCCCTCTGTATGGGCATCCCAATTCCTTTGCATTTTCAGAATCCTCTTAGGCTCTTTATCTTAGAATTACAGAATCACCCGGTTGGAAAAGACCCATCGGATCATCGAGTCCAACCGTTCCTATCAAACACTAAACTCCTTCCTCATTGTGTCCTCTTGGTGAGCTCAGGTTTGTTCTTTGTTCTGGCATTTTCCGTGGCTTGGAGCATCAGAGATAAGTTTAAGATACACACTGCTTGATTCGTGGCTTATTTCAACCAGTAAACAAGCTAAACTCCTGTTACAATTAAATTCTTTCTCACTGTGAGAATTAATCAATAATTTTTGCTGCAGCTGGTTTGTATGTTTAATTTTCTTGTCATATAAATCTGTCTTGTATTGAGAGATAATACACAAAACAGTCTCCACATGATGTTTAGTTGTCTTAAGTCAAATGATAACCTGAAGGGAGTCTCCAGACACGGAGGAAATACTCAAAAAGTATAATGAGCAATCTCAAAGAGATTTTTATGGCTCTTTTTATAAAACTAGTATATATACCCACTACTTTTGTAAAATGACATGCCTTTTTTAGAAGGGTGTCCAATGCAGCGCTGAATTGTACAATAAAAATATTAGCGCCTTTGCTTCGAAGACTTCACCCTTTTTAATATTTTACCAGTGAATGAGTTTTTCTCACATTACTGCAAGACTTGATTCTTATTATTCTTACTATTGTGCAAGCTAATTTATTCCCTTAACGTAATGATTTATTGCTCCCCTTCAAGAAACAGCTTTCTGTGTTTATTTTGGGGGAAAAAATGTTTGTAAAGCGGTGCGGGGACTGACAATGTCTCTGGGCTGGCGGTGGGGTCGGCACGAAGACCCTCCCGTAAACAGAGCTCAGCCCCGGCCAACATGGCCGCCCATCCCCTCAGGGCCGAGGCGTGCGCGCGGCTCCCGGTCACGTGATCAACAGCGTGCGTCGTGCGTAAGGGGCGTACGTACGTGCGTAAGGGGCGTGGCCGTGGCGCCCCGCCGGGAGGGGGAGGGCGCACGGGAGGAAGGAGGAAGCCGCCATCTTGGAGCGTCGAGTCGCCATAACAAGGCACCAAGGGGGGAGCGAGAGGATTTTATACCTGGGCGAGGGAGGAGCGCGGCTGGTGGTGGCGGTGAGGACGGGGCGCGGAGATGGGGCGGGCCGGCGGGAGCCGAGCGGGGCTGGGAGGAAAGGAGGGGGCGCTGACTCCCGGGCGCGGCCTGCGGCGCGGCGGGGCCTGAGCGGGGCGGGGNTCCGGGCCTGGTGCGAGAGGCCTACGGGCCGCGCCGTCGCACTGCGGCCTGAGCGCGGCGGGGAGCGGGGCCGGGCGCCTCCTCCGGCCGGGACCGAGCGGCCTCGGAGAACCTCGGGGTGGCCCCGGCTGCCCGGGCGGCTCCCCCGGTGTTTACAAGGTTCATAACGGGCAGGAAAAAATCTCCCTTCGGAGGGGCCTGGGAGATACCGGCGGAGAGCCCCGCTTCTGCGGGCTGTGGAGGCTGGAACTGGAGTGCTTGGCAACAACGGGGGAGTCTGGGGAGGGTCTGAGTTCCTTTTCCTTCCTTTTGAATTACTTTTGAAAATGCCTTTTATTCACTGGGGAAACGCGCGTTGGTTTTTTGTGGTGGGTTTTTTGTGTGTTTTGGTTTTTTGGTGGATGCTGAAGTTAGGAAACAGTCGCCTCTTGTTTTTCCCCTTGATTTTTCCTTTGTGCCTTTTAAAGGTGCAAACGCACTGTGGTGAGAACTTGTCCAGGCAAGGTTCCAAAAGGTTTTTGAAGAGCATTGCCTGAACGCTGTTGTGAGGAGTTTTTAGCTCTGAGCTGTGTTTACTTTATATAGGTGCAGACTTTGTGTTCTGTTTTCACGGTTTTGCCAGCCCTTCTGCTCAGCACAGGGTCAGTGTTGGGTCACGTGTGTCAAACGTTAACTTTTGAGCGCAGTTAAGAGTTGTTTCTGACAGCTGAGGGTAACGTCATGTGTTCTTAAGCAGGAAGCAACATACCTGCTGTAAATGTAGATCACTCGCTGCTACAGTTCAGATTCAGTCACTTAGATTTAAGAAACCACGAAGCTGCTTGATGGTATCTGTAGTTTTGTCGTTTCAAATGGGGTTCAATCAATACCAAATAAAAAGTTAGAATGATATGGTTGAACTAACGTTTTTGCTTGGAGGAGGGTAGGTTGTTTGTTGTTCTTGTTTTTTGTTTTTAATAAAGCTAATGTAATTTCTGTTTCCCCCTCCAAAGTTAAATGGGTGATTGGAGGAATGTAAGTGCTTCATCAGTTCGAACTGGAACGTCTGCTGGATGTTGTAGCCTTGTTTCCTGTCACAAACCTGTGTGTAATGTTGTTGTTTGGTGTTTTCGGGCTGCTTTTCCGTGTTCCAAGAGTGAGGCAATTTCAGGAAACGGCAAAGCAGTTTGTGTAATTTGTTCTTACTTTACAGGGAGGGCAGGTAGTGTTTGTAAAGCGGTTGCTGGCTGGAAGGCTGCTGGAAGTGCAGCTGCGTAGAGTTATCTTCGGTGACTGCAGGTGGTGGGCATAGCTTTATAGGGAGAGGAAAAAAGTTTGATGTGTGTCGTGATAATTCTTGCAGAGGAAGCAGCAAAGCGAGTCCTGTAGTACTCTGCCTGGGGAGAAGTGATTCTTAAAAACAGAGGAGAACTGATGTGATTTACATAGACAAAAGTCTGTGTACTAATTGTCCTCGTCTGCTTCTCTTTCAGATAGAAGTGAGTGAATTCTGATACAACTCAACTTTGTTAGAGGGCTTTTTTTAAAAAAAAGTTGATCCACAGTGCATCAGAGCAAGTTACTGCTTTACTTTTGAGTGACTTACAGGTGCTTGCCTGCATTGCAATAAAGGACTCATTTATTGAGCAAGACTTATTTATCTCTTCGTTTTGGAGAGTCTAATAAACTGTTATTACAGTTTCTGTACTGACTTTCAAAAGTTTTGAAGTCTAAAAAGACATCCCTAAGGAAACGAGCATGAGCACGGCCAGAACAGAGAACCCTGTTATAATGGGTCTATCCAGTCAGAACGGGCAGTTGCGAGGCCCCGTCAAACCCAGCGGCGGCCCTGGGGGTGGAGGCACACAGACTCAGCCACAGCTGAACCCGCTGAAAACCGCCAACACAATCAACAACGGCACTCAGCAGCAAGCACAGAGCATGACCACCGCTATCAAGTAAGTGTGCGCCGGCCGCTGCCGTTGGAGTGTGTTCTGGGGCTCCCGTTGTGACAGGTTTTTTCCTCTTCTTTGGTGCTGCTTGTTGGAATGCCCTGGGATGCAAGTTACAAAAAGAATGCTGTATTTCTCTGCTCGGTCTTCTCCCTGATGGGGATTTTTGCAGTGTGTTCGGTGTGAAGATGGAACTTGACGCTTCGCTTTTCAGAAAGGTGCAGCGGCTTCGCAGAGGTGGCCTGCTGTGCAGCAGCAGCATCGTCCTGTTTGCTGTGCAGTGCGAGAGGGAAGCTGAGGAGTGGGAAGGAACTGAACTGAAACTTGAGGCAGAGGAGGAAACGCTACCTTGCCTCAGTCTGGCTGTGTGTGCTTTTCAGGTGTTTGCTGTAGCTTTCTCGTGGGGAGAAGCAGTTTAACTTGGTTATCGTTTGTCGTTGATGTTAAATAGCAGTGCATGCTCTCTACGATGTAATGCTCTGGCATCCATCCCAGCTGGAGCTGGGGTAACGAGGTGCCAGTGTGATACCCTCCTACCACCACGCTGATTTGGAAGTGTGCTCGTAAACCATGAGTGTGCTGCTTGGAGAGTCTGAGAGATGTCAGACTTAGCTGGTTTGGGGGTGCCTTCCTCTCCATTGCTGAGCGTGGTTCCTCCTCCTCCTGACCAACATTCACTTTTACTTTGCTACTCAGTTATTTGCGTAGGAAACACCAGCTGTGCGTAATGGAATACTCAGGTTCTGTAAGTTTGCCTAACTAATTTCCTTTTGTTTTTATTTATTTATTTTTCAATGGGTTACTCTGAGGAAACTGATGAGTCAGAAGTCGCTTATGACTGCTGGGACTGGGGAAGAAAAGGACTTCTCTGCGCAGTTCCTTTTGAGAAGGTTTCTAAATCTCACTGAGAGCAAAAGACAACATTTGATCAACAAGTGGAGTGTGTGTGCTTGCTTTATTTTCTCCCCCAGAGCATTGTTATCCTCTTGCATTATGGATTAAGAATGGATATTCCCTGGGCAAGAGGTTTTTTTTTTTTCTTTTTGAAGTGATGAAATATTCTCGTGTGGATTTATTATAGCCAGTTTCTGTCATATGACTAAGCCAGCGCTCGGTTCTAAATCTGTGTTCTGCTGGATTGATTCAGTGCCCTACAAATGAGGCTTGAGTCACGACTGGATGAGGATTTCACAAATTCTCAGTGCACTTGGCAGACTGCTGATTTTTCTGTTTACAGTTTCCTGCCTGTTGCATCCTGCTTAGCTCAGAGAAGACTTGAGCTCATGTGTGTAGGCGCTTTTAGCTTTCGGGAGGTGAAAATATTAAGCGTTCCTTGCTGTATCTGAGAAAACAAAAGCGCGAAATAAATATATTAATTCAGATATCTTAAAAAAAACTATTTTTCATTGTATTTTTGCTACAGACCTGGTGATGACTGGAAGAAGACTTTAAAACTCCCTCCAAAGGATTTGAGAATCAAAACTTCGGTAAGGATGGGTTGATCTGTGGGACTAAACATTAAATAAGAGATGTGGAAGAAGCTGCAGTGGCAAAATATTTGTCGCAGTGCTGTATTCGTTATGGGAAAGCCAGTATTCCCTTCTCCTCTGTATGGCACCACACAGAGTAGTGGGAGCCCCTCTACACTTGTGGAATGCACTTTGCTGTCTTCCTGCATTGTCAGTCTCTCACAGAGTTAGACATTCTGCGGCTGCAGTCTTGCGACCTAATCTTGTGGATGTGCTTTTTCTGATTATTCAGGACGTGACCTCCACAAAAGGAAACGAGTTTGAAGATTACTGCTTGAAACGGGAGTTGCTGATGGGAATTTTTGAAATGGGCTGGGAAAAACCATCTCCTATCCAGGTTGTTTACAGACTGCTTACAGTGGCATTTAATTCTTATTAATTTATTTAATTTCATATTCACGCGTAAAAGTTGGATGCTCATGATTTGGGAAAACTGAGGGTGTGAATGGTGAACGTGGTGGCCCTGGAGGGGAGGTGAGAGTGGCTGATGCCTGACTAAATCACTAAGTCGTGCTGTGATCGGCCTGACTGGTGCTGTGGAGAAGTTAGCCTGGATTTTCCTTTTTTCCTCAGGAGGCTTTAGTGTGTTAATCCTCTGTTCTGTAACATCCTTCACATATGTAGTTCCAGTGGAAACAGGGCTGTGGTATGAATTTTCTGGAATACTGTGTTACCAGGGCCTGTGTGCTTTGAGTTGTCGCAAAGATAACTACGGCTTAATCACTGTGTTGGTGTTTTTATCGTACGCATCTGGACGGAGCATTATGGAGATTGTGGGAGAGAGATAAATATCTTGAAAAGTTTAATTTTCCGTCCCTCCATCTTGCTTTCACTTAAGGCTTGTTCTGTTAAGAACTGTTGATGTGTGAACTGCAGGGGTTGGGGAGGTTGAGCTCTTTTCATTGCTTTGTGGAGGGTTGTCATTGACACAACTCTGCCTTTTTACTCCTTAAGGCACTAGAAAGCTGTGGCTTGTAGGGAATTTGCTTTAGAACAGATCATCACCTGCCTCTCAAGTAAGCTGGGGACTCTTCAGCTGTTGCTGTAAAACCAGTAAAGTGCAAAGTGATGGGGGCTGTGTTTACCCAGCATTTCAAGGCAATGCTGCTGGGTTTATGAGAAGTGGATCATGGGAGCTTGCAGGCTTGGNGAAAGTTTAGTTTTCCATCCCTCCATCTTACTGTCGCTTTTAAGGCTTGTTCTGTTAAGAACTGTTGATGTGTGAACTGCAGGGGTTGGGGAGGTTGAGCTCTTTTCATTGCTTTGTGGAGGGTTGTCATTGACACAACTCTGCCTTTTTACTCCTTAAGGCACTAGAAAGCTGTGGCTTGTAGGGAATTTGCTTTAGAACAGATCATCACCTGCCTCTCAAGTAAGCTGGGGACTCTTCAGGTGTTGCTGTAAAACCAGTAAAGTGCAAAGTGATGGGGGCTGTGTTTACCCAGCATTTCAAGGCAATGCTGCTGGGTTTATGAGAAGTGGATCATGGGAGCTTGCAGGCTTGGATTGCACAGGTTGGGGTGGTTGTGATGTTGAGATATGGGTGGGGAGCTTTTTCTATAGGAGTTTGCCAGTGGCTATCGCTGTCTCTGCACCTTTTTTTTCCTAGTTTTTACCTTTTTTCCTGCTGTGTCCTTATGGATTTACTGCTCCCTTGGTTCCTGGTCCCCAGTTCTCTTATGACCAGGCAAGAAACAGACTTTGAAGTTGTATGAGGGAGGCAGAGCTGTTGTTTGGCTGGTGAACTCTTTACTGATAACTTTAACCCTCCTGTATTGAGTCTACAATGTGTGCACCTGCAGGATATTCTGTTTATGAAACAGTCGGGTTTAAGGTGATACTTTTAGCACAGAGTTAAATTTGGCCAGCCGCTTTCAGTCGCTAATGTGCGGTTTGTCATTGCCTTTCAGGAGGAGAGCATCCCCATTGCTTTGTCTGGTAGGGATATCTTGGCTAGAGCGAAGAATGGAACAGGCAAGAGTGGAGCCTACCTCATTCCTTTACTTGAACGGCTAGACTTAAAGAAGGACAATATACAAGGTCAGTTGAGATGGATCCTAGCGGCAGCCAGGTAATGGTATTGGTCACTTAAACTGGTCATTGGAATTCAGCAGCGTGGGTTGATCTCTTTGTACTTCCCAGGAAAGTTCATGGGAGAGGTTGGGGTGAGGGGTAGAGTTTTTTAAAGTCTTGTGGTTGCTTTCAGAAGGTTTAAATGGCTGCTGTGGAGGGTGGTATCAAGGATGAAGAACCCTTGTGTGGAATTTGCTTTGTTGTAAGCAGTTTCTAGGTCTTGTTCAGGATATCCAGAGTGGAACTCCACATCCATAGCAGTGTAGCTTTCAACTGTCTGTTTCCTCTTAAGGGTTAGTGTTTTGGGTGCATTGTTTTACTGACGCTGTGCTTTCCTCTGCCAGCAATGGTGATCGTTCCCACCCGTGAGCTGGCCCTGCAGGTCAGTCAAATCTGTATCCAAGTCAGCAAACACATGGGAGGTGCCAAAGTGATGGCAACAACCGGAGGAACCAACTTGCGAGATGACATAATGAGGCTTGATGATACAGGTTGGAGCACTTCTGCTGCGCTATGGTTGTTCTTTCTTTGTGGCTTTCGCAGTCTGGTGGGGGAATTCCTGTTTGTTGCTGTTGTCTGCCCATAACAGAACAGACTGGGATGTGTCTTGTTAGCTGTTTGTGTGCTGTTTTATGTTCTCTCAAACTGATCATACAAAATGTGGCCGTCAGTGCCAAAAACATTGTTTTAGTTGCATTAACCTCTTTTTTTTGTTCCTCTAACCTTACAGTGCATGTGGTGATCGCTACCCCTGGGAGAATTCTCGATCTCATCAAGAAAGGAGTAGCAAAAGTTGAACATGTCCAGATGATAGTATTGGATGAGGCAAGTTGCACTTGTTAAACGTTTTGTGGGATTTTAACACAATGATGCGTCTTAGCGAGTCTCCTCGTTAGGCACAGTGACAAATCAAACTTGGCTTTGAGGCATGGTAAGGTTATAGCTTGTCTGTGTCTCACTGTGTTTGAGAAGGTATTTAGGCAGAAGAATTTTTCTGCACGTGACCCTTTTTAAGCAAGCAGCCCGGGAACATTTGTGTTCCTGGACTTTGCTATCCTGAAGAACAGACTAACAGTTACTGTGAAGTGAGGGAATGCATTTTACTTGGTTTCAGTTCATAATGAGTGAGCTGCGCTTACCACCTAATAGTATGTAAAACTTCTTTATGAACATCTAGTAGCATACAAACTTCTGAGTGAGAGACTGAGAAAATGGCTGTATGGAAGCTGTTGGGTGGCTTTGGTGGGAACCCTGGTAACTGTTTTCAGTTTAGGTTGTTTATTTTTTCCTGAGTTTTGATTCTGCTTAAATCAAAGTGCTGAGAGGCAGGACAGGGCAGGCTTCCTTTTACTGATGGATTCTGTCTTCAGCAGCGATATTGCATGTAGTTTGGAGCGTGGTGTGTGCTGCAGAGGGGACAGTCCCATCCTAAGGGCAGGGAGAATGTTCCTGGTGTTGTGTTTTCTTTTCCCGGTGTGGTACTACCAGATGACTAAAGTCTTGCACCATTCATTTAACCTTCTCTTTATGCCTTATGCTGTTACAGGCAGATAAGTTGCTGTCTCAAGATTTTGTTCAAATAATGGAAGACATTATTCTCACGCTACCTAAAAACAGACAGATTTTGCTCTACTCAGCCACTTTCCCTTTGAGCGTACAGAAGTTCATGGTGAGTACGGGTGCACGAGTGGTGCATAGCTGATAACACTCAGCTTTTTAATGCATCCAGACAGGTTTCATCTATCAGCCACAGCCTAGGACCCAAGTTCGAAAATAATTTTTGACTGTAGTGGGATTAATGAAGAGCTGGGTGTGCGCAGCTCTCACCTGGAAGGCACTAGTTTCCATGTTGTGCCTTAAATACGTACCATCTGCACTCAGTTGCCTCCAGAGGGTTCTCCTGTCTTTCCTGCTCAGTTTCCTTGGATTTATAAGTACTCTTTTGTGGAATTTTGCTGATCTGGTCTGTGTTGTGTGCAGTGTGAAGAACAAGTGGCTAGGTAGCGCATCCTTGCTGTGGAGGAAGGTGGGAAACGCTCGTTTTGCGTGTAGATGCCGGCCTTATCCTTATGTTTGTCTTTCAGAATTCCCATTTGCAGAAGCCCTATGAGATTAATCTGATGGAGGAGCTGACCTTGAAGGGAGTTACCCAGTACTATGCCTATGTAACTGAGCGTCAGAAAGTACACTGCCTCAATACACTGTTCTCCAGGGTAAGTGGCAGGGCTGGGACCAGAAGAATAAGACTGGGCTGGCAAAGAGGGCTTAAGGACACTTTCCCTTGTCAAAATGTGCTGTTGAGCTGAAGGTAAATGCATGTGCTGCTAGTCCTGCACCTCTGTGTTACATAACTCTGTTGATCTTTTTCCCCTCTTGTACAAAAATACATACTGTGTGGATTACCAGCAGCACCTCTGCTTTGCTTTCTCTCGGGGAGCAATTGGGATTTAGATCTTGGGTTATTTGGTAATAAAAAGCTGCGTTTGCTGAGCGTGCCCCTTTTTTATGTGTTCAGCTGCAGATTAACCAGTCGATCATTTTCTGCAACTCCTCTCAACGGGTTGAATTGCTAGCCAAAAAGATCTCCCAGCTGGGCTATTCCTGCTTCTATATCCACGCTAAAATGAGGCAGGTGAGTATGAAGTCTACAGCGGCGTATTCCCCACCACCTCACGCTTTAGTGTATTGCGAATCAAATTTTACGCTCATTTTAAATGTGTGTGTGTTCCTCGAAAACCGAAACCTGTATTGCTTTGCTGTTTGATCTAGTTTTAGACCCCCACCTCTTCCCAAACTGTTAGGTGTAATTGGTCAGGTTAATTAGCGTGGTGATGGCGTACCCTGCCATGCTTTGCCGATGTGCGGAGACATGGCATACCACACTGGGCCTGAGACAGATCGAAAACACAACAAATAAATGAAAATAAGGGTTGGTGGCTTGCTTTGACTCTCGAGTCAGAAGAAGTAATCTCATTACAGTTCCTTTTTTGTAACTCAGATACATCTGAAAGTCACAGTGCTTTGTTTGTTGAGGGTGGCTCTTCAGTTTGGCTTTGTTGATGTGTTTGTGTGTATTTTTTTTTTCCCCCCCAGGAACACCGCAATCGTGTGTTTCACNTATTGCGAATCAAATTTTACGCTCATTTTAAATGTGTGTGTGTTCCTCGAAAACCGAAACCTGTATTGCTTTGCTGTTTGATCTAGTTTTAGACCCCCACCTCTTCCCAAACTGTTAGGTGTAATTGGTCAGGTTAATTAGCGTGGTGATGGCGTACCCTGCCATGCTTTGCCGATGTGCGGAGACATGGCATACCACACTGGGCCTGAGACAGATCGAAAACACAACAAATAAATGAAAATGAGGGTTGGTGGCTTGCTTTGACTCTCTCTCGAGTCAGAAGAATTAATCTTGTTACAGCTCTTTGTTCGTAACTCAAATACATCTGAAAGTCGCAGTGCTTGCTTTGTTGAGGGTGGCTGTTCAGTTTTGCTTTGTTTATGTGTTTGTGTGTGTATTTTTTTTTTCCCCCCAGGAACACCGCAATCGTGTGTTTCACGATTTCCGAAATGGCTTATGCCGCAATCTTGTTTGCACTGGTAAGAGTTCCTAAACGTTTTCCTTATGTGTGGGTGGTGATCAAAAGCAGATTAGCCGTTAGCCTGGGTACAATAGATCACTCGAGTTGTAATAAAACAAACCTGTATGCCCTGGTAAGGTTTGTCAAGCCACGAGTAGCAGGGTGCAGTGCTGCCTTAGGCACGTCGGTGTTTGTCTCTTGTGACAAATCAGGAAGGTGCAGCTTGCAGACACGTCCTTTTACCATGATAGTAAAAGGATTCTGCGCTGGCTTTCTGTGTGTTCGTGTATGCAAGCGCTGAGTTATTGGGCTGTAAAACTGGCTCTGATCACCCGAGTAATTTTTTTCCGTTCTTTAAATGTTTATAGTTCATCTTTTCAAAATGTTCTTATAGTTTTGATTGACCTTGTGTATGATCAGATTTCTCCACTGTGCAGCCTGCTTGGCAGTGTCTGCTGATCGCTACATGTGTCTGTGTTATCTTAAAAACCGCTTGAATCAGGATAAAAGTAGTGGAGCTAGTGGGGTGTGGTTCAGATCTCCAGTCTATTGCAACACTGGCAATGTGCAATCCTGTGCCAGGAGGTGCTTGGATAGAAGACCTGCTCAGTCGAACACTGAAAAAAAAACTAGCTTTGTGCTAATTACTTCCTCTGCATAGATGTGCAGATCTGGCGTTTTCATCATTCTTCTTGTGTTATTCGTGTTTAAAATAGTTGAAGAGCAAGAGGAAGGATTGCATGTAAGATCTTCGATATGAGGGAAGTTTATATCTGGCACCTAGCGCAAGCCAATGTTCGTCATTGTTAATCCTGCCGCCCTAAATAATGCCAGCGTTTGCTGTCATTGAAATTAACTTTCTTCATCATCCTGATCATGTTTCAGATCTGTTTACCCGAGGTATTGATATCCAAGCTGTGAATGTGGTGATAAACTTTGATTTCCCAAAGCTGGCAGAGACTTACCTCCATCGTATTGGCAGATCAGGTGAGAGGAAAAACATGTTTTAGGGGTTGCTTGGCTGACAACTGTGAGGTTTCTCAGTCTAGAATGCTCTTCTGCATTTTATTACTGTATCTGAGCATTATTACAGATAGCTTTGATTTTGGGGAGTGATTTATGTGCCATCCCAGCTGGTTATCTTCACACATAGCTGAATGAAGTGCTATGATTTTGAAACTGGCCCGAGCAGCCTAGTGAGCAAAAAAGCCTCACGCTAAAAGCCAGACTTGTGTATTTTTGCTTCAATCTTGGGAGCCTCACTGATGGTCCTGTTTGCGGTTTGGGAAAATGCTGCACTGAAATCTTAGCTTCTGAGGTTCCTTAAGTGCAGTTTTCTTCTGCACGTGCTCCAAGATATGGTTCTAATGTCTGGGCAGCAGCAAAACACACCTTTGAAGAAAGCACCAAACATAGGAATGTGGTAGGCTTGAGCTGTGTCATTCGGGCTTGTTCAAGGGTTGTGTTATTGAAGAAAGGCTGGACGGGCGTATTGCAGTAGGGGAAGACTTTTTCTTGGTAATTAATGAGGTTTAGTCAGAGCATTTTGAACCTCTTGGGTTTTCCTATCACTATAGCAGTATGTAACTCCGTACCAAAACCTGATGTGAAACCGGTAGAGACATGCAGCGGGGTCTGGGGTTGTTTTCTTACCAGGGAGTGATTTTAACTCCACAGCCTGCACATTTTTCAGTCAGCTTCCTGTTACTCACTTCAGTTTTGTTCTGCTTCTGTCAAGGTCGCTTTGGTCATCTTGGCCTGGCCATCAACTTGATCACCTATGATGATCGATTCAACCTGAAAAGTATTGAGGAACAGCTGGGAACCGAGATCAAACCCATCCCGAGCAACATTGACAAGAGCCTGTACGTGGCAGAATACCACAGCGAGCCTGTAGAAGATGAGAAACAGTAAAAATGTGCGTATGTCAATGCTGTCCTGAACAGAGAGGTGTCAGATGAATGTAACTGCAGGGGAAGGGCAGAACTGGTGCGCTCAAGAGGCTTTGAGTGTGGAAACAAGGGCTTGAAATAAACTGCAAATTCGAGGAATTGGTTCAGATACGCTGAAGCTGGGAGCGAGGGATGAGTAATTGTTAGTTGTTTTAATTGAAATGCTGACCACATGCTAAAGAGACTAAAGACAGGGGAGAAGGGAGAGTAGAGAATGGTGTTTGGAATGTCTACTAGTAGCCTAGAAAACTATTTCTGTAGAAGAGCCTAAGCACCTTGTTAGATAGAAGAGACTGGTTCGGGTTTGAGGTGCTGTGTCACTTGCATCCTTTGCTTCATGGAACTCCTGCAAGTACACAAGTGTAGGGAGCAAAGCTGCAATTCACCTTTACTGCCACTCGAGGTCATCGGCCAGGCTTTTAAGTAAAGGTTTCTCTGTCAAAGACTCCCTAGTCTTCCCTTCATCATTTTCTCAGAGAAAACTGCTGAGTCGAATCCTTTTTATTAGAAGAAAACTTGTCCTGGATTGCTGTCAAGCCAGGTAGCTACAGGATGATGTTTGGTCTGGGTTTAGTTAAGATGCTCTGTCAAGCAAGATCAGACACCACGCAGTTTGGGTTGGAAATCATTCTTTTGTGTACTCTTATTGGAAGCTGTGAATTGGAAAGAATCACAGGGAAGCTGCTGAAATTCTTGGGTGACATGAGAAAAGTGTCTGTGGGCGCAGACTGCTGGATAGCACTGAAATGAGCCCACATCCCTTCGAAATCGTTCAGGGATAGTCCAGGCCAGTCACGACGAGCTGCCTCGCAGCCTCTGCTTTGCTGGCTGAGCTTTCTCCATCTTATCTACATAAATAAGACCCCAGGTGATGAACTTGGAGGAGGTTTCCGGGTGGCTTCTGTAAGGGAAATGCTGTGACCTTGCCCTGAGCACTGTTTGCCCCTTCTGAAAAGACAAACTTACAGGTAGCTGTGCTCTGTAGGCGTAGTAGGGCGTCAGCAGCACCTTCTGCGAAGCTGGGGCTGAGGTTCAGCCATCGCAGATGCCCTTTGCTTTTCCGGGAATGCTGCGGAGTCAGTGGGGTTTGTTGCTTGCGTTCTGGTTTTGCACAGAATCGATATAACTAGTGGGTGTTGCGGTTGTGTTTTGGTTTGTTTCCTTGTAGGCTTTTGATTACACATACCAGAAGGTGAAGCCCTTGGATTCGGATCTGTGACACATCGTTTCTTTGGGGATACCCTTCTCTTTGTGGGTTTTTCTTCGTCTTTTCATTTCGGAACTATGAAGACTAAAGAGCTCGGCCTTTTTTTCTTTTTAAATTTGGCAGCAAGGAAGAAAGAAGATAACAGGAGGAATGTCTTTTTGTTTTTCCACTCGTTTGCACTGTGTGCTGATTGAACATTAGTTGCACTAACTGCTGGTTTTAAAATTTTTTTTTCTTTGGGTGGGAGGGGCAGCAAGGGAAGAAGAGAAACCCTGAAAAGAGAAGAATCTTGATGAACACGAGCTTGTCTGCGATTTCAAATTCTTCAACCATCAACTGAGTGCATTTCAACTTCTCCCTGGTTACTCATCTGTTTTTAAGCTACAGAGCTTGTTACTTATTCGTGCAAAGTGCCTTATGCTATGAGACCATTCAGAATATCACCTTTCCGACACAGCCCAAGGAGTCAACAGCCATTTTTGGTTTCAGGTCAAAGTTCCCCTCTTTTTCCCCCTCTCCTCCTCCCCAAGTACTCGAGCCCAGGGCTGGGAGGTGAAATGTATTGGTAATACTACTTATGTCTTCAATTTTTGTTTTTTGTTTTTTTTTTTAATTGGAGGAGTTGATATGCATCTGCTGTTCACACCCACATTGTAAATACCTGTATTTAAAATGAAACCAACTGAAAATCTGGGCTGATGAGGTGCAGCATCGTAGCTCCAGAAGGAAAGAGCAGCCTGTCATCCTTTGCAGGAGCCATACGAAAAGCTCTGTGCTCTAGCAGAACACTAAATGACTGGTTTCCATAAGAGTCTCCATTTGTAGTTACAGCACTTGATCCGTAGACTTGTTTCAGAGCCATGGCCGTCTTTCCTCTGGTGCAGTGTGTCCCATAGAAAATCAGATGTGTATATTGTACAAACTTTGTAAATACGATTTTTTTTTTTTTCTGTTTGGGTTCATATATAACTTTTTCTTTTGTGATGAAGGTTGCTGGGGTTAAAGGGATTTGACTGATTATGGGAGCAGCTATAGATGAGAGGGGCTCAGTTTTCTGCAACACTAACCAAGGAGAAGCGCTCTGACCTCTGTGAAGAGCAGGTTTCTGCAAGCACCCGTTGGCGCAGGGTCAATTTGCTCTGGTGTTAGCAACACTGTCCTGTACTGCTCATGTGTGGGAGAGCATCTGTGAGGCTTCCAGGCCTCCCAAGTCTGTAACTCAGCCTGTTGGGAGATCTGTGGTTTCCCCCTTTAAATTTCAGGAGCCTCTGTGGCCAGAGGGAGATCCCGCAGGTGTCAGTATATGCATGAGGCATGGATTTGGGGTTAAAAAAAACCATAGAAAAAACTAATGTGCGTGCATAAACTGACAGTTGTGGAGCTGTGTGGGATTGATTTCCTTCCTGCAGCGCTTTCTGCCCAGAGTGGCCTCTATCCAGACTGGTGAGCGGGGAAGGGCAAACCCTGCTCCTGTCAGAAGCTGCAGAAGGCTGCTTGCCATCTCCTCTGGTTCTGACACGAATTGCTGGCTGGCGTTTTGCGTTGTATATTGCTGAAAAGTTCTTTCTGGTCCAGTAGTGTTGCTTTGAATTGTGCCCCTCCCAACATGCTTGATGTTTGGCCTGATCTCCAGGCAAAAGGAGTGAGACAAATCAAAACCAGTACTCTTTTTAAATTCCCTTTTAGCCTGTTCACCACTGCTGTCAGGAGGCACCTGGATGAACGCAGCCCCTTCCGCTCTGTTGTTATTGCGTATACAGATGCTGCACTCACACCACGCTTGCTTACCTTGAGGCAGGAATTTGTCGTCTTAATTTCTCCCTGTTTAGACCCTTTTTAAAAAAAAAAAATTCAAGTAAAACTGCTTGTGGACTCAAGTAAAACAAGGTGGACTTACTTGTCCCGTTTCCTTGAGGATCGTAACTAGATGCCAGGTGCCTCCTGACAACGACTTTACCGGACGGAAAGGATTTTGTGTTTGGGATTTCTGTTTTTTCCTTTTGTCAGCAGTGACTCCATAATTGTAGCAAATGCTGCACTAGAGTACAAACTCGAGAGCGTGGTCACAGGCGCTCTGTGAGCCGCACAGCTTACATCCGACTGGCAGGTACTATGTGTAAACAGTTTTGGGGTGCTTTTTGGGGTGGGGGGTGGGAGTTTGTGGGTGGTAACTTTGACCAAAAGTAAAATCTTGCTCTTGTACTGCAGCCAGCTTATGATTTTTCCAGAGAGACAGGAGAAGAGGGATCATTTTAGTTCAACAGAGACGTGGAAAATGTAAATAGGAGTTCTGTATCTTACCAGGGCACATGTGTGTAACGAGAACAGGATAGCAGCATCTGTTGCGTGTGCTCTGTTGGATTTGGAGTAGGTTAGCCTAGTGCCATGCGTTGTCGGTCCCTCTGGAAGCACAGAACTTGTGAAAAGTATTACTTTAACTTGGCCTCGGATGAGGAGTGGCACTTACCTGAGCTATCGGGGGCACCACTTTTAGGTGGCTTCTTCTCGAGAAGGAAGCGACCTATTTTTGGTGCTGGTAGGCTATCTCTAACTGTCATGATCTTGTGGATGGAAAGATGCTCCAAAGGACTAGGATAATCCTAGGCTTTTTTGGGTTTGTTTTGTTGTTTATTTTTTTGTTTTGTTTGTTTGTTCCCTACCCAGGAGTTAAGAAGCGTGTGTAAATCTTAGCTAGCTGAAATTTCTTGCGAGCTCCTGTTTTTGCTGGTCCCATACCAGCCCTGACACTTAGGTTGGAGCCCTCAGTAAGAGCCCTAGGTCCAACGCTGCCTCTGGCAAAGATGATGTGGAGGAGAATCCAGTGTGTTCCCTGCTTTTCCTCTAGCAAGTCTAGGAGCATCACTGAGTGACTCTTGATTAGATGGAGCTTCGTGGTTTGGTGAAGTGGCTGTGGAGAGGGTGACTTGGATCTCCAAGGAAGCTCCGGGCTGGGCTCTGAGTGTGCTGTCAGGAGTGCCCTTGTGGAGGGCTTTTCCCAAAGGGAGGGGGGTGGGTCGGTCTCAAATACATGTTTCAATTTCCAGAATGAGATGGGAGCATCTTTCCTTTGCCCTCTGACTTTTAGTGGGTAAGATCAGGGAGGCTCAACATGAATTCATGTTGCGTACGTGTTGGTATCAAATCATCTCATTCTGATCTTTTTGTTCTTTATTTTTACTTGGGACGGGGAGGGTGTCTGCTCCAAGGATTTAAAAATGCTTTCTTCACGCTCTTGTGTTTTTCAAGTGACCGATAGGACACAAACCTGAGCAGACGGCTGTCCTGCCTCAGTTTCCATTCTAGATGTTACGGAGGTGCCATGCCACGGCTTCCGCGCTGCTGTCGTGGTGGTTCTTACCCTGGTGCTGGACTTGTCGGTGCCGCTGTGGCCGGGCAGCTGTTGCTTCCTGAGGATGGAGCGAGTTCTGTCCTGGGAATGCTGGTGGTACAGCTGCCGCGGCGCAGTTTGGGCAGTAGCTGTCTGAAGTTTCAGATTGCTGTGAGCTTCTGGTCCATCTTCTGTGAATTGCAGTTTCTCCTCCTACTAAACCAGGTCTCTGGACCAAGGAGCGTGCATCTGACCTTCTGAGCCAGGCTTTGGCTGGCTGCGTGCGGGTTTTGCTGCATTGGCCGTTGTTTGATGTGTCCCTGTGTGGAAGCATTGTTAAATTCTGCTGTAGACAAGTCAGGGAAGGGGAAGGAGGGGTGGGGGGAGGGATGGGCTCATTAAGATACAGCCTTGCTGTATTTTAACCAATAATTACGGGGAAGGGGTGTCAGGAGAAGAAAATAGTCACTTGTTCCCTTTATTGAAAGAAACTGGAACTTTTATTTCAAGAAACGAAATGATTTGCAATTTGGGTGGAACGTCTTAATCCACCGGTCCCTAGTCAAGAGTTTGGTATTCCTACTGTTAACCAGCAAACACCACGGTCTAGTTCTTGAAAAAGAAAACATTCAGGGGCGGGGGGGGGAAATTGGCTTTCTGTTAAATCGGCAATTGGCAAAGTGTCCAGCGGAGCTCGGCTTTTGTTGAGAACGTGTTTCTCGGGCCGTACGGGCGGCGCCGCACGGGCTCGCGGGGAGCTTCCCGAGTTCCCGGTGCGAAGCAGATGAATGGTAAAATCCCGGTTTTGTTGATTCAAGTAAATAAAAAGCTCCCTGGAACTCGAGTTTGGTCTGTGTCTTAACTTTGGGGGTGTGTGGGGGAAGAGAAACCAAGTGGGGGCGTGGCCAATGGCGAGGGGGCGTGACCAGGACAAGAGGGACTTATAAATGAGGGGGCGTGGCCTCAGGCGCAGCGGCCGACGGGAAGGGCCGAGCCGGGGGGAAGGTCCTCCAAGATGGCGGCGTACCTGCAGTGGCGCCGCTTCCTCTTCTTCGACCGGGAGGTCCTGAAGGAGCCGCCGGGGCCGGACGGGCCGGGCGGGAAGCCGTTCGCCCTGCCTCCCGGCATCGCCGTGTGCGACTCGGGCCGCGGCAGCCTGGTGTTCGGGGATATCCTGGCTTGGGGAGCGGCGGGGCCGGGGGGCGGGCGGGGGCGGCTGTCGTGGCTGGCGAGTTGCGGGCCTTGACCGCTGCACATATGGAAGGGCAGATCTGGTTCGTGCCGCGCTCCCTGCGGCCCAGCGGCTTCCAGGCCTACAAGCTGCGAGTGACGCATCTCTACCAGCTGAAACAGCACAGCATCCTGGTCTCTGTGGGCGAGGACGAGGAAGGCATCAACCCCCTGGTGAGTCCGAGGAAGGGGCTGGAGAAACAGGAGTTCTGAGAGCGACTGAGGGGCCTGGTGGTGTTTAGCCTGCAGGAGAGGAGGCTGAGGGGAGAGCGCATGGCTGTTTGCAGCTCCTAGAAAGAAGGTGGTGAGGTGGGTGCTGGGCTGTGCTCCCAAGCGACAATCATAGAATCACTAGGTTGGAAAGGACCCCCCAGATCATTGAGTGCAACCATTCTTATCACACACTAAATCATGCCCCTCAGTACCTTGTCCACCTGTCCCTTAAACCCCTCCAGGGAAAGTGAATCAACCACCTCCCTGGGCAGCCTCTGACACTGCCCAATGACCCTTTCTGTGAAAGTTGTTTTCCTAATGTCCAGCCTAAATCTCTCCTGGTGGAGCTTAAGGCCATTCCCTCTCATCCTGTCCCCTGTCCCTTGGGAGAAGAGCCCAGCTCCCTCCTCTCCACAACCTCCTTGCGGGTAGTTGGAGAGAGCAGTGAGGCCTCCTCCAGGATAAACACCCTGAGCTCTCTTAGCCGCTCCTCTTGTTCTCCAGCCCCTTCCCCAGCTTCGTTGCTCTTCTGTGGACTCACTCCAGAGCCTCAACATCCTTCTTGTGGTGAGGGGCCCACAACTGAACACAGGATTTGAGGTGCAATCTCACCGGTGCCGACAAGTGATGGGATGAGAGGAAATGGCCTCAAGTTGTGCCAGGAGAGGTTTAGACTGGATATGAGGGAGAAGTTCTTTACTGAAAGGATGGTGAAATGTGGTACCAGACTGCCTAGGGAAGTGGTGGAGTCACCATCCCCAGAGGTGGATGTGTGGCTGTGGCACTTGGGGACACAGCTTAGTAAGCACAGCGGGGTTGAGCTGATGGTTGGACTGGATTTGCTTAGAGGTCTCAAACCTTAACGATTCAGCAGTTCTCTGATTGGTGCAATTCTTATTAAAGTAGCTTGCTCCTCTGGGCACTGCTATGTTTTAATGCTGGGTCTTGGCCTTCTCATGCCTCACACATTGCTTATGCCTGGTTGTTGTTATCTGTAGGTTAAAGTCTGGAACCTGGAGAAAAGAGATGGGGGCAATCCTCTTTGCACACGCATTTTTCCAGCAATTCCGGGTAACAAGCCCACGGTTGTATCCTGCCTAACCGTCCACGAGAATCTGAATTTCATGGCTATTGGTAAGTAAAACAGAACTGCAATAGCTTTAAGAAACGTGTTACGGTCCTTACACAGATGAAAGGAATTTTAACAGGTAGCACGAAAATCAGCATAGAATTACCGGTCAGATTGTCTTCTCACGCAGTTTTTATGTTGCCCTCAAAGAGGGGTGGTGTATCGTGCACTGCATGAATGCTTGAGAATAGAAATAACATATGTTTAGCTTGAGCCTGCATTTGTTACAGTAATAACTTTGGTACTAGAAAGGGAAGCAGATATTTTCAGTTGATGTCCTCTTTCCTCACCAGTCAGTAGGGTTACACGTTTATTGAACTTAGTACGAAACCTGGGTTTTGTTGTAGTGCAGGAAAAACCATCAGATTTGCGATACCTCGTAGAATCATAGAATCACCAGGTTGGAGACCCACTGGATCGAGTCCAACCATTCCCATCAAACACTAAACCACGTCCCTCAGCACCTCATCCACCCATCCCTTAAACCCCTCCAGGGAAGGTGAATCAACCCCCTTCCTGGGCAGCCTCTGACACTGCCCAATGACCCTTTCTGTGAAGAATTTTTTCCTAATGTCCAGCCTGAACCTCCCCTGGAGGAGCTTGAGGCCATTCCCTCTCATCCTGTCCCCTGTCCCTTGGGAGAAGAGCCCAGCTCCCTCCTCTCCACAACTTCCTCTCAGGTAGTTGGAGAGAGCAGTGAGGTCTCTCCTCAGCCTCCTCTTCTCTAGGCTAAACAACCCAAACTGAATTATAGTCCCAAATTGAAGTAAGAAGACTGGGAACTTGCTTGAAAAGACTGACTTTTCCCTTGCAAACAGTCTTTCTCCAAAGATACATGATGTGATAAAACAGACTGTCTAGAGTCATAACTTGGTTTTATGCAAAGCTGCATTAATGACAAATCTCCCTCATAAATTACAAATCTCATGTTACAAAGGGCTTTTCAAGCACTGTATGGAAGTCTCTTTTTAAAAGCAAAAAGCCAATTTCCCTTTTTGAATTTAACTCTTCCTTTGTCATATTTCCTGCTTATCTTGTGGCAGAGTGCGAGCAGTGATGGTGTGAGGTTACAATTGCTTTCAGTGCCTTGGTTCCTGCACTGGACTCAAAGAGCTTTCTGCTTGCGTGTTGCAGCCTTCCAGCCTGGAGTGGCTGGCAGGGCTGGGGCTGGATAATTTAAAGGTGCTGTATGAGTAACGGCTTAGTCTGTCCTGCGTGTCAGGTTTTGCAGATGGCAGCGTTGTCCTTACGAAAGGCGACATCACACGAGACCGGCACAGCAAGACCCAGATCCTCCACGAAGGCAGCTATCCTGTTACTGGCCTGGCCTTCCGACAGTCTGGCAAAACAACACATCTGTTCGTGGCGACCACAGAGAACATCCAGGTGGGAAGTTAAAAACGGGACTGTGGGCATCGGAGTCTGATTAGGAGCAATCCCCAAGACCTCGCGTTTCTTCTGCAGTCTTACTTGCTTTCAGTGAAGGATTATCCTCGCCTGGAGCTGGACACTCGTGGCTGTGGCTTGTGCTGCTCGTCTCTCAGCGACCCCTCCCAGGACCTCCAGTTCGTCGTGGCGGGAAACGAGTGCGTGTACCTCTATCAGCCAGATGAGCGCGGCCCCTGCTTTGCCTTTGAGGGACAGAAGCTGATCGTTCACTGGTATCGGGGCTACCTCATCATTGTCTCCAAGGACCGAAAGACTTCTCCAAAGTAGGGCTCCATGGAACAGATGAGTTCTTTCGGCTCTTGCAGCTTCCCGCTTTCCCTCTTTTTCCTCCTTCCCTGTGACGCTTCGCTCTTGGGGGCCAATGGCAGCTTTGTCAGAGGCTGTTAAGGTTCATCCAGACCCATTTATCCATTTACTTCTCTCGTGACACTAGTGTAGTTAAGCATGCTGAACGAGTGGAATTTTTTTCCTAGTCCTCTAAATTTACCTGTTGAACTCTCAGATGGAATTTGTGCTTGAATAAGTGGTGTGTTGTCTCTGGGTCTGATTAATTACCTGCGTAGACCCCATTTGTCTTGCTCTTTGCACATCCCTGGTTTGTATCGATATCAAGAATTCAAGTTGCACTGTCCTTACGTTCTAAAACCTCCTTCTGCTCTCCAGGTCAGAGTTTGCTGGGAATGAGGCGCAGAATTCAGACAAGCAGGTCCTGAATATCTACGACTTGTGCAACAAATTCATTGCGTACAGCTCCATCTTTGACGATATAGTGGATGTGTTAGCGGAGTGGGGCTCTCTGTACGTACTGACCAGAGATGGGAAGATTCACGTCCTGCAGGAGAAGGACACGCAAACCAAACTCGAGGCACGTAAATCTGTTTTGTTACTAGTCTCTGCCTTCTGTCTGCGAGATTGTACTGGCTCTGCAGATTGAAAAGCCAAACCGCTCAGGTGAGTGAGTTACCCAGCCAGTGACCCAATAGCTTTTCAGCATAATCCATGGTATAAGCCAGTTGGTGTTTAAAAGCCTGAAGACACGTATGTGGAAAGCACCAAAAAGAAGAAATAACTCATTTTCCAGGCACGTTTGAACTATTTCTGTGGAGTGTTGTTTCCATCATGCTGTTCTTATGTTATATATATGTTCTTATGTTACGGTTGGACTCGATGATCCGGTGGGTCTCTTCCAGCCTGGTTGTTCTATGATTCTATATTTAACAGATGCTGTTTAGAAAGAACTTATTTGAAATGGCCATTAACCTGGCCAAGAGCCACCACTTGGACAGCGATGGTTTGTCGGAGATTTTCCGGCAGTACGGCGATCATCTCTACAACAAGGGGAACCACGATGGAGCCATCCAGCAGTACATAAGGTAAGAGGTTATCCTGTGGAGCCGTGACAGGTAGGAGCTACGGAGTCCTTGATTTCCGTTTAAGCCCAGAAACAGAAACTAACAAACTCCTCGAAAGGCGTGACTTGAGGTGAAAATCCTGCCTGTATTAAAACATCAGTGAGATTATGGTCTTTCAATGTAATCAGTTATTTATTTATTAATTTGTTTATTTCTCAGGAAAAAAAAAATCACAGAAAGGGTCATCGGGCACTGGAACAGGCTGGCCAGGGAGGTGATTGAGTCACCATCCCTGGAGGGGTTTAAGCGATGGGTAGACAAGGTGCTCAGGAAGCGCTGGAGAACAAGCCTTATGAGGAGCAGCTGAGGGAGCTGGGGGTGTTTAGCCTGGAGAAGAGGAGGCTGAGGGGAGACCTCATTGCTCTNGGAAATTCCTGGATGCTCAGCGTATCCACAACCTCACTGCGTACCTGCAGACGCTCCACCTGCAGTCCCTGGCCAACGCAGACCACACTACGCTCCTGCTGAACTGCTACACCAAACTCAAAGACAGCTCCAAGCTGGAGGAGTTCATTAAGGTATTTGGGGAAGGTTAAATGGTTCAGAGTCATTGTAGTTCAAAAGAGGTGGCGGTGACATTGTGAATTGGCCCCTGTGGAGCTGCTGAGAGAAGAATGGATTTGTCCCTTGGTGTCCCTGTTTCTGCTGCATTATTTCCAAGCTCTTGGTTACATTCTCAGTTTGGCTGGCTTGCCATCGAAGTCTGGAGCTTGCTGCCACTGTAACCAAGTTTAGGCGAGGCAGTTAGGCTGTTTCCTTCCTGCATGGGTGATTTTTCCTTTGTGTTGGGAGGTATTGAGTTGTCCCTGCTCTGGCTTTTCTTCTGTTCCATAAAAGACTGACCTTGCAGACTGGGGGAATTGCCGAGGGACCATCTTTCTGATTTTGCTCTTGCAGACGAGCGAGAGCGAGGTCCGCTTTGATGTGGAAACGGCCATCAAGGTGCTTCGCCAAGCAGGTTACTACTCGCACGCCGTGTACCTGGCAGAGAAGCACGCGCATCATGAGTGGTACCTCAAAATCCAGCTAGAGGACATCAAGGTGAGCAGCTGTTATTGCTCCCGTGTTCTTACTGGGAACAGTTCCTGCTGCTCTGTGGTGTGTTGGCTTTCACGGGCTTGTGGGGCAGACTAAGGGTGGGAGTCAGAGGGGGTGGCTTGTTCTGTGTCAGATGTGGCTTTATAAGTGGCCTTTAAGAAGAATCATAGAATCACCAGGTTGGAAGAGACGCACTGGATCATCGAGTCCAACCATTCCTATCAAACACTAAACTAAAGAAGGAGGGTCAGTAGTAAGAGATGGATCTAAATCACACGCTCTCTATCCTGGGCCCCAGCCAGGCTTTCTTTGTGGGGAGGAAAACAAGCAGGAATAGTGCACTGGGTGATAATTCAAAGCAAACAGTGTTTCTGCCATGCTCACAGCATGTTTTGAATGGTTTCTGTCCTGGCCTCGAAGAGGAGAGCAGAGGCCGGTGTTGTGTGAGGATTTTGCTGGCTGTCTCCGCAGAACTACCAAGAGGCTTTGCGCTACATCGGAAAACTGCCTTTCGATCAGGCAGAGAGCAACATGAAGCGGTACGGTAAAATCCTGATGCACCATGTCCCCAACGAGACCACAGAACTGCTGAAGATCCTCTGCACCGATTACCGGCCATCGGGAGATAATGAAGGCCCTGGAGTGCTGGAAGGGCAAAAGGTAGGGTTTGCGTGGACAGAGCTGTTGTTCTCGAGTAATAACGCTGCAGCCAGCGAGCGCTTCTCCATGCCTTGTGGTCTTGGTGTTTCGGGTGTAGCAAGAAGCCCTGGCTGGGTGCACTGGTGGCCCCAGAGACCATTTAAAGCTATCGCTCAGGACTGATTCTCACCATAATTGTCATCCCACACTGTGCTGCATCCATCATGTCACAGACTCTGGGAATGAGCCCTCTGCACGGCAGGGGAGAAGCACCCGTCTGGCTGCAACTGATCTGGGTGCTCGATTTTTTTTTCTGTGTTACAGGCTAATTCAGAGGAGTTCATCCCTGTCTTTGCAAACAACTCGCGGGAACTGAAGGCTTTTCTGGAGCACATGACTGAAGTGCAGGCTGACTCCCCGCAGGGTGTCTATGACACTTTACTGGAACTTCGGCTCCAGAACTGGGCGCATGAACAAGATGAGCAGGTTTGAGCTCCTCCGGCCTTGTGATTTGAGCGGGAGAGTTGGTAGCTTTGAATCCTGCTTGCGTTCCTGCAAAGCTGTAACCTTTCCAGATGGGCCTTGCCTCATGTTAGCAATGCATGTGCGGGCAGATAAATGGGAGAGCAGCCTGCTAGCCAGCAGAATATTCCTTTCAGCAAGGCTGTGCTTGTTTTGTATGAATCTCATTTAACAGATTCCAGACAATACAACCTCTGTAAGCAGATGGCTGTTCCACAAAAGCAGCTCTGTTTGCTTTCCTGGATCTCTGAGGGTGCTGACTGTTTGGGCAAAGAAAATCGTGTCCTATTTGCTTAAAAAAGCCAGAGGGCAAACCCGTCCTCCCCTGTGAAAGAGCTGCAGGTCGTTCTCAGGTCTTAATGCAAAATGTTCACTCTGAGCGTGCGTTGCTCTCCCTGACCTCTCCCCCTTCTCTGTAGATCAAGGAGAAGCTGCACAATGAAGCCCTCACCCTCCTGAAGAGTGGAAGGTTCAGAACGGTCTTTGACAAGGCGTTGGTCTTATGTCAGATGCACAATTTCAAGGATGGTGTCCTCTACCTCTACGAGCAGGGCAAACTGTGAGTGTTGCTCCTGGCCATAGGGTCCCGTCCCTCCCAACCACTGTAGGGATTTCTGAGCTGTAAGTGTCCTTGTCTTACAACAGTAACGGCCTCTTTAGTGTCTCAGAAACTCAGTGGAATATATTTTGTTGATAGAGCAGGGAGGTTACACAGAGCGAACAACAGAGCTGTGTTGGCTTGATGTGACTGTGGGGATTGCATGGCTGAACTCAAAAGGAGAGGTGGATTGTTGCAGCTGATGAGTCTCTTTTTCCTCTAGTTTCCAACAGATCATGCACTACCACATGCAGAACGAGCAGTACAAGAAGGTGATCGAGGTGTGTGAGTTGTATGGAGACCAAGAGGCTTGTCTCTGGGAACAGGCCCTCGGATACTTCGCGCGGAAGGAGGAAGACTGCAAAGAGTATATTGCTGCCGTGCTGAAACACATCGAGAACAAGAACCTTATGCCTCCGCTGCTCGGTAATAACGACGTGTCACCCCAAATCCTGCCCCCAAACCAGTTTATAACGTTCTATAGAAGTTCGAGAGAAGTATCAATGAAGTTTGAGCCCTCTATTTGAAGTAATATCCTGCTTTGTACAGAAAAATTATGTCAGTCACAGCTCCCTAATTAGGAAAGAGGATCTGCTGTGTCAGTTATAGAGATGTCTGTACATGATTTCTGCTCTTTTTTCTGCTCTTCTGGAGGCCATCAGCCTGTCCGGGTGGGATCAGCGCGGTGGCATTTTATTTGCTGGTGTTTTAACATCTCGGTTGCTCTCAGTTGTGCAGACGCTGGCTCACAACTCCACCGCCACCCTCTCCGTGATTAAGGATTATCTCGTCAACAAGCTACAGAAGCAGAGCCGCCAGATAGAGCAGGATGAGCAGAGAATTCAGAAATACCGAGAGGAAACTACGCGGATCCGCCACGAGATTGAGGAGCTAAAAGCAAGGTGCGGGGCCGTGTGCCGTCTTGTCTTAGGGTAGAACTTTTTTTCTTTTATTAAGGGACAATATGCTTTGTCTTAACTCACCTTTCTGCCGCCTCTTGCTTCCTCAGTCCCAAGATCTTTCAGAAGACCAAATGCAGCATTTGCACCAGCGCCCTGGAGCTGCCCTCCGTCCATTTCCTCTGCGGACACTCCTTCCACCAGCATTGCTTCGAAAGCTACTCCGAGAGCGATTCGGAATGTCCCACTTGCATGCCAGAGAACCGCAAAGTGATGGACATGATCCGAGCCCAGGAGCAGAAGAGAGATCTGCACGACCAGTTTCAGCATCAGGTCAGGGAATACTGCCTGCTTTACTGAGTTTGAATAGATTGGGTTTGGATTCACAGAACCACTAGGTTGGAAAAGACCCCCGGGATCATCGAGTTACAGGTCCTGAGACTGGGCTGACAGCTTTTTATAAACGGGGTTGTGTCTGGTTGGGATAACGAGGCGTTAGGCCCTAGGGTGGCTGCATTATGTGTAGTTTTAATCTCTGAAATGGTGGGAACACCGGAGCTGCCCTAGTGTCTCTTCAGCTTCTCCAGAGGTAAAACTCTTCTTCCCTGGCCCTGAAACAGACCTGTGAGTGGGTGCGATGGATTGTCAGCAACTTTTATAGCCCAAATTAGAAAAAAAAAATTCCCAGAAAGGATGATTGGGCAGTGGCAGAGGCTGCCCAGGGAGGGGGTTGAGTCACCTTCCCTGGAGGGGTTTAAGGGACAGGTGGATGAGGTGCTAAGGGATGTGGTTTAGTGATTGATAGGAACGGTTGGACTTGATGATCTTGTGGGTCTTTTCCAACCTGGTGATTCTATGATTCTAAGTTAAGGAGGAGGGATCAGGATGGGGCCAGTTCGGTGCCCCGGGGCTGTGCTAGCAGCGTCGCATCCGTGTGGCTCTTTACCAGGACCAAGCGGGGAAGCCGAGAACGGGGCATGTGCCAGAAGGCAGCAGCACCCGTTGTAGCGAGGGCAGGCCCCGGAGCAGCGGGAAGGCCCCGGGGCTGGGCTCGGTCACGGGCTGGGAGGACGGGCCCGCGGGTCCCGGCTGACGCCGCGTTCTTTCCGGCAGCTCAAATGTTCGAACGACGGCTTCTCCGTGGTGGCCGACTACTTCGGGAGAGGCGTCTTCAACAAGCTGACCCTCATCACCGACCCGCCCCCGCGGAAAGCGGCGGCCCCGGAGGCCGCGGCGCGCAGCACATGAATAAACCGGGGGGACACGGCAGTGGCGGCGGCTCCGTGATGGGGGGGCGGTCACGTGGGTGGGAGGTGGCTGTGTCGGTCACGTGAACAGCGAAGGGGCGGTCGCTGGGTTGGTCACGTNCGTGGCTGTGAGGGGGACGAATGAGAGAGGGGTCGTGGCTGTGAGGGGGTGAGGGAGAGAGGGGTCGTCACTGTGAGGGGGATGAGGGAGAGCGGGGTCGTGACTCGGAGGAGAGGGGAAGCAGCGGGACCATGACTTTGGGGAGGTCGGGGGAAACACCGGGGCCGTGACTTGGGGTGGGGAAGAGGGGACACCGGGGCCGTGACTTGGGAGGGGAGGGGGGCGGCAGCGGGGCCGTGACTCGGGGGTTGGGGGTA
>WAAB01024234.1:53564-87799 GCA_013389865.1 Piaya cayana
GTTGCCTGGGAGACACCTGAGGTGCTGAGATCACGTGGTGTGTTTTGTTTTCCTGTTCCTTCCCGCAGATGTGCTGCTGGCACATGCCTCGCTGTTACTTGATTCTTTGGGCAAACAGCCTTCTGGGAGACAGGTCTGCTCACTGGCCCCCGGAGCTGGGCAGTCACTGGCAGCTGAAGCTACCATTATATTGGAGGTGAGCTCCCGACTGCAAAAACTCAACGCAAATACCTGCTGCAGGGGTGTTCTGGATGTGAACCTCTAGCAGGAGATGAGGGTGATGAGGCCTGGGCTCGTTGCAGACTCTTAGGCCAAGGAGAGGTTGTCACCTGGGCCTTGGTCTCAGAGCCTCCCTCCACACAGCTGCTGTTGTAGTGAGGATGGCTTCTTGGTGCCCAGAGTAGTAGCTTCTGTCACCTGTATGCCTGACTGAGCTGTGCTTTACTCCTTGCANTAGCAGTATCTTCTATCACCTGTATGCCTGCCTTCCTGTACGGGAGGAGGAGAGCCTCTCTGAGCTGTGCTTTACTCCTTGCAGCTGCTATTCCAGGAGTCTCCTGCGTCTCTGAATGCTCAGCACGCCTCGTCTCTGCGAACTAGCATCACTCCCACTAAGAAGGTGGAGATGGACAGGACCATCATGCCCGACGGCACCATCGTCACCACTGTCACCACGATCCAGTCCCGGCCTAAGGCAGACTGCAAAATGGGTGAGGATACACTGCTGCCGGCATCTTCCGTGGGCGGCCGCGGCCTCCGCTGCGATATTCCCAAGGCAGCAGCAAAACTGTTTATCCGTTGTATGTGGTAGTTGCTGCAGACTTGCACCTTGTGTGGTGTTTTTGGCTTCTGGGTCAGAACGTGGGCTTCATCGCCGTTCTCCTAGGGTCTTGTGGCTGGCTGGAGACTCACGTGTAACCTTGGGGGAAGGAATGGATGCAGCCCTTTATTTAGGGGAAGGCTAGAGAGGGACGAACTTCTCTGACACCCTGAGAGGTCCTGAGTCTAATGTGTATGCCGCTGCTTAATCTCTGGATGATATCAGGCTAAGCATTTTGCCACTCCTCCTGTATTTTCTTCACTGCTGAAGAAGTTACGCTGTAGGTGCTGAACGTGGAGCTGAAAGCGTGTTGACCTTGCTTACTACTAGTTATTGTTGCTTGCGGTCTGACGTCCTGATGAATGTGATCCTGGATATTCCATGAGTTGGGACTGGGAAACAGCATGAACAGGATTGCTTCATGTGTATTTTTTCAATAGATTCCTTAGCACTTCGCTGCCGCGAAGCCTCTGCAGGCCCTGTGCACACTGGAGGCTTTTTGGGGTTGTGCATGCAGGGAGCCACAATCCAGCAGTGAAGTTGCTTAAGCTTCGTCTCCGCTTACTGGTGTCTCTGTCTCTGCTTCTCTTTCACTGTGAAGATTCACCGTCCAGGTCGCCTTCCAAGGTGGAAGTGACGGAAAAGAAGACAACGGTGCTTTTGGAGAGTGGCAGCCCTCGTGGCCCCTTGCCCAGTGGTAGCCGTAAGTGCTTGGAAATCCAAGGCTTTTACCAGAGCGATGGTGTTCCTTAGCCTTTCTCGAAGACTAGAATTGTGAACGTGGGTCACTGAATTAATTTTCATTTGCGGAAGAGAATGTTTAAGTGCCCGAGTGTAGGCAGGGGCAGAGGGGTGGTGGCGACTGGGGGCAGGTAAAAGAAACTCGACTTTGGCCACCCAGTCTGTGGCTCTGGGTGTTTCTGTGCTTGACAAGAACATTCCAGGCTATCTGGACCCAAAGAGCTTTGCTCACCCTGTACTCTGATTGTCTCAGGGACAGAGCACTGCTGACAGAGGACTGTGATTATAGTTTGTGGCCAAGGCAGCCCAAACTCTTGGGAGACTTTGGAAGTCTTTGTTGAGTGGGAAAAGTATTTTGATGATATGCCTAAAATACCAGTTTCCAAAAAGAGCTGAAAACTGTACGGAATAAATTCTGTTCTCTACCTTTGCACACATGTCGTTGCCTATTACAAGCATCCTCTTGCCCCTGCTGAAGGTTCCTACTTCAAGCATTGGTGTCTTTCTTGGCTGCAGGGGATAACCATATGCCCAATGGCTTGGATCCGGTGGCCGAGACAGCGATCAGGCAGCTAACCGAGACGAATAACAAGCCTGTCAAGAAGACTCCAACAAAACGTAGCACGCTGATCATCTCAGGAGTTTCCAAGGTCTGTGGTCTAATTGGGAGGAGTTTGTTTCTAAGGATGCATGTGTGAAACCACCCTGTCCTGTAGGGACCAGTGTGGGAAGGTTCCAGCACAAGTGAGTTGCTTGGCAGAAGCCGTTTGGTGTGTCCTTGCAGCTTGTTGCTGCTTCTCAGTGAGTGTCAAAGGTACCTCGCTGGCCTGCAGGCAGCTGCCAGTGGGAGTTCACAAAGAACCGTAGCTGGTTGGGAACCTTGTGGAGAATCTGAGGAGTTCTCCTTGGATGTGGCTAGAGGAGTGAAGGAGGTGCTGCAGAGTGCTTCGGAATCAGCTCTGTTCCAGTATGTTCCAGCAGAAGAGTGGTGACTGTGCATCAGTGCTGTCTAGCACTGGTGATAGGAACTGGAGCGTCCATACGAATGTGTGACTGGAAGAAGGGAGATGAGTGCAACCCTTTAGACCTTCCTATCTGTCTGACCTTCTAAACCGCTCCAGGTACCCATCGCTCAAGATGAAATGGCCCTTTCCCTGGGTTATGCCGCGTCCTTGGAGGCCACAGCGTGCGGGGATTCTGCCGCAGAGCGCACAGCTGACCAGATGCACGATTCTACGGAATCATCGCAGCTGCTGGAGGCATCGCCCTCAGGACAACGGGCCAGTCAGGAGCTGGATGACACAACGCGGTCAGACATCTCAGAGAGACCATCGGTGGAAGATGTTGAGTCTGAAACTGGCTCCACGGGAGCCCTTGAGACCAGAAGCTTGAAAGATCACAAAGGTAAGGGTGAACCATTAGGTGGTAGCTCGCATTAGCCTGTTGTACTTGAGGACAAAGTGATGTCTGAGTTTCCCACCCGAGTGTGGGGGCTGCAGCCAGCTTTTGGCATGGTGATAGGATGAAGAGCAGCTTCTGCTGGAGTCTGGGAGGGCCCACCTGTCTCGCACGCTTCCCACTAGAGCAGCTCCAAACTCCTCTGATTGCAAGTGTCTGATTCTTGTGGCCTTTTTAGCTTCTGTGCTCTCTTAGATGGCAGCTTGCATGTTCTTCAGAACCTGCGTTCACTCCTTGGCCCCTAGGTCCACAGGTCAGTTGTGTGTCTTTAGACAGATGATTCCTCCTCTGAGTTCAGCTGCCGCTGGCACTGAAATAGAGGCCACCTCACAATGTGGATTTTATGTGCCTTGACACCCTCCCTCTTTTTCTGTTAGCATCAAAGCAGACAGTGACTTTAACACAAAGTCTCTGCTTTTCAACAGAGCTCTTATTTGTCTCCAGATCTGGGCATCTTATGAAACTGTGGACAGTTTTTCTGGAGGTTTGATAACCAGCTAACTCGGGTGCCTTTGAGGCAGTTTTCTAGTCTTGAGAGGCCATTTTCCTGCTGTGTCTTCCTCCCAGTGTCTCCATATGCAGATACTCTCACTTGTTTTCCGTTCGTTTGTGCTTCCTATTACAATTCTTCACCTTTCCACTGAAGGGAGGATGTTATTTAAAAGGAAGTTTTCACATGTGATGTTGCACTTAGTGAAGCAGATTGGTGGTATCGCAGTCTGTCCTTGTGGTTGGAAGCTGGGATTTGCCGACCTGCCATGTGCTTCCACCTCTTGGGGTGCGTTGGTTGCCCCCAAGACTCGCCAGGGCAGGATGCTGTCATGGTTTCTGTCTCCTTCCTTTCTCTCTCTGCAGTCAGTTTTCTTCGGAGTGGTACCAAGCTCATTTTCCGGAGGAGGAGCAAGCAGAAGGAAGCGGGCCTGAGCCAGTCACACGATGACTTGTCCAACGTCACTGCCAACTCTGCCCCTAGGAAGAAAACTGGGAGCTTCTCCCGCCGGCTCATCAAACGCTTCTCTTTCAAGTCTAAATCCAAACCCAAAGCTAGTGACGGCACAACAGCGGGTGAGAATTGAAGTGGGGAGAAGCCTGTTGGAAAGGCTGTGCAGAGATCCTTTTCTAGTCTCTTGTCTTACCACTCCGCGGTATTTGTGATCTGCAGTCCAGTTACTTCCAACCCTGGCTAAGGGAAGACGCCCCAGTGCTTTACGCCGTTTGGGGATCGGAGGTGGCAAACGTGGAGCTCAGGCCGCTCGTCTGCCTTGGCTCAGCCCTCTCTGGTTGTCGTACCCCACCGTGCTCTCCCAGAAAATCCAGGTGGCATGCTAATCCCTGCAGAGGTCCCAGGAGCTGCGGGAGCGACTCTGCCTGCGTAGCTGTCTGGCGTCACTGGGCGTGTCCTGGAACGGGCAGGAGGGCCTCTCAGGTGGCAGCCCACAGAGTTAAAGACTGAGAAACTAAAGGGTTGGTTGTGTTGCTACGTTGCCGAGAATTGTGGGCTGCAGCCTCGCTCAGCTCTTCTAGCGTGGTAACAACGCGGTTGCTGGTCATGTGAATGCACTTGGTGCTTCTGCTCGATGCAGAGGCTGTAACCTGACTGAGGCGCAGAGCGGCGTGATGTGTTCCTGGGCTGTGAGCTTTCAAGATAAGAAGCTGCGCTTCTCAACCTGGCTCTGCCGTTGGAATCAGACGGTGCTGAGGGGGGCCTGCCTCCTGGGCCGTGCCAGTGATGGAAGGAGTCTCTAAGAAGAAGGAAGTTTTAACCACTGGGCGAGTTTTTTTAGAAGCCCGAGCCCTTGCATGTGCGCCTGGTCGGTCCTGTCGGCGCTGCTGCTCCACGAGGCAGCACTCCCTCCGCATTCCTGTTCTTCGGTGGGGAAGGGGCTGTCCTGCACGTGTGCACTAGCTGTTGTACGAGCGGAACACTTCCCCTTGGGGCCAGGTGGGTGTATTTTCAGCAGGGCACCAAGCCACCTTCCAGACCTGCGGAACCCCTGGTCTCTCACACTCTGTTGGTTCTCACACTGAGGACCCTCAGCGCGCAGGGGATGGACGGCAAGGAATGTAGTGATGCTAGCAAGAGGGTGCTCTGATGTGGAGCCTGAAGCCACGTGGCAGAAAGAGGCAAGTGTTTACACCTTTTCACTGGTCAAGGGGTTTTCCATCTCCTGGTGTTTGCACATTGCAAATATCCCCAGAGGGCCTGTTCAGGTAGCGTAGCGAAGCTCTTTGGAGGAATCCTCACGTGCTGTCAGTGCACCTGGTTTGCATGGAAGCTCCTGCTTTCCCGTGGGGTTTAGTGTTAAGGAGATGGGGCAAAGGGGAGGAAAAACCTTGTAGAGGGATTGATCAGGGCTAGCTGGATTCACCAGCTCTGCTTTCCTGTTTGATACTCCTGAGGTGGGGACTGTCGCCTCACCTTATGTGGGATGTGACCAGCTGAGAAAGCAGTTTAATGTGCACTGGTAAGAGAACACATCATGTTCTTCAGAGGGACAAACCCTGGCTTACTGGTATGATCATTGTGCGCCATTTCCAAAGACCGGAATGTGTTCCGTATGCTGCTGCAAAAGGATTTACAGACGGGAATTTCAAGTCATCTCTTGAAAATGTTTGGAGGAAGGAAAGGTCAGAGCTGCCCAGGGCTTGAACTGAAAGTGCTGGTGCACGCCAGCAGGAGGGACTCGTTCCTTTTTCTCCTGCCAGTTCCCTACAAAGTTTGGGCATGTGTGAGAAGCGGCTGACCAAGAACCTCTTCTCCATCTGCTTGATTTGGTCCAGGAGTCTTTCTGTGCCCCCTGAGCTCTTTCATGTCTCTTATCCTTTGTTTCTTTCCTCATCTACGTGGTACTGTGGCTTTTTTTGCCGCTCCGTGCCCTTCAGATGTTGGAGCGCTTGCCATTTCTCATTGAAAATCACTTTCCTCAACGCGAGTGACTGCTTCCTGCTGCTGGAAGATGACTATCTTGCCTCTTGCGATCTGGTTTGATGTAGCTTTTCTTTGCTGGGTCAGTGCAGTGTCACTCGCAGCATTGTCCTTCCTAGGCCTGCCCTTCTTCCCACAGCTTGAGGGGGTGTGTGGCTTTGGTTCCAGTTCCGCATTCTCTCTTGCAGCTGTGACTACTTGTGTCAGGAACAGTACTTGACGCTTCATTTTCAGGTTTTGCTTTGAATAAAAAGTGCCACCAGGGCTAGCAAACTTTTTGCTGTGTGCTTGAGGTGACAAAGGCAAGTGAGGTTCATGTCGCACAAACACGTTCCTAGATTTTGACGGAAATATTTTGATCGGGCTCAGAGAGAGGGGGTGATGGGAAACCTAGGAGTAAAACCAAAGCTTGAATTCCTCACTGGCCTTGGGGACTGAGGATCTCTTTGTATTCATGGTAAGTGTGCAATTCNGCTTGATTTGGTCCAGGAGTCTTTCTTTGCTCCCTGAGCTCTTTCATGTCTCTTATCCTTTGTTTCTTTCCTCATCTACGTGGTACTGTGGCTTTTTTTGCCGCTCCGTGCCCTTCAGATGTTGGAGCGCTTGCCATTTCTCATTGAAAATCACTTTCCTCAACACGAGTGACTGGTTCCTGCTGCTGGAAGATGACAATCTTGCCTCTTGCGATCCGGTTTGATGTAGCTTTTCTTTGCTGGGTCAGTGCAGTGTCACTCGCAGCATTGTCCTTCCTAGGCCTGCCCTTCTTCCCACAGCTTGAGGGGGTGTGTGGCTTTGGTTCCAGTTCCGCATTCTCTCTTGCAGCTGTGACTACTTGTGTCAGGAACAGTACTTGACGCTTCATTTTCAGGTTTTGCTTTGAATAAAAAGTGCCACCAGGGGTAGCAAATTTTTTTTTGCCGTGTGCTTGAGGTGACAAAGGCAAGTGAGGTTCGTGTCGCACAAACACATGCCTAGAGTTTGACTGAAATATTTTGATCGGGCTCAGAGAGAGGGGGTGATGGGAAACTTAGGAGTAAAACCAAAGCTTGAATTCCTCACTGGCCTTGGGGACTGAGGATCTCTTTGTATTCATGGTAAGTGTGCAATTCCTGCCGTACGTCCGTCTGCTTCCCTAAATCTGTTCCCGGTTTGTTGGCTCCAGGCTACGCCTGCTGCTGTATCACAGCAGAGGTTCTGGGTTTGATTTTGAGCTTTGACTTGGCAGAAGGCTTATCTGGGAGGAATCTCCTGTGCTGCAGCCTGTGGAGTCTGGAGTTTTTGACAGCGCTCTTTATCGCAGGCAGTAACTTGCTATGAAGGCTTGTGTCTGATCGCTTGTGAAGGAGAGGGATGTTGTCCAGTGCTGACAGAGCATGTCCCCAGACATGAACTCTCACACCCTCTTGTGAGTCCTAGTGATGTGCTTTCTGTCATTTCATTGCTTTTCAGTCACATAGTGTAGAACTAATATTGTAAACTTTTGTCTTCTGTATGTTTGGGGTAAGTGCGGAATGTTTTTCAGGATGCTTGGATAAACTGTTCGAGGGACGGAGGGGGAATGGCTCAGCTGGGTGCACCGGGATGCTTTTAGTTCTGATGCGCTTCTGGTTATCACGTTGATCCTTTCTCTTCGTATCCGCATATCGTTTCATTTCCCACGTGCACAGTTGTTCTCATCCCCCAGGTAGCAACCTACTTGTTAGTCTAACGAAGTGTTAGTTATGTGAGCCACGCTTGTGGCTTCATAAAGCCAAAACCAATAATGAATCTGCCTCGTGGAGATGATCTGATTATTGGTGTGAGAAATGATTCTTCTATCCTAATCTTCTCTGAAGGAAAGAGGAGGTCATGGAGGTCTTTGGCTTCCAGAAGCTGTAAAGGCAGAGTCCCAGGGAGTTTTCCCCCATGGAACTTAGGTATCTTTTGTACTTAATCCCTGTTTTTCCCTGTTGAGCTTCTTCTGAATACCTGAACCCTCACCTTGATGCCATTGTGGGCTCTGTGGCATTTCAGAACGCCTGGGACCCAGTGCCTGGTGCAGTCTGCAGTCCAGCCTTATAGACTGGAATGATCTGCAGTTACCAGGTTGCTGTCTCAGGGTAGGCTCAGTGTTTGCACCTTGTGAAATTGGCCTTCAGTCGAAACGAGAGGGGCAAGAGTCGCAGCAGAGCAGCTTTAAGACACGGAGGCTTCTAAAGGGGCTCAGCCTGTGTACGAGGGCCTGCATTCCAAATGCTGCGTTTCACTGTTGGTTGTGCAGGTAGAAACAGTGACTGGTGAATGAAGCCAAAGTATAAATATTTTTATTTCTTTGGGGTTTTTTTTTTTTTGCTGTTTTGGCTGAGCAGAGTTTCTAGAACTTGTATGCGATTGTATATTCTTACTTCTCTGAAGAAAACAGATTTCCCTCGCTGTAAACATGCTTTTAAGTACGTTTCTGTCTGAATACGTTCTCTCCCCATGTTTCTCTGAGGCTTTTTAGGAGGCTCCCTGTCGTAAAAGCCCTTGGCAGCAGCCTGCGAGGGGTATCCTGAGGTGAGAGAAAATGAGAACACAGGAAGAAATGAAGGGAACCGCAAAACCCGAGTGTTTTGGGAGCGCTGTAGGCTTTAGTGTGACAGCTCTCTGCCTGAGGCCTGGTACTTGGAGAGTCTTTGAGGGCAGAGGGATGGGTACTCATTTGCACACACTAGTAATTAGAGCCCTCTGCGAAGACACGTACCAGTCATGCTGCAAAGTGAGAGGAGAGCGGCCTTGCTAGTTTCTGTAGCCTCCGTGAAATGCGTCTCCGTGACCTCCCCGGGGGCAGATTTGAGCAAATCCAAGTCCGGCTCCTGCCTTGCAAGAACCTTGTGCTGCTTTTGGGGTGGGGATGGGTTTTGGGGCTGAAAAGCACTTGCTAACTGGTCAGAAAATGGTGCCGTGAAGGTGACTGCAATGAAAACACTGTCAAACTTCACGGAGAGCCAGAGCAACGCGCTGTTTCTAGACTAGAACTGGGCACTGGGCAAAGAACATGCTTAAAAGGAATTTTGTTCCGCCTCTTTTCTTTAGTGATGCCACTTCCTTCCTGCAACAGCTTCTCTTGGTTCCTTGTCGGCTAAACCTACAGAGAAGTAAGAAGCCTGGGTAGCTGGCAAGACACTTGGAAGTTGGGGTTGGGGGCTGGTGTTTGTGTGGTTTTGGGGTCTGGGTTTTGCCTTGTTCTCCCCTCAGGTCACGGCGAGCGTCATGGTAGAGTAACGAGTCCAGTGGTGGTGGCCCAACTCCTCCTGGGAAAGGTCTCTGTACTTGCGATATCGCAGCTCCTTCTACAGGCATGACTGCTCCCCACCACCTTTCCTTGCTCGAACAGGTCCTGGACCAAATACCCAACACTGAATCGGAACTAGTGCCCTTCCTCGTGCGTGCTCTTTTTTGTACTTTGATGCCTTCTTTCTGGGTGGATCGTTTTAAACCCAGATCGTTTAAAGGAAAAAGAAATAGGAACTGTATAGTTATTTAAGAGATGAGTATAAAAATGACTTTAATTTGGACTAAATGAATGAAGTTCTTGCAGCTTTGTAAATGTTGAAGAATTCCATTGCTGTGTAATGGCTGAACCTGTTAACTTATTAAACCTCGTGGAAGTCAAAACCTGAGCCCGAGTCTGAGTTTATCCTTGCTGGAGTTTGGCAGGAAGGGCTTTGGCTTTCCAGAAGCTCAGGGAAGAAGTTGATTTGTAACCATCTCTGTAAGGCTGTCGGAGCCACACGTGCAGTGAGGGAGCTGCTGCCATGGTACAAAAATCCTCCACCCCCCCTGAAGCTGATTTTTGTGTTGGAGGGAGTACAATCTGACTTTGGTGGGGAAAAAAAAGCCATATTGAAGCTCATGGGAAAGCCAAATCCAACTGGATTAGTGCAGCTTGAAAGAAAAAGAAAGCAAAAGTTTCTCTACCTAGCTTAGCAGCTACCCCAGTGAATTTCCACTTCTAAAGATCCCACGACTACAGTGATAAAGTGCAACGACTACTTGCCCCTTATCTTCATGTTTTTCTCCTCTGCTTGTCCGCCTTACGCATTCTTTTACTATCCCATGGCTCTTGGTAATGATTCCAAGGTCTCAAGCTAGCGAGCATGAGAGCATCAGCTGCTTGCTCCGTGCTGGCTGCTGATACCGTGGTGGCATCAGCAGTGGAACCTTTTATGCCCGCAACCCGCTTCGTTGTATGGGTGGGCGATTGATGGGCTCGCTCTGAGTTTGCAGGATTGCTATTGTGTGTGTATGTTCGTCAGGGAAATATTGTTGTCAATGCATCTGCTGCTTCCAAAATCCACTTGTGTTGGATTTGAATTCTGTGTATTTTCCTGCACCGTTTTTTCCTTTCTAGCCTTTGTGTATTTCAAAGCTGAAGCCCTTCATGTCGGAGCTTCCATTATCAGGAGAAAATGTGTGGGAGCAGGAGAAAGCTGACTTTCCTCTGGAAACGCCACCTCTGTGTTTCAGCTTTTGCTTGGAGAGTGGTTAAGGTGAGTGAGGTTTCCTGGGTGGAGAGAATCACAGAATCACCAGGTTGGACAAGACCCACTGGATTATTGAGTCCAACCATCCCTATCAATCACTAAACCATGTCCCTGAGCACCAGTCTTTTAAACCCCTCCAGGGATGGTGATTCAACCACCTCCCTGGGCAGCCTCTGCCAGTGCTTAATGACCCTTTATATGAAAATTTTTTTTGTGCAGGTGAGGGTTGTGCAAGCAGCACGGGTTAAAATGAGATTCTCCCGGCTCGGTACTGCCGCGTTGTGGCCGCAGCCGGTACTGCAGCGAGGGTTTAAAGAGCGGACGCCCTCCCTTCGTGTTCCCTAATCTCTCACCCCATTGGCTGAGCAGCGCGTCACTCAGACCCTCAGCCAATCAGCGCCGGCGGAGCGCCCCGGGAGGCGGGCCTTGAAGCGAGTGCTGCCATTGGCTGGGATTCCCGCGCTGGGGAATTAAGCGGGGGGGTGCCGCGCGCTGAGGGCAATGGCTGCTAGTGCCCCATGAGCGTCTTGCTGGGTTAATGTCTTTCTGATACCCAGTCTGAANAAGAACCCCTCTCCTGGAGGTGTCACAGACAGGCAGCGCTGCTGAAATCCCTGAAAAACCCCTGGGCCATAATGGATGTCAAAAAAAAAAAGAACATAAACAACAACAAAAAGATTTGTTTGGGTTCAAACAGCATTGGGGATGATCACCAGTTGCTTGCATGTAGCTATTGAGAGCAAAAGGTGCAGACCCCGCCCTGGGGACCCTGGTTTTCCTGGACTGGCTCTGCAACAACACTCCTGGAGATCACAGAATCACTAGGTTGGAAAAGACCCTTTCCGTGAGATGCTGGGGACAGTCCACGCAGCCGGAGATGGTAGCAGGAGTGAGATCTCTCGAGGAAAAGGTAAGAGCAATTCTGATCTGGGTGCAGGAAAGTGGTTTGGAAGGGTCCATGCACCGCTGGTGGAGAGCTAGCTGGGCACACTGGAACTCTGGAGTTGGAAGGCTCCTGAGGAAGTGTTGCTGCAAGATTTGTGTGGCCAGGAGACAAGAGGATGCTCCTGCCCACCAGAGCTGGCATTGGGTGGGATCCTAGTGCTGCAGATGGGCAGGGTGGGGTGAAATTGTTGCTCTGGCATGGAGAGTTTTGCAGTACTGTAAAAATTCCCACAGACAGGTCAGTCCTGAGAAGGTTTTTTAGTTGTGTGTGAGTACAGCAGGGAGGAAATCTTGCTTTAATCAAAACCTTTCTTTTGGTAAAGGCTTTTAATGGGGTTCTTTGCAGCCTGGTCCCCTGCAAAGCAGTGTTGTGAAGCTGGTCTCTGGGGTGACTCGGAGCGTCCCTGGCATCGCCGCACATCCAGTTTCTGGGTCTCAGAGCAGGGTTGTGCTGTGGCCGTCGCTGCCCGGGCTCTTTCATCCTTGCATCGGTGTGTTATGCTGTAGATTCTCATACCTAGTACTGTGTGTGGGATGGGTATGAAGTAGATCTGGGTTTTTTTTTACGAGTGACCAAAATGCAGGTCTTGCAAATTGTTGCTCTAAAATAGTCCTGTGCAAGGGAGAGCTTGAGCTCTGGGTNTCCACTGGTGGAGAGCTAGCTGGACGCACGGGAATTCTGGAGTTGGAAGGCTCGTGAAGTGTTGCTGCAAGATTTGTGTGACCAGGAGACAAGAGGATGCTCCTGCCCACCAGAGCTGGCATTGGGTGGGATTTGAGTGCTGCAGATGGACAAGATGGGGTGAAATTGTTCCTCTGGCATGGAGAGTTTTGCAGTACTGTAAAAATTCCCACAGACAGGTCAGTCCTGAGAAGGTTTTTTAGTTGTGTGTGAGTACAGCAGGGAGGAAATCTTGCTTTAATCAAAACCTTTCTTTTGGTAAAGGCTTTTAATGGGGTTCTTTGCAGCCTGGTCCCCTGCAAAGCAGTGTTGTGAAGCTGGTCTCTGGGGTGACTCGGAGCGTCCCTGGCATCGCCGCACATCCAGTTTCTGGGTCTCAGAGCAGGGTTGTGCTGTGGCCGTCGCTGCCCGGGCTCTTTCATCCTTGCATCGGTGTGTTATGCTGTAGATTCTCATACCTAGTACTGTGTGTGGGATGGGTATGAAGTAGATCTGGGTTTTTTTTTACAAGTGACCAAAATGCAGGTCTTGCAAATTGTTGCTCTAAAATAGTCCTGTGCAAGGGAGAGCTTGAGCTCTGGGCGTTAACAAAGCTGAACAGCAGAACCAGAATGCTGCTACAGCATTGACCTCCGAGAGGTTTACAGTCTCCTCTGCTGAAGCACTCCCCACACTGCAGTTAAAGCTTCGTGCCTCAGTTTCCCCCTTGCCTCCAGCCCTCCTCGTCTGCTCTGGTTCCCCTTCCCTCTTCAAGAGAGATTTTTCTGGGGCGAGGAGTTTCTGCAAGCTGCACGGGCTGAGCAGCTTTGCCCTTCTATTAGGCAGGGCACCAGGCCTGGAGGATGCCGAGCTGCCAGAGGGGTGAAAATGCATTTTAATCGTAACAAAAGTCCCTGTTCCCCCACTGGCTTTATTTATTGCAGGTGAGAGGCAGGCGGCGGGGTCCTTTGGTAGGTACTAACTCTTCAGTGTGGTGGAGAGGTCCTGCAGGGAGCTTTTGTTCCTGAGGTGGGCTGGAAGCATGGCCAGTTAAAAGAGATTAATTTATAACGGGTACAAACCAGGAATCTGACAGCTTATTATTAATGGATAAATACAGAACAGACCACGTGGCGCCAGGAGCAAAGAGCTTTGCTGATCTCAGGAGGTGAGACGCTGTGTATAAACCTGCCTCTGCTGGTCTTGGGAATGGGGATCCTCCCAAGTGATTGATATTCAAGATTAAATCACCTACCTGAGATGCTTCGACTTTCTCGAGCACCTGGCTTCATTCCGATAACAAATCTTCCAGGGACAGAGGAGAATTTCTGGGGTCCTTAAATACTTCCACTTGTCTTAGTTAAATACTGCTGTGCTTAACGGGCGCGTGCAGGGTGATACCTCTGAGACGATGCTTTATAAAAGTTACAGCCACCTGGATGTTTTAATGGGGGTCGATATAAATGATGCAGGAAGAAATGAACTGGCTCGAGCCTGCTGTCTCCTAGAGGTCTTCTCGGGAGGAAAAATATCTGCAATTCCCCATTTTAATAACAGTTTCCTGTGGGGGAAATAACTTGAAGGTGTGATTCCTCTTCTTGTGATTTGGATGCAAAGAGGTGATGGTGTGGTAAATGCTGTTGGAAGCAGGCAGCTTCATCCCAGGGTGAACTTCCACTGCCTTTCCTTCTCAAAAAAAGCAGGAACAGCTTACTTCGATGAATGGGGAAGACAGGTCATGTAAATCCTGCCCTTGATCATCCTCCGTAGTGAAACTGGGGCTGTTGCCTGTGCTGCGGTGCTGCTGGGAGGACAATTATCTTACAAGAGCAGTGCCACAGCGCTTCAGCGCTTGGGTCCGCCTAAATATCTGAAAATAAATGAACTTATTCATTAAAGTAGGGACTTGGGGATCAAGTTTGGAAGGTTTAGACATCAAGCCTTTCTTCCGGGGACTTCAGAGAGGGGCGTGTGGAGCTGTTGGGATGATTTTCACAACTTGAGCTTTGACATGAGCTGCAAAGCATCCTCAGCACAGCCCTGGAAGGCTGGTTATGAGGTCCTTTAGGTGCCTACACTGAACACTGGTATTTTTCAAGCTATTGCAGAGCCTTTCCCTAGCTGCATCCCTCCTTGCCTCCATCTTAGCGCAGACTGGCTCCTTATATTACATTTTATAGGCGTTTTTCTTCTTGTTTTCTGCCTCCTTGGGAAGCAAGGTTGTTAACATGGAGACAGTCTGTACATTGTCTGGAACAAAAAGACCATGTTGGGACCCTAACTGCCATAGAAATGTTGTCATTTGGCCAGTCCTTTACCTCTTAGTGAGCCTTTCAGTGAGCAAATAAGTGCGTTGTTGCTTTTCTGCAGTGTTCCATCGGCTTTGAGCTTGGCTTTGCGCTTGCTGTCCTGGGATGTCGATTTTGAAGGGGCCCTTGGGTGCTGGAAGCTGTTCCTCACATAAATATCCTGAAGCTGGGAGTCTTTCTGCTGGGGATGATAGCTCTCAGCTACCTGGTTGATTTAGCAGCGCAGTGCTCTGCCTGCCAGGAGTGTGAGAAAATAAAAGAGCTGTTGTTGTGCTGAGGTGCTTGAGAATTGGCCAATCCTTCCAAGTGCCAGTTCTGGCTCATACGGAGTAAAGATGTCCCTGTGCATCTCTCCTACCTCCTGGGAGGGTCTGCGGTAGATACATTTGCTATAGAAATGCATCGAGGCAAGAGGGGAAGCATCTTAGGCTGAACATTAGGAAAAAAAATTTCACAGAAACGGTGATTGGGCAGTGTCAGAGGCTGCCCAGGGAGGGGGTTGAGTCACCTTCCCTGGAGGCGTTTAAGGGATGGGTGGACGAGGTGCTGAGGGACATGGGTTAGTGATTGATGGGAATGGTTGGACTCAATGATCTGCTGGGTCTCTTCCAACCTGGTGATTCTGTGATCTCTTGATGGCCAGTTCTGACCCTGGGGGGATCTTGAGGTGTGATGAACTTGGCTGGGTTTGAGATTAAACTTGCGTTGGGGAGCTGGGAAGGGGCAGGATGAGTGGTCATGACACTGTCCAGGTGTATGAGCTCCCCTTAAAGGATTCCTGGTGCCCTGTGTTTTGATGAGACCTCACAGACGCAGATCACGCTTCATCATCTCGTATATGCCTTAAATCCTCCACCCAGGCTAGGCCCTGCTAGGAGGCAACACCCTGGCTGAATCCTGCACTCGAGTTGATTAACATACTCCTAGCTCATAAATCTAAGCAAGTGGATTTGGGGAAGAACTTTCCTGCCTCCAGTAAAACTTGCCTTTAAATTATTTAACAAGCTTCTTAAGCAACTCAGCCATTTTGCATGGAATTTGTCAAGGCTCCATCAGCTGCACACACAGCGACGTGACAGCTATACTTTTATTATGAGCAGTGTATTAATCTTGGAATAGTGCTATTTGTTTTCCTCTCTTGCTTTTATGGTGCTTAAAAGCATGTATCTTCTCCTGAAAATCAATAACTAAAGCTATGAATAATAAAAACCGCTGCAGTGAATGGCTCGTAGAGATCCTATGGATGTAAGTTGCAGCAGTAATGACTCTGTTTGCTATCCATTAAGTATGTGAACTCAGAAGAATTATGCAGATTATAATAGCTGTATCAACATAAGTATGTTTTGCTGATAGACTTTCCTGATTGGATCCGCGGGATATAAGCCTGCTAATCCCCTGTGCAGAGTACCTGATTATATTGGAGTGCTCTGCAGATAGAAAGTTAAGAAACAATTAAAAAAAAAAAAAATGTTGGCGAGTGTTGAGCTTTCTCAGAAGCACTCCGGTTGCTGCTGGATTTGGGTTTTGCTTGAGGCAGATGCGCGTTTCCTCCGCGCCTTTGGTGTGGAAGCTCGGAGCCCGGCTCCAAGCCCTGGTGGAAACGCAGATGCGGCTGGTTTATAAGTGACATTTGCCCCGTGCTGAGCCTTAAATATCACAGCGGCTTTGGATCGCGACCGCGCAGCCTGAGGCTGGAGCAGCGATTTGGTGCTGGGAGGGGACCTCAATCAGTGCATGTGTGGTGTAGGCTTGATAATTGTTCATCTAAGTGGCCAACTACCCTCCTGCCTGCTGCTGATTGCACGTGGATGTTAGATGCATGCCTGTGGACCTTTTTTATTTTGACTCCTCTCCTCACTTGCAGCCTTCCAGTGATTTGTTGGCTGAAGCTGAAAATGGAGCTGCGATGGGGGGGGGGGGGAAATCACCATCCCGTAATTAAAAAAATCAGCTTGCTGTGCACTTGACACAAGGTTAAACGTCACACAATTTTGTATGTAGAATTCTGCATGTACAATCTGCTTATTAATATCGCTGCGCTAATGTAGAGCGTCACCTCAGGTGGTGACAGCACGCTCTCGGGAGATGACTGTGCGCTCTCAGGAGACGCTCTGCAAAGTTGGCTCCAGGTTTTTTTTTAACAACACTCCAGCTTTCTTCCTTCTTCTTCTTATGAAGAGAAGACCTCATTGCTGAGAGGAGACCTCATTGCTCTCTACAACTACCTGAAAGGAGGTTGTAGAGAGGAGGGAACTGGGCTCTTCTCCNAGGGAAGTAGACGTGGCGCTTTGGGACATGGTTTAGGAGGCACGACGGGGCTGGGCTGGATACATTTAGAAGTCTCTTCCAACCTTAATGAGTCAATGATCCTTCTAAGCCACGCAGCGTCCCTGGTGCTAAAGCAACCTGAATATTTTCATGGTATAAGAGATGCAGAACCATGTGTAATGTCTCTAAATCCCCCATACACGCAACCGCTACGTCTCCTCGGTCCTGTCACTTCTTGTGTTGCCACGGGCTGTTTGGTCTCAAGCTTCTGGTGCGTGACGGGCACCTTGGCTCTCCTCTACCTTTTGCACCGATGTTTGGAGAAGCTCTGGCAGTTGCTGAAGTGAGTGGAAAGGAGGTCGCTGCGTGTTAAAACTCAGCAGAAAAAGATTTCCCCTCCGTCAGTCGGCAGAGAAGCCTACAAAATTTGAAATGTGCTTTTTGTCTGGGAGAAAAGATGAAAGCACCTTTCCACCAGAATATCTTCCAGCGTCTCTGCTCCATGCTGAGTGACTGCCTGTGAAGTCGGGGAGAGCAGCTTGCAGCTCTGAACTGAGTGAGTCTGGGACAGCGATTGCTGCAAACCTCCTGTGGATTTTGGGAGAAATGAGACCTGGGATGGGTGACTTCAGCCATCACTCGGTGTGAGGTTTGCAGCCAGCAGAACAAGTAGCTGAAGTGAGATTTCTGTCCCCTGGCCAGCAGTTGACTTGAACTTTTTTTTCCTAAAATATGGGCACAAAAGGAAGTTTAGGGCTTGATGATGGTGCCTCGGGATCCACAAGGCAAGAATTTATAGCTTGAATCTCATTTGGGATGTGAATGTATTTAATTTTGGTTTCCAGGCTGTTGGGGGAGCTCTAATGAAGGCTGCTGCATCGATATTCTCATAGAATCATAGAATGCTTTGGGTTGGAAGGGACCTTTACAGGTCATCCAATCCACCCCCTCCTGCAGAAGCAGAAACATCTTTAACCAGATCTGGTTGCTCAGAGCCCCATGCAACCTCACCTTGAATATTTCTAGGGATGGGGCCTCTGCTACCCTCCGGGCAACCTCATAGTAAAAAAATTTCTTCTTTATATCCAGTCTTAACCTTCCCTCTCTTAGTTTAAAACCGTTACTGCTTGTCCTGTCACAACAGGCCTTGCTAAAAAGTCCCTCCCCAACTTTCCTGGAGCCCCTTTCAGGCCTGGAAGCTGCTCTAAGGTCTCTCTCCAGGCTGAACATCCCAAACTCCCTCAGCCTGTCCTGATAGTAGGTCCCTCACATCATCTCCATGGGCTGCTCTGGACTCGCTCCAACAATTCCACGTGCTTTCTGCGCTGAGGGCTCCAGAGCTGGACACAGAACATCAGCTGTAGGGCTGGCTTCAGTTTCCCCATACAGAGAAACTGGAGGAACAATCGTATGGTTTGAGTTAACATGAGGAATTTATTATCAACACTGGTTATTCTACGGTTGGGGAACCCCTTCTACTTTATGCCGTCCAGCTTGGGAAGCTGTTGCCTCCTGCAGCAGCAGCAGCAGCAGAAGCAGCAGCAGAAGCCAAACGTGCTACACTGGCTGGCATCTCATTAGCAAATAAAATTGTTATTTTCGGGATAGCGCTGCAAGTTAATGTGATGTGCACATCACAACCCCCCAAACGTGCCGCATGCAGAATGGGGCGAGTTGCAGTGATGAATGTCATGCAAAACTCGGAGGCACTAATTGAAGGTGGTTTCAACAGAATATTCAATTAATGCTCTCTGCGTCGCAGACAGTCTGGAAAAGGCGCTGTTTTCTCCCGAGGATCTGTGTTACTGTGCAACAAACAGATGAAAATGAACCGTTTTACGGCCTTCTAATTGAAAGTCGATGCACTGGTTTTATTAAAATTTTCATGGTGGGGGGAACTGGATGTCTCAAGGGCCCAGTAACGGGATGAATAAGCTCCCTCTTCTCTTCTGCCTCGCATCCAGCCCCGGGCAGAAACGACTGAAAACAACTGCCTGAGATATCCCTGGCGGGATCTGTGGCCTCGGTGTCGCTGCCTGTGTGCACGGATCCATTTTATTCCTGTCCGCCGCACCTTCAAGAGGAGCGAGCGTCCCTGGGAAAAATTCCTTTTATCATACAAAGCGGGGGACGGTTGGGTAGGAAGAATGGAAATGTTTTTTTCCATCTTTGTGGGCAGAAGGCTGCGTTTCTTCTGGTTTTCATTCCTTCACCCTCTTTCTCGGTGCCATCCTGCTGTGCACTGGAGAGGTGAAGCTTATTAGGAGGAGAAAGAGCTTCTCTTCTCTGCCTCATCATCGCTCCGGGGCAGGCTGATCCTTAGAGCTGGTCTCTTCACCCAAACGATAAGTGATAGGACGAGAGGGAATGGCCTCAAGCGGCGCCAGGAGAGGTTTGCATTGGAGACTAGGAAAAACTTCACTGAAAGGCTTCTCGGGCACCGGCAGAGGCTGCCCAGGGAGCTGGTGGAGTCCCCATCCTTGGAGGGATTTAGAAGGCAGGTAGATCTAGTGCTTAGGGATACGATTTCATAGCGAACAGTTACGGTTGCACTGGATGATCTCAAAGGTCTTTTCCAACCTAGGGATTCCATGAAAATAGTGACATTAATTTTTTTTCCTGGGCTGCCTTCCTGCAGCAAACCCTGATTGTGGACTGTGTTTTCCAGATGGTCTTGGCTGCTGGGGTGTCTGCTTCTCTTACCAGCCACGGGAGCTCTTGAGGGCACGGCTGGAGTGAGTTTTCCTCTCTGCTTCATTTTACCAGCTCCTCTGTTGCCCGACCTATCACTTCCTAAAGGTTATTGGTGTGAAGTTGCTGTATTTATTGAGCAGAACGCCCGAGGCAACGTGGTTGTTGTTTCTGGTGCAGCTTCTGGCAGAGCCTGGCTGTTGGGAAGCAGCAAAAGAAGGGTGGTCTCCATGCAGCTTCCAAAAAAATCTGTGTTTGCGCTGCCTGATGCATGGAAGTCGTTAGCTGGAGCTTTCCGTGGCGTTTGCTCATGGATATTAATTTATGCTCTTACATCCAATGATGATTTAGCTATTTTAAAGCATTATTGATGGTGAGATCCTGTACCCATTTTGCGGTGGTGATGGCGTTGTGATAATGGGGATTTACAGTTCTCTCTGACAGGAGACTGTAAGCCAGCCGGCTGGATGTTTTTTTGTATTCCTACAGGCCTAATTTGTAGCATAAAACACTTAATAATTGTTATTAATGAACCTGCTGCGGTCGGTCTATAGACCCAGCTGGAAATCACATCTGCTATCAGATTCACAGCAAACTCTTGCGAGTTGAGGGAGGTGCGAGCAGCCTATGTGGGAGGGGGGATGGCTTCAGCTGGCCGGGAGAGGTGCTCGTGGATCAACAGAAGCCTCGTAGGACGATTTTGGGGAGGATCGTGGAAATCTTAAAATCTGAATTGCTGCTGGGCAAGGTAGGAGCGTGGTAATAAAGAGGGGAAAATAGAAACTGCTGGTTTCTTAGGGACAGGGTATTTGGGACAATTAAATGCGTGTTGGTAAACAGTTGCTAGGGATTTTAGTAAACATCCCTAGGGATTTTCACAGCCGTTCCTCACTTGAACAGAAAGCAGCCAAGATTTTTACAGCCAGCTAGTGATTTCTGACCGGTTCCAGGTTTGGATATCCAACCTGGGATGGAAAGATAACAGATACTTCTAATTTCCCTCCATCTCTCCCACTGGGTTGCGTGTGACCTTGAGAAAGGCGTTTAATCTTCATGTGCCTCCGTTCCTGGCTGAAATAAGGCCGTGTTGTTGTCCCCTGGGCTGCAGCCAAAACGGTGTAAAGATACAGGCAGCGCGAGCTTTATTGGCAATATCTTTTATTAAACCTTGCAAATCTTGCTGCCCGCGGTCCCTCCTGCTTATTTAGATCGCTGGGTATTCACTGACCTGGGATAACGGGCTGGGACCTGGGTGGAGGCATCTTCATTGCCGGCACGGATACGGCAAATTAGCATATTTTTTTGGAAGGCGTCCAGATGCTTTCAGGTGATGATGTCAGTAATTAGATGACTTCAGAGGGTTTAATCATCCAAACATCCCCCAGTTCAGCCCTCATCTCCCGATCCACGGCCCCGCGCCTCGTCCGGGGTGGTTGGGATGAGGTAATGCTTCGAAGTACCATGAGCGGATCTTTGCAAGGAGGATATTTTGCATAATTGGATTCTGACAAGGCCTAAAATACTATTTAGAATTACATGGCTGAGTGTTAATTTATGCCTGTACTCCTAAGCGTAACTTCGTTACATGGGAGCGTTATTTATGATGCCGGCTCAGATCTATTGTGTGTTGGTGATAGCGCCGTGATAATGGAGATAGATGGCTCGTTGTGGCAAGAAGCTATAAAAGAAATGGGGAGATGTTTCTCTGCAGTTATGGACTTAATTTTTTAATGTGAGATATGGTAGAGATTCGAAGTGATGTGATCTGATAGTCAATAGGAAGCAGGATGGTAGAGGGCTTGGGGTTTTGTTTTGAGAAACGGCTTTCTTCTGGAAGATGCTTTTTAGCTCCTGCTGAGCCTGATCGCTTCCACCAGCATTTTAAGTGACTTGAAATCAAAATAGTGGGTATCGACTTGCCGCTTCTCTTTGTTTCTCTTAAATATAACTCTCACATTTAATTAAAGCTTAAATCATATAAAAAATTAATCCCGTGTGTTTAATATGATAAAACTTAGCCTTGAAGAAGTGAAAATAATTGTGTTTCGCCGTAGTAATTTCGATGCTTCTCGACTATTTCAAGCGTTTTCACTTGGTGCAAAGGGTGACTCCTCCATCCCCAGGAAAGGCGTGGAATTTGAAATACACGGAGAGTTTTATGCCCTTCCGCCAGCAAGAATCTGTTTGCAGCTGTGGGCTTTCCAAACCCCTTCAGAACATTACAGGCAGAAACATATCTTGTTTTTGCATTAGCTTATTTATGTCTCACTTGACTAAGCACAATGGGAAACAATTGAGGGAAAACGAGTCTGAGGTTAAAGTTGTTTCGAAACAAAGAATGCAAATACCGGATTTTGAGGAGCATCAAAGCGGGATGATTCCAAGTTGTCGGATGTTATATTTTCCCCCTCTTGTGTGAAATGAAATTTCTGCAGAAAAAAAGGCCCTGGCTCTGCAGAGCGTTTCACTTCCAACAAATCTAATTTCTCTCACGGAAAGCCGTTCCATCCCAGCTTTTTTCCAGCCAGACCTGCAACTTACCCTTTCTTGGGCCAGATTTATTCCTTCGCTCAACATGTTTCCTTGTAATCGGGACAGCCCTAAAGCTCTGAGAGAGAAATCAAAACAGCTGCGGGTACTTCAAAGGGTGGAAGTCACTCTAGCACGTCGTGTTAGATGTCCTGCGACAACTAATCCAGCGTGGGATGTGACCCCTTTCCAGGTGTCCTTGCCTCTCTCAAAGACCTTGAAAGGAGCCCTGATAGACTGAACTCAACTTCTGCTTAAATCACCTGCCTATGATGCTTTCCCTGTGAAAATGCAGGGGACTGAGGAATATGAAAGGCTCACGAACCGGATAAAATGAGAAACACGGCAAAAGCAAGCAACACGCACGGGCAGGCAAGGTGTTAGCAAGATGGAAAGAGTAAAGGCTTTACTGCAAACAGTAAAAGCCAATATGAAGCTATCACGCCGGACATAAAGCTAACAATTTACTAACAGCCCTGCAGCAGTAAATCACGGTTGAGCTCAATCTGAATATAAGGAGCGCTGATGTGTGGACTGCATAGGCAGCTCGGGGTGAGGGCGAAGCGATGGTTGCACGAGCGAGAAGGTGCTGGTAGAGGAGGGCGTACGGGCTAAATATTTGCAAAATAGGCTCATCTGGCTTTGGCCTGTGAAAGGCAAATCACTGGCTTCATGGGACAACGTGGGGAACGCAGGGAAACTGCTGGTTGTTGGCTTCCCCACAGGATTTCCTGCATATTCTTAATTTCCTGGGAGCTACTCAAGGGAGTAAAACTACATCCGTGCTTTAGTGTATTGAGGATTAGAGCAATGCCCATAAGAAACGGAAGAAATCTATTGTTTAGTCTTGAAATCTCATCCCTGAGTGGTGCGGAAGATGCTCGGTAATATTCCCTCGGAAGGCTGGTTGTGATGATTCTTCACTTTTCGCATTGCATCTAAAAGAATTTCTCTAAACTGCTATCACTTAAAATCTTCTTAGCAATTACGGTTGTTTAAAAAAAAAAAGAAAAAACTTAAGGAAAATCTCCAAGGTCAAAGCAGTCTCATCTTTATATGGATTGCAATAAATTACTTCAAGTCTATTCATAGCATAGGGAAGACCTTTTTATGTAGAAAGGATCATTATAGAGTTGCCAGGTCGTTAATTACATTGGGTCTTCTACTTGCTATGTGAGTCATTTCCATGAAGCAGCTAAGATCATGGTGAGAGATAATGCAGTAAAAAGTGCATTAAAATGCTTCAAATGTCCTTTTGCCCATATCTGTACATCAGTCAGAACGACAACTGACTCAAAAAGGGCACTTGCCAATTTAAATCAATAAACTTTTACTGGTGTGGCGGTGGCCTGTATAGATATTTTTTAGTCAAGTCAAGGGGGCTGGTGACGTGCTCGTTGTTGATGCTCTGAAGTATTAAAGTTTAATAGACTCTCCAGTCCCATTCTGGCTGCCTGTCGTGCTGGTGCAAATCCAGAGTTGCTCCATCGCCGCCAGTGGAGGGATGCAGGTGCGAAGGCAGGATCTGGCCCTCTCTGCCTTGTTTACCACTCCAACCACCTGCTTTAGGAGATAAAGCAGCTGCTATCTTTCTGGCTTTAAACGTGACATTCAGCCCGTTATATGCCTGGTCCCCTCATCACTTCAGATTCTTGTTGATTTTTCTTAAATGTCAGAAGAGTTTGTAAACTTCATTTGAATTCGGCTGCCGAGCTTCGGTGGCAGCGCTGTCGCCTCCCGTGAGTCTCTCCCCCGAGGTCTGTCTGCCCTGTGTGGGAGCCCTGGTGCTGTGCTCTTGTCTATTAAAACATTGAGGTGGGGGGGAAATCAGCCCTCTCCTTTGCCGACAGGGAGAGATTTCTGCTGCAATTTACCTCCCTCAACAGTTTCCCGTTCCACAGGCATTGGTGAGAGGCTGGGAATGAGCAGGTTTCACCCCATTTTCCTTCTTTTTCATGATGGCCAGAGAGGGGACCGGCAGATAAATGCAGCTTGGCTTTTCCCAAGGTGCTTGTTCTGAGAGTGGTTGCCAAAATAAAAATTTTGGAAGGGAAACTCAGCCCCTTATGTCTATGTTTTTCTCCTCAAGCTCCATCAGACTAATTCAGTGGTGGGGAACTGTTCTTCTCCACTTGTCTTGGTGATGATGGCACCAGGAGGAAGAGGAGGCTTCATCTTCCAGTCTTGCTTTCCAGAGGGATCCCTCATGGTGCGCATGGGGAGAAGGAGTCAAGGGGAAGCTCTTTGGAGCTCTTAGCTCTGTCCACACTCTTTTCAGTTCAGGTGTCGCCTGGGGAGGCTGCGCAGAAATGCGGGCTGGCAGGAGGAGCACAAAAGATTTAATTCTGGTTGGTACAAGAAAGAAAAAGAGGTTTGTCTAAGCAGATCCAAAAGGCGGTGTTGAACCTCAAAGCTGTAAGGTGAATTCACACCGGATTTGGCTTGCAGGGGAAGGGTTGTGTAAGGCGGCTTCAGGTAAAACCAGGCAGATATTCTTCTGCCTCTGTTAGCCCTGAGCAAGGTAGGTTGTTGCTGGGAAGACGATCTATCCCAAGCCACGTTCTCTAAGCCCCAACAATTTGTCGATTCCCCCATTAGTGGGTCTATGAACCTAGAGGAAATGCTTCCACTGCGTGGAAAGGACCATCCTCATCATCAGCGTGGCTATCCAGGACTGCTGACATTTACCATTACCGAGATCTTCAAAACATGGAGCTGATCAGTAGCCGCTCCGAGTCAGCATTGCTTTGTAGGCTTAAAGCTTTCTATCAGCTGGAAATCATCTCAAAGCTGGAAAATGGCTGTTTTTCTAAAGCTGTGGAGACAGACACGTGGGTTGCGAGTATGGGGAGGAGGAAGAAGCGCAGTGTATGGCCACAGCGTACCAGGTGCTGCTCTTGTGCAGGTCGTGTAGTGTTTGCAGCAGCATCCAAGTCCCTGACCTGGGCTCTTGCTTTCTGCTCTTGAAAGGGGTGGGGTGGCCGTGGGGCAGGCACAAATGCACTGTGTCTAATCCCAAGCTCAAAGCCTTCGCTATCAGGCCTTCAACTCTTCACAGTCTAATTACAACTTGTCTGGTGCATTGGTTACGATGAGCAATGAAGATATAATCACTGCTGTTATTTGTCCTTCCTGGCTCCAGCTGTTAAAACAATTCCTCCTTCATAGCCCAACCAATTTCATGGCTTTAATGTGTCCCCACCGCTCCCAGCCCACTCCCGAATGCCGAGAGTGAGGAGCGCTGCACCAGAATCTCCATGAAAGCAGCCTATTTCCTGCATGAAGCCCGTGAAATTGGGGAAGATAATATTTTCAGAGCTGCCGGTACCCTGATTGCATGTTTGTTTGAAATGACAGTTTATGTTGTCTCTCTCTTTCATTAGGGAGGTTCAGCGATCGCGATGTTATTAACTAACAACAGCACTCACTGCATATAAACATGATTCCGCAGAGACACTCCAAGGAGCACTTGAAGGCAGAGGGGAGGGAGATGGAGAAGGAAGAGAGATGTGATGTTTCTTGCTTCTTTTTTTTTTCTCCCCCTTCCAGAGGAGGGAAGGTTTGGAAGAGATTTTTAACTAGATTAGAAGCTCAGAAGAGTTTCATTTTGTACTGAATCCCCTGACACTGGCTGGGAAAGTGTGGCACTGACTCTGCGGTGTAAGATGTCTGGCGGTTCCTGCAGCACTGGGCTCTGCCAGGGCTCAAGGACTTGCAGAGCGCCAGGAAGCTGCTCTCTGCGTAGACCAGCGTCTTAAAGATGGGTCTGAAAAAAACCTTACGTCTCAAGTGCTTGCTGCTGGCAGGGCACAGGCTTATCAGCCTGAGGGTGGAGAAGTGAGGGTGCCTTTTCCCCTGGCAGATCCTTTCCAGCCTGAATCATCCTACGAAGAGGGCTGAGCTGCTCTGAGTGAGATCAACACACCTTGCTGCTGCTGTGCCTGCTTTCCAGTGTACCTAGGAACCCCTGAAGTGCGTCTTGGTTCCACCTGATGCACCTCACAGCTCCACCTCCGCACCAGGCAAATGCCATCACTTAATTATCAGGCCATGCCTATATCCCAGGCAGTCACCAGCTGAAGCCTCTTCCCCAGCCCTCTGAAATCCCCTGTGACAGGGCTGTGTGGCATCTGTAAGGAAAGCCAAGGCTACAGGCTTGTCTTTGGATGGGACGGGTAGATGAGGTGCTGAGGGACATGGTTTAGTGTTTGATAGGAATGGTTGGACTCGGTGATCCGATGGGTCTCTTCCAACCTGGTGATTCTATGATTCTATGAATTTAGGGGTAGGAATCGGTGCGGTCTGACAGCGCTATTGCTTGGGTGGGGGAGAAAGGAGAGAGACCTTTCAGAAGCAAGTTCAGGAGTTGCTGGGTTGCTGGAGTTTTCACGGGCACAGGCTTCTGCAGCTAAATGCCCCTCTCAAAATATCAGCCAAAGGTAGGAGCTGTAGCTTTCCAGAGTGCCTGAAGAGCTACCTGTCCCTGTGTCTGGCTGTGCAGCTTAGGGGCAACTGGGTTGCAAGAGGAGCGTCTTTCCTGGGCTCTGCTGGCACTGTGGGTTCTGTGCTAAAGAATTATCGTGTCTGGGGACTGGAGACTGATAGTGAGCGTGAACTGAAAGCATTCAGCTATGGCAACTGCTTTGGGAAGTGCCCAAGAGGCAGCTCTAACAGCAGTGGCAGAGTAGCAGGAGTTGTATCTGTTGTGTCCCTCACTGGGGGTGCTGAGAAAATCAAGGAGATGTTTATACGCTTAGGACTAGGGCTTGTTGGAGGGTTTTGCCCTTATAATTCTCCTGCTTGNCTTCACAACGGAGCTGAAGAGATCCAGTCTCTCCATGAGATGGAGGCAGAGACTTGGTGTTTGGCAGGGGGATGCGAAGACCGCAGAAGCCGCCGATCGGCAGAGTGTGAGAGCAGAGAGAGGAGCGATGGGTCTAGTGAGAGATAACTGTCTGTTTTCATTATTACCAACTTGTAAACAGGACGCTCTGCTATGGCTCTAATAGCTGCTGTCTTGTTCATCCCCGTGTGGGCTGGTTGGTTAATGTAGTTCTCCTGGCTAGATGGAGAAAATGTTCATGAGAGATTGTTAAAGGAGCTTGATTAAAGGTATGGCAATTTAGGAAATAGCAGAAGGCTTCTCATTCAGCCTTAATTTGGCCATTTGCATGGGTTTATTCACTGTGATTGTTTTGAATGATGTAATTGGGTGTTATTTTCTCAATGGGAGAGCTTTCTCTGCTGCTAGGTACAGCACAAACATCCCTCTTTGCGTTCCAGTTTGTCTCTGTCCTGCCTGCAGGAATAACCATTGACGACAGAACGACAGGAGAGGCTGGAGGTGTCCTTGGATGCTGGTTTCCAGCAGCCTGAGGGTTGGGGACTTTGCGAGATTCAGCTTCTGTTCCAAAACCTTTTTTTCTCCCCGAATCTGATCTCTCGCTGACCTTGCCCACACTCCTGCCTTTCACAGCACCCTGTTGTAATAAGTTTGATGAGCTAATTGTGCATGTGCATGCACACAGAGAGAGCGCTTGCCCTGGTTTTGCACTGAAGCCTGCAAAAATTAGTGTCTGAACTTCAGACCTGCTCATCCCCCATGGCGCTAGTGGCGAGAGCCAGAGAAGCTGCATCCTTCCCTCCCTCCCCTGGGAGGGATACTGGGCTGTAGTGGTGCCCAGGGCCCCCTCCCCAAAGGCGAGGGGGTGGGACTGTGCTGCTGCAGTGGAGCTGGGTGATGTGAATGCCTCCCTACATGTGCCAGCTGATTAGAAAGCAGAAGAATGGCAAGAGAAAATGAAAATGGGAAGGAGCTTGACAGCCCATGGAGAGGTATTTCAGCTGCAACACAAAACATTTGGTGGTAATTATAGAATAACCTTCATTTAAATGCAAATAAGCCTGTAATTAAGATAAGGGCTCTGTCATTTGCCAGTATTCCTCCTTCCCTCCCTTGCCAGCCATGGCTTTTGAGATGTTCCCCATCTCACTGTGGCACTGCCTGTTTTTCTGAGGGCTCCTATGGCAAGGGAGGGTGAGATGACCAATAGGGGAAATTCCTTCTGCACTTTGAGCCCATCCCAGGCAAGCAGAGGAGTCCGAGATGGGGCTACACATCCTACTTGGACCCTGTGGTGTCTCCCTGAAGTCCTAGAAGCAAGCAAGGCTGAAAGTAGCCTCCACAATGCTGCTGGCACCTCACTTTTGGGAGACTGGTCTTCACTGGGAGAAAAAGCTGTTGCCCTTTGTCTTAGCCACTAAGAACTGGATAAACACAAGTTGGTAGGTTGAGTTGAAGTGAACTGCATGTGTGTGTCCACACAGGGCTGGTGGGCTGGGCATAACAATAACGTTTAGGCACATCGACCTTGAATTATCAATGTTATAGAACCAACAAAATGCAGATTACTTGTAACACTGGCAAAAATAAGTGGATGGGGAGGCAGCATCTCATCATCGCTTGCTGGGAGCACTTGCAGAGACAGCAGCTGAGCTTACACTGGATCTCCTTGCTGGGGAGGGAGAGCAGAGCGCTGGAAACAGCCGTTGCTGGAAAGGTTAGCCAGCAACCTTTGCTTAAACTGTCTCAATCTGTATGAAATGTTATCTCTCTGCCTGACTAAAGATATGTGAGCCGAGGGAGCGGAGATGCTCCCAGATTGTATTTATCTAGCCCTTTGAAAGGGCGCTTGAGGAATTAACTCGGCAGCTTAGGAGAACTTTAATGTTTCGATAAGTGGCTGGTTCCACATCTTCACCTGCTGCGGCGTGACACCTGCGATGGAGCGTCCCTGGAGCCGACGCAGCCCAGTTAAGTGGAGCCAAACTCCTCATCCCAGTTGCGCAAAAGCTTCCAAACTCCCCAGTACAACTGGTGCTCCTTCGTTCCCGGGCTGTTCCCTTTCTGTCCCAGTGGGAACACGTGTTGCTGTTTGGATCCACCCTGGGGAGCTGGGAGTGGGCAATGCTCTGGCTGAACCAGCTTCCCTGAGCCCATCTGCATTGCAGATTTCATGAAAATGATGCCTGGTATATTTATATATTCTCTTTTCCTTCTCCAGAGGCTTCTGGAGGTGTCAGGGGAGGAAAAGCAAACTTTACCCCATTGTGGTGGAAGGGGAGGTGACTCCAGCCTGCTCCAGGAGCAGGATCCGGAGTGCTGTCTTGGGATGACCGTGGGATTTGGGAATTACAGAACTGAGACCTCATAGCAGCAAGGTCCTGTTCAGTGGCTCCTGGGGATGGAGGCAGAAAGAAAACCAGAAGCAGCTGGAGTAGATGGTATGTGTAGGTGCTTTCTTTTGGTCTTCTTCAGTAACGTATCTGTTAGGGGAGCACAGAAGACCCTGTCATCTCCAAGATGCCAGGCTAGAGAGACCACATTTCTCTTAAATAATGTCAGGGATTTGGTCATAAGATTGCTGAGCTGAGCAAGGGAGATGGGAGAGGCTGGAGTGTGGCTTTTCTCAGCTAGAGAGGACCATAAATTTACAACTTGCTGGCCTGGATGATTTCTGTGTTCCCAGCAAGGTCCAACCAGTCTCCACCTGGAGAGAGAGAACATGAGGGAGCATAAAGGTGCAATTAAACAGCAAGAGACATCAGCAGGCCCTCGGGCTGCTCAGGAAACAGTCCAAAGGAGGAAAAAAGGAAAGGGCAATTTACTGGTGGAAGTGTTCTTGAATATACAAAGAATACGTCAATATAACTGTGCTTTTAATATTTGATACCGGCCTATGAATAATTCACCTGAATGTACAGGCAACTTGGTCACCTCTGCAGCGATGCTGCCCGAGCCGGGGGAGCAGAGTGCGCGGACTTGGGATAAACGCTTTGTACAGGTAAAGGGGACAAAGAAGCCCCAGGGGAACCCGTGGGGGAAGAATCCCCCCTGCTCTCTTCCCGCTGCCCACGAGATGGCAGACGGTGCCCACGCAGGCACCTGCACCTGAGGTTGGTGGTAGTGAAACCTCACCTTGGTCTGAAACACAGCTCGTGGGGCTCTTCTGGGGCACCCAACGTCCTGCGTCGAGGGTAGGATTGCCCAGGGGGGCAGCTGAGTCCCCATCCCTGGAGGGGTTTAAAAGACAAGTAGCTGAAGTGCTTAAGGATGCGGTTTAGTAGTGGACAGGTACGGTTGGGCTTGATGATCTCAGAGGAATTTTCCAACCTAGTCATTCTATAATTACTTGTAGAAGCCAGACTTGCTGCTTGGTGAGGTCAGGCTCTTCGGATGTGTCTCCTCGGCTGAAATGCCTGTGCTCAGGATCCTCTCAGAGACAGAAAGGATCCTCCATCAGCTTATTTTCTGTAAGATGAAGCTAATGCTCATTCCCTCGTGTACGGTGGCAGATGGACCCGCTCATGATTGCTGGCAAGGAGCCTTTAACATGGTGATGGACCTGCGAGAGGAGCCTCGTGCCCCTGGGGAGGCACGGCCACCAACGCCGGGGAGGTTTCCCATCATTAGCCGGCTAATTGCACTCCCAGGTTGAGCGGAGGTCTCTATATCAGGCTCCTGATGCTTTATTGATTACTGCCACTTATAACAGTTCATTTTCTCCATTTCCTCCAAATCCAAGCAGCTGACAGATTTCTTTTCTCCCTCCTTCCGTCCCCTCTGAAATCCCTTTGAAGGTTTATTTGTGTTTTCCTGTGCATTAAATCCTTATCAGAGTTCAAAACTGAGCAGTGAAAGCACCCAGCCCCGTCCCTGCCTGCAGTGGGGATCTCCAGTAGGGGAATTTGGGGCTGCACAGTTTGTGGCAGGAGGGCTGTGGGTTAATGCTCCCCATTAGTGCATTGGGGGTGCAGCTGCATCTTTACCTCCCTCACGATACCAAAACCACCAAAGGAGGCCACTGTCCCCCCAGCTGCTGCAGCACTGCAGAGGGCAGCAGGCTCCTGCTAAGCTGTCCTGGTCCCCTCTTGCCTTGCCCCTATAGCTACAATAGTTCATGTGCTACAAGCAGGTCCAATTACAGTATTGATCTCCTACACGCTGGGAGCTGATGGTCGGTCCCTTCCCAGCTGGCTTGGTAAACAGAGCTCTCCATCAGCAGGCACTTCATGAATGTCACAGAGGAACTTTCTCATCATCCCTCCGCAGCTGAGTGCTGTGAGGGAAAGGGAAAACGTCTTGTGAGGAGCAGGAGGAAGTCGGGTCACCCCTTCCCCAGCCACAAGGCATTTTCGGTGGTCCTAAAACTGGATTTGTTTGCCAGAAAAACGCATATGGAGGCTGCGAGCAGCAGGTGGACGATGACATCCCATTTATGCTAGGGGTTGGTCCTTTGTTGATAGTACTTTGTCAAGGTTCCCATTTTCTGTGGGTTACTTAAATGCATTGCTAGGAAAAGTGAGTGCTGCCCTTCCTTGAGAGGTGGGAGATCTGCTCCTTGTTCTGGTTAGGAAGAAACGTGCTCAGGTTTTCCTGTAATGCACTCAGTGTGTGTTGCTGGGGGTGCAAAAAAAGGGATGTGGTCCCAGTTGGAGGATCCAGCTCTTTTGTTTTTTAATCCTTTCATCCTGTACCCCAAAAATCAAATTACTTGCTCTACCCTGAACGTGTTTCATCACTGTGAAGCTTGTGTTTGTTTTGGGGAGCCAAAGTGATGCATGACTTGCAAAGCTGTGGCTGTAGGGCAGGTCCTTGAGGACTGGGGAGCTGAAAATCCTTCCTGGAGTGCTTGCACTTCAGAGCAGGCATGACTAGACAAGTGTGATGTATAAGGAGGGATCCTGAGTGTGAGAGAGCTGCATTTTTCTTTTTTTTTTTTAGGGCTGGTAATGCAAAGAAGACCTTACTGTGCAAAATCCACGCAGTGTGTGAGCCTTATGAACTTGCCAAGCCTCTAACTGGAGAGCTGGACCATGGCTCGGGAGGGTGCTGCTGTCACAAGGCCAGGGTGAGTGATTTTTCTCGTTTTACCAGGTCACCTTGTGCTGCTGATATGGGTAAAAATTATGAGAGTGCCGTGTTTGCCTTGAAGCAGTTTCCTTGGGCAGGTATTCCCTCAGGAAAGCTGCCTCCCTGCTCTGTTCCCATGGAAAGGGCACTGTGCTGGAGTGGAAGTTTCAGCAGTCACATCCGGGCTCTAGTGGAGCTGATCACATAGCATTGACTACACATCGCAGCCAAGGAAAGCCACATCCAGTAAGAAATGGAGCCCTGTAAGTTGTTTTTACTGTCCCTAATTGGAAATATGATGGAAGAGCCCATGGGCATCCTTCTCTCCTTGGGGTGAGATGCTTCAGGAATGGAGAAGAACGCAGCACTGCTGCCATGCCTTGGTGGTACAGGGTGATTTGGTACCTGCCAGTGGAAGCAGCTTTGTGTCCCTGAGCTGTTAATGACCATTAGCTGAGCGTCTGCGCACAAGGTGATAAGGATGAATGGGGAAAGGGACAGGAAAGCCCTTGGTTTCAGCTTCTAGATGGGCTTTTGCATTGACTGAAGTAAGTGGTCCCCTGCTTGCCTGCTTGAACGTGACATCCTGATCTGGAATGGGTTGATTTGACCTTAGCTTGACTCTTGGTAGGCGTCTTGCTTAAAGTATGACTGGAGCAACTGTGGGAAAACTGTCACAGTAGGTGTAAGATGTGGATGACATTGTATATTCATGACTGCCTGGTCCTGCTCAAGCCCCTTTGGGGTGGGCAGATGCTGGTGATCTTACTTTTAAAGTGTGTAATTTCCTACCTACAGCGGGATGCAGGAGTCTCTGCTCTGGCTTTGCGGGCTCCTTGCATAACAACAGTAAGAACAAGGCAACGGGACAGGTCTCTTCTTGTGGGGGGATTTACCAGGAAGACTAGCAAGCAAAAAGGATTTAAAACTCTATTTGTATTCGTCCAGTGTTTCGATTTGCAGCCAAATCATGAGATTTGGATGCCGAGAGAAATCCATAGTTGCCATAACAACCAACAAACTATAATTAGTCAAAGAGTTGAGGAGAGGGGTCCAAAGAACAAATGGAAACAGGAGCTGCTCTTCGAGGGATGCTGATAGAGATCAGAAAGCCTGGTCACAAGCGTGTTACTGGAGAACTAATCTCTCCAGAAGCCGTACAGTCCTTAGGCCCCCAGTGGAGTTGTTTGAAGCTGCATAAACTCTGGATTTTCTGATGTTTTCACTTCTGGAGGACAGAAGGATTAGAAGCACCCCGTGTGTTGAGGCTGTTGCTTTTGAGGTGCAATTGGATTGCGGTGGTGGAGCCATGTAGGCTGATAAAGGGGTTGCAGAGTTGTTTTTTTTTCTTGACCCAGAGGGTGGGGTGTAGGATGTGAGGAAGAGCAGAGTTTGAGCAGGCTGAGCTGCAGGGGAACTCCTTTAGTTGGCAGGCTGAGGAAGAGTGGAGTTTTGACACTGCCAAGAAACCAAAATGCACATTCAGGAGGAAGTTTTTCACAGAAAGGGTGATTGGACACTGTCAGAGGCTGCCCAGGGAGGGGGTTGAGTCACCTTCCCTGGAGGTATTTAAGGCACGGGTAGACGAGGCGCTGAGGGACATGGGTTAGTGATTGATGGGAATGGTTGGACTTGATGATCCGGTGGGTCTCTTCCAACCTGGTGATTCTATGATTCCTGCACTGCAAGACAGACAAAACTCGCTGTAGCACAAGCAGCAAAACCCCAGTCCCGTAGCAATTTAGGTCATGATTAGCAGAAAAGTCCTTTCCCGGGCCCTGGGACATAAATACCCAGTTGCTTTTCTTTTGTGCTATTTGCAGCCTGGCCTGGTATGAGCTGCTCTGCTGTTGGGTATCCCACTTCTACAAAGGGACCGTGGCAATAAACCCACATGTAGCGTGGGGAAAGAGAATGAGTTCAATGATGCCCCTTAGCAGCGCTGCCCCATCTCCCTGCCCTCTCCCCACTTCGCGTCCTCGTTTTTGAGGAAGCTGCTCTCGTGGATGCAGGGGCAAGAGCAAGGCAGGCGGCATCCATGTGGAAAAAGTCATGCTAGCATGAAAAAAATACCCGTGGAACACCTCACAGACAATATAGAACAAAAAAATATATTCTAATATGTCTGGAATACAATAGAAGCAAAATCTCCTGGCAGCAAACATTCATGCACTTGACTGCCAAGAAAAAAGGACCTTACAGAAGATGAGACATGAAAGGGATCTCTGCACAAAAACTAAAAGTCGGAACACAATAGTGTATATTTCAAGCATATGAAAAGGAAGTGCGACAGTAATACTAAGGAGACAAGATACTCTAACAGCACCGGGAGCTGAGGAGAGGAGAAACTCAATCAGCAGTGACACAGGAGGCTTGGAGAAGGCAGCTCTTTGAATGGATCGGAGTCCTTTAAAAAAAAAAAAAAAGAGAAATGCAAGCCTTCTTATTTATTTTATTTTTTTTTCTCTC
>WAAB01024234.1:88511-149482 GCA_013389865.1 Piaya cayana
AAAAGCAAGCCTGCTTATTTATTTTATTTTTTTTTCCCTCGGAATGAATCTTTCTCCGTTTTTCTTGGCGTGTACAGGAACAAGGGAGCACATGAATAATACATTGCCAAGACCAAAAAGATACAAGGGGCTGCGTGCGCGGGAACTCGTGGCATCGATAAAAATATTATGCCGTACAAGGATTACGCTGCTGGCTTTCAGCAGTGGCAGGAGGAGTGGGAGCCGGGGGAGATGAGGAATGGATCCACTGCCTGGTGCGCTCCTCGGGGGAGGATTGGGGTGAGGAGGAGGAGTGGAGCATAATGGAGTTGGGTCCAGGGCAGCAAAGGAGCTCTCGCTTGCTTCTCACCTGGCTTGGTTCCTATCGAAAATAGGTTTATTTCTGTCAATTAAGACTTGTGGCGACTCCTGCTGCAGTTCCAAGGGTTTGATAGCCATGTGGGGCTTGCAGTGATGTCAGCAGGAGCCTTTCTGGTGCAGAAAGGGGCTGACATTGCTGGTGTTGGTGCTGGCGGTGCCGCCAACGGTGCCGCACGGGAGGGATGCTCAGAGAGAAATCCCTGAGCTGCTTCCTCCCTGTCATCCCACTGACAAGGAGGGAATTCCCAGCTGGGTGTCTTGCACATCTTTTCCCTGTTAAACCCTAGCAAGGCTTTCTGACTTGCCTTAGAACACTCTGGGTGTGCGTATACTTAACAAAAGCCATTATTTTCATCCCACTAGTATGACTTGAGCTGGTGCTTCAAGGGGACGAACCTGTCACTGAGCTAAAACTGCAGGAGTTGTCAGTGACTTGACTCTCCTGGTCAAATAAATTGGTGCCGAAGCAGTAAAAGAGCTAATTTTGAAAAAATTAAATATTCAAATACAGTTGAAGGGCTGAAGCCTGGAGTTTTTCTGTCCTTGAAAGGTACAAGAGCCTGGAGGCAGAGACCAGGGCTTTCCAACCGTGTGATGGCTCTATACAAGAGGATAAATTCCTTTTTAATAGGTTCTTCTCTCTCTCTGAGATCAGAGGGCTTGCCTTTCTCCTCGCTCATCCCTGGCAAGGCCCCGCTGACTGCAGTTCAAGCACATACATTATTTTTAATGATGTCCTGTAACAAGAAGCCTCCTGCGATCATCCCATTTAGATCTGGACCCTCTAAAGCTTGGCTCAGAAAATCTGAAGTGCTAAAGCACCTTAGGAAGAAACAGAAACCTCTGCCAGGCACGTCTATGCTATGGCGAGGCCTGTCTTGCAGCCGGGAGATTAGAGCCCTGATGCCACAGCCAAAGGCTGGCAGGAGGCATCAATTTATTACCTGCGATTCCCCCCGATCAAGCATGATTTTGGGGTCCTGAGGGGATCGAGGGAGGCTTTTGGACTGAAGCAGCACGGCTCTGCTGATGCTGCTTGCCCTAAAGAAACCATTTGGCTGCACTGGCCTTCAGAAACAAAATACTCTGTTTAGGGTAGCCTTTTATTATTACTTCTGGTTTGTTCTGCAAGGAGCGAGTTTGCGAAAAGAAAACTCTCGTGTGATTTTATTTGAATTTACCCTACGGGGCAGGAGGGGTTTAGGAAGCGATGAAAGGATCCCATTCCCAGGCTAGAAATTCCCGCTGTCTGGAGCTATTAATTCATTCAGCTCGTCTCTCTAGCAAGGGTTGACTGGGGGTGTAATCTTACACGGCTTGCACTGAAGATGAGTCTGCAGAAATGTGAGAGACTGGCAGAGGCGAGCGCAGCCTGTGCGAGCATCCCGTCCCCCGGGGACACGCTGGGAAGGTCCCTGTCTGCCGGCTGGCAGCTGACTCTTCCCACGCTGGAGGGGACCGAGGAGGACGAGGGGCTTGGGGAGGATGGGACCTTGTTGATTTGCCCAGCTGTTATTTTGTTTACCTGTCCTAATGCTTTTTATGGGGCTGCCATAAAACCCGCTCATTAGACAGTGCTGATTTTCATTAATGTTGATTCACCAAAAGCTTAATCAATCTTCTGTGACCAACGACCCCGTTCCCGAGGGAGAACAAAGCTGTTGAACAAATTAGCCTTACAGATTGGAGGCAGGGCTCGCAGATGCGACAGCCTGGGTACCAAAGCGGGCGATGCGTGGATTCATATAACGTGCCCAGGAACAATGGCACTCGACCGCCTTTTCTTTTTGCAGTTTGCATCTTGACTTGAAGTGAGCTGGCAGGGCAGCTCAGCCCTCCTCTTGCCTCACCTTCCCCGTTATGAGTCCTGCTGTTTGCAGGCGAGGGGAGACGGAGCAGGGAGGAGAGTTGTTAATGGACTCGGCTGAGATTCAGACTCTGTTTGCTACCTGGCTCCGCCGCAAAGTCCTGGTGTGGCGGTCAGATCCTTCCTGTCTCAGTGCCGTGGTGCTTTGCCCTTCATGATGAGAGCGACGCTTCTCCACTGCCCGGGGGGTGCGAGGGTGTAACCACATCAATCGAAGAAGGGCTGATTTTGCAGTGAGAGGCTGTTAAAAACAGCCGGCATCAAAGTGTACTCTTCATCTCTGCTAAACCAAACCGCTTGCGGTGTGCTTGCTGGGAGAGGAGTGTGAATGCTTTGAGAGTTTTCTGTAAGAGAGGGAGGGGATGAGATGCTGCTAAGAGTAGTGGTTGGACTCGATCCAGTGGGTCCTTTCCAACCTAGTGATTCTATGATTCTAAACCCATCTAGGAGGACTGATCTGGGCCCTGTGTTCTGGGAGCGAGGGTCTGCAGCATCCCTCCTGGCTGCCACTGATGGGACCTGGTTGCAGGGAGCTGGGGAGATGCTCTGTCCCACCTCCTCTGGTTTTGTGCCATCAAACCCGTGATGCTCAGAGGCTCTGCAACCCATGTCTCGGGCTCCTCAGGGCTTGCAGACCCACCGACTCATTTCACACCAACTGGAGCCCAGCCGTCAGGTTAGTAATGACTTTCCCTCTCCCTTCTGGGCTGGATTTGAATGGCTGGTCTGGAGGTGAAAGGCCCCCGTTCCCATTACCGATCCAATTTCCTGGACTTTTACCGGGTAGATGGGAATTGCCAGAGCGGAACAGCCTGATGGGCCATCGAGCCCGGTGTCTCTTCTCTGACAGCAGCTTGTGTTTGGCGTGTAATTAAAAGCCTTTGTACTATTTGACTTGTAATTTAATATCACACCGCCACATACATATCTCATTCAAGAAAGAACAGGCCCTGACATTTGCAAAGACGGAGACAAGCCCTCTTCCTCGCAGGCTGCACCCGCGGGGTCAGCTCTGCATCCACGCTGCACATCGCTTGGTGTGCTCAGGCTGGAACTCTGCCCTGAGCGTGTTTTTCATGCGAGGTTCAGCACACCAGCAGGGATGCTTCTCTCCATCACGGGGTAAAACTTGGGGAGAGTGGAGTTTGCAGGGAGCGGTGCTGTGGATACCGGTAGGGGAGTTGCTCTGTGATTTATGGGGTTCTGCTGCGAACGCTGAGATTAAGGAAAGTGCCTTAAATGGTCCTTAAAAGCTTGCTTTGGTAAAGAGATGAGCCTGTATGATTACACGCTGTCTGCTTCAGCGTGGGCTTGCCTGAGCCCCTCTTGGCTGGCATTGCTGCCTGACTTTGCGCAGGAGCACATAAGGGGAGCGCAGAGCCCTATCCATCAGCTCTGCCGTGAGGGCAGGGTGGGGAGTGGGAGGCAGGACCACATCAAGCGACACTGGGAGGATTTGCTGGCAGACGTGTGCCTACTCCCTTTGCCTTTGACAGAGGAGTTGGGTCGCGCCACCGTGCAGCAATGACCATGTGGGAGATAGCAACGTGCTTCTCCTGCCATCCCTGCTCTCTGTCCTGGGTAGGCATCTGTGTTTTGGGCAGTGTGAAGCGATGCTGCTCCATCGGTATGTGCTCCATGTGGTGCTTTCCCTTTCTTCTGCTCATGGGCTGGGGCCGTTCTCCATCACAGGGGGCTGCGCATCCAAAAATGCAGGAGGAGGGACTGCTTGAGTCAAGATGGGTGCAGAAGACTGGGTGGGCAAACCCGTGAAAGAAAGCCTCGCAGGTCTTGAATCGCTCTGCTTTTAATGAGAAGCAGACAGAATCTCAGTTCCCTCTAAAACTGAGTTTCAGAGATGATGCTGAAAATCTTGGTCTGGCCTTTTGCAAGGAGAAAGCTCGCCGCAGCAGGGGTTCCTCGGCGAGGGTTTGCATCAGCACCAGGGCTTGCCAAGTCTCTCTCTGTAGGGAAGCTCTACTTAAGACTGATTAATTTGCCCACCTGAGTGCTATTCCCTCTAATTGACCAAACCTACAAGAAAACAAACCTGCGCTGATCAATAGAGAAATAATTTTGCAAATTGTGGGCATAAATCATTCCCGATCGGCGTCTGCTCGCCTTTGTTAATGAACAAACCAAACTAAATCAGCTTGCTTTATTAAAATGCAATTGTTTCGGCTATTATTACTTTAGGCAGGCGGCATGAGGAGGGGGACAGCGGCTGCTCACCTACTACACGCTCGTCCTGCTGAGATGTGATCAGAGAACTGCCGTCTGTGGTGTCTACACCGCGTGAGCGGGTGCTCCGTGCATGTTTTTGATGCCTTGCTCTGTCCTTGGGCCTTTCCCATCATCAAACAGTGGTAATTTTCCCCCAGTAAAGCGCTTTTGTGTCCCGAGGGGCTCAGATCTGCATCTGGGCATCCAAACTGCTGCCCTGCTCAGAGGAGAAAACCAATTTTCTATACCCTCAGCAATAGGAGAAGTGTTAAGGCTGCTTTGTGTCCTGATTTACAGCCTTTCTGGCTAGGAGGAGAGTTGCTCTGGGTCTTTTGCCTCTTGCTATATGTAATAACTGCCTCCAAGAGCCATGCGGGTGCCCTAAGTGTCTGTTTAGGGAGCCCCAGCTTTTTATTGATTTTTGAACAGTACAAATGAACAAATAACAGCGCAACAATAGAAACGATGGGATAAATAATCTGGTACTTGGCTCGCTCAGCTGAACGGGGCTGAGTGAAATGCAATGCAGTCGTGCACCCAGAGAAGGTCAAGTTTTCAAATCTAAACTGGAGCTAAGTAAAATATTGGCTAACTAACTGGATTCCAAAGCTCATAAAATGTTGGTAGCACTGCATGTCAGCAGGAATATATCTCCTCATCTTTTAGACAGGGAGCTGGTGCTTTCCTTGATCTTCCCTCCCTGCAGAAATGCTCTTTGGGAGCAGAAGGGAGCCTGTCAAGTGGCTTGTTTTCCTCTGTGTTGGCAGGGCAGAGCCGGAAAGGTCGCTCAGGTTAAGAGCAGCAGCAAAAGCTAAGCTACAAGCAGTGCTTCAAGTCGCCGTGCTTTGATTTCTTAAGCTGAGCCGCGGCTTGGGATGGCTGTAGAGGATGACTGGGAGAGGAGCTCTGGGCTGGGACTGTGGCTGAGCATTTCCCTACTCATATTGAGTGTAAGGAGAGAGGGTTTGGGTGCAGGTGGTGGGAAGGCGTGTGCGTGTCTCCTCAGGTGGGCCCTGGTGTCGTCCTGCTAAGCAGGAGAGCACCCTTGTAGTTCGTGTTTTGGGCTTGATCTGGAAAGGACTTACCATGAGGATGGATGTTGTCCAGATGAGATCTTCCACTGCGTCATTATAAATGTGAAGGTTCAGGATGATGAAGAAACCACTTGCACTGCCCCTTCTCTACCTTGCCAGAAGCCTCTGGCTCCCAGGGAAGAGTACTCGGTACCAGGGAACCCACTGCTCACTTGGCTGCTGAAGCAGCATTAGATGCACAAACTCCAATCTGCAGAGCCTCCAAAGCTGGAGCCTGAACCAAACTGCTCCTCCAGTACAGAAAATAATAGTGCCTGCCACAAAGAGGTGTTGGGAAGACAAGTCAGTTAATGTTCGCGCAATGCTTTGAAACGAGGAGGCCTTTGAAGCTGGGATTCAGTTCTTTGTTTTCCTTTCTCCTTTGTTCCCTTCCGTGCTCTGTAAGGAGTGTGGCTCAGTGGAGTGCCAGTATCAGGGCTTGATGGCCTCTTGCTCCCTCCGAGAATTACGTTCTCCCTCAGTGGCTTCACTTCAAGGCAGCGTGTTCAATTGGTATTCTCTGTATGGCATTTGCTCTTGTACATAGTGCATTTTTATTCAAATAATGGTATTGATCTTGGGAAAAGTAATGGGGAAAATAAATGAAAACAAATAAACACAGAAGATTTGTACTAAACTTCTTCAAGGTCTGGTTCTGAAAGTTGAGGAATTGTCTGTGTCCTCCGTGGGAGCGGTGACTGGTAATGCAGCTGATGCCTCCTTGGTTAGTGTGGAGTTGCAAGATTCTTGTGGCAGCAAACAGAGTAGAATCCTACAATCATGGGATGGTTTGTATTGGAAGGAACCTCCAAGCCCATCCAGTTCCAACCCCTGGCATGGGCAGGGACACCTCCCACTGGATCAGGGGCTCCAAGCCCCATCCAACCTGGCCTTGAACCCCTCCAGGGATGGGGCAGCCACCACTGCTCTGGGCAACCTGGGCCAGGGCCTCCCCACCCTCACTGTGAAGAATTTCTTCCTAATATCTGATCTAAATCTTCCTCCTTCCAGTTTAAAGCCCTTCCACTTTGTCTTGTCCCTGCAGACCCTTGTAGAATGTCTCTCCCCAGCTATCCTGGAGCTCCTTTCAGTATTGGAAGCTTCTCTGAGGTCTCCCTGCAGCCTTCTCTTCTCCAGACTTAACAACACTGACTCTCTCAGCCTGTCCTCATACAGGAGGTGCTCCAGCCTTTAGGTCATCCCCGTGGCCTCCTCTGGACCCATTCCAACATTTCAATATCCTTCTTCTGTTAGGGATTCCAGAACTGCACTCAGGACTTCGGGTGGGGCCTCGTGAGAGCAGAATAGAGCTTATAAATATATGAATGATTGGGATGGGCACCTTGTACATACCAATTACAACCGTACGTGGTCTGTTCCAGTGCTGAATGTATCCTGATAAATGTACCTAGCAAATGGGGCACCACAGCAGCTCAGCTCACAGAGAGGAGATGGACTGCTGAGCTCCTTGCCAGGGTACTTTATATGATCTGCTTGCCTTGGTCTGGCCAGGCTTTTAGCTTGAAAGATCCAGGCTCATGTCTTGGGTCATGGTCCATCTTCTAAAATGTATTGACTTGAAAGCTGGCAGAACAGCCCTGCGTTTTCTTTTGATGCCAGGAGTATCATCAAGTGTTTGAAGCATCAGAACCACAATACCCATCTCATACTGGCTGAAAATGATGACTTCAGCATTGAGTCGAACTACAACTTTAAAAATTATTCTTTCCTGCCCGGAGTAGACATTTCACTGATAGTTTTTGCCTCTTTGAGAGTTTTGTGATGGGAGAGGCTCCCTTTTATTTTTTTTGTTAGGAATATTTCCAGGCCTTGCGGTTGATATGAAGGCAAAAGGTATTGTCTAGTACAGTTGAAAGGACTATAATTTTAAACTTGTTTTGTGGTTTTCGTGATTTTTCAAACTAGCCTGTCATGGGGAGGGTGTTTAAAAGTGTTGTTTCAGCAATGCTGTATTTTTGCATCCAAAGGGTGAGACTTTCTTTCTCTTTTTTTTTTGTACTGAACTAGGTATTTCTAGATAAAAAAAAGAAACCAAAGAAACAAAAGTGCAGTGTCTGCTTGAAAGCACCAGCTGGGTTTAGGGATGCCCTCTCCCACCTTGATGCAGAAATGCTGCTTGGGTGCAGAGATGGGACAGAAGAGCCGATGAGGAGCAAACGCTCCCCAATTGCAATCCATCCCCTCCTCTAACCTGTTCTCCAGGAACAGGGAACCATCCTCTTCCAGATCAGATGTGGCCTTCGCATGGTCCAGAGGGGAATTTTACATGTTTTTTTTTTTTTCCATGGCTCCTACAAGGGTTTGCGTGGCAGCACGCGAGTGATGGAGTGTGCCAGGGGAGCTGGCCGGTTCCAGCTGACAAGATAATGAACTGCCAAATAAAGCATGGGAGAAAGGGAAATCCATGATAAATCCACCTCTCACATGCCGCACAGGAGACTGATAAACTCCCTCTCTTCTCCTGACAGCAGGATTTTTCTCTCCCATGCCTGCTGCAAGAGACAGAGTGAGGGTGCTTCTCCCCTCACTGCCCTTCTCTGGCACTGGTGGACAGACAGATGGACACACAGGGTGTGTGCATCATCACACTGTGTTGTATCGTGTCCTCCTGGAAGTCTGCTCATGGTGAGGACAGAAGAGCTGTCTTGTCCCTTTGTAGGACCTTGTCTCCCTCAGTGTTGCTAAATGACTGTTGAGCCCTCACGCTCAGTGACAATTGATTTTGAGGCCATTGGGCTCTTGTTCCCCTCTCTGGGACAGGGTGTCCTTCTTCTCCCCTCTCTGCATGGTGGCTGAAGCTGCTTCTCCAGCTGGATGCCCCAAAGTGCAAATCTAATCCCAGCTCCCAAATCCAGAACCTTCTGCTCCTGCTTCTTCCACTGCTCTACTCATGGGGATGTGATGTAGCCTTAAATTTTGTCTGAAATTGGTGAAATGTGTGGGCTCGTGAGGCAAACTGGGGTCAATGGAGCATCTGGAGGTGGAGAGCTAGGGGGTGTTTGGTGCGGGTCGCTTGCTGCATAGGTTGTGCTGGCAGTGCGTTAGCGGAGAAGCAGGGCAGGAGATGAGGGGCATCAGAAAAGCAATTTAGCACGTGGGCTACGGACTGGAATAAGGACCGTGGTGGCGGGTCAGCAGTGCTGGAGCTGATCAGCCCCTAAACCAGTACCACGAGAGGCGTCCTTCAAAGTGTGATGGAGCGATGCTGCCTGCCCAGGCTGGGCTCAGCCCAGCTCTCAGCAATCTCTGCCTTTGCCCAGTGGCTTGGAAGAGGTTGGCCTCTTGGTTTTTTGCAGTGCATTCACTCTCCCAAATCTTTTTTTCCATGTCTGATTAATAAATCATGAAGTTTGCCCAAGACTCCCTCTGTCTCCACCCAAATACAAACATTCCCCATCACCGCCACCTTGCAACTAGCAAAGCTGCTCCCTCTGACAATCAATTACCCTCCGGAGATGAAATTATTGTTTAATGGCTTTTGGAACAGGCTCCTGCTCTGACATTCATCACAATCAATAATGCATCAGCGGGGACAAAAGAAATTACCTGCCTCCTGCTAAGTGAAAGGGTCCATTTGTATTCTGCGCAGCCCCTTCACGCCCACTGAGCCGGCAGCCACGGGTGGATCGTGCCGATGGCATGGGGAGTGGCTGGCTCCCGGCTGAGCTCCAGCGAAGTTGGCTAAAAGTTTGTTGGTGGTGGTTTTGCTGGATGTGTGAGCCACGATTGGGTGATGGAGGATGCTTAGGGATGGATGGTGAGGGTGTGGTTTGGGATAGACTTGTCTAAGATTGACTGTATCCTGGGCTGCATCCAAAGGAGCACAGCCAGCAGGAGAGAGAGGTGATTTTAGCCTTCTGCTTTGCTCTTGTGAGACTCCACCTGGAGTTCTGTGTTCAGTTCCGGAATCCTCAACTGAAGAAGGATATGGAACTGTTGGAATGGGTCCAGAGGAGGCCACAGAGATGATCTGAGGCCTGGAGCTCCACTGCTATGAGGACAGGCTGAGTTAGGGTTGTTCAGTTGGAGAGGAGACTCGGGAGAGACCTTAGAGCAGCTTCCACTACTGAAAGGGCGACAAGAAAGCTTTTTACAAGGACTTGGAGTGACAGGTTGAGAGGAAATTTCTTTCAATTGGAAGGGGGAACATATAGATTGGACATTAGGAAGCATTTCTACACACTGAGGGTGGGGAGGCTTAGGTTGCCTAGTGAAGTTGTGGCTACCCCATCCCTGGAGGTGTTCGGGGTCAGGTTAGATGGAGCTTTGAGCAACCTCATCCAGTGGGAGGTGTCTCTACCCATGGTAGGGGGCTGGAACTTGATGGGCTCTGAGGTCCCTTCCAACCCAAACCATTCTAGGATGCTATGATTTAGGATGTTCCTTGCTGAAACTACAGCTGGGATGAAAAGCCTCGCTGCTGAGGGCATCTGTGGTGTGCAGGTAATGCACTGGGGCAGGCTGAGGTGCAGGTGCTGGGATGGCAGGGCTGGGGAGGCACTGCAAGGGCTGGAAGGGATGCTAGGACCGCGGCACGGGAGCCGAGTAGGAGATAGGTATCCCCAAGCCTGGCCCGGGTTGCCTTGCGTGTCTCCTCACCCTGCAGGGATCACTGCTTGTCACGGCTGTAGTTTAGTCTTTATCTCCAATAAGGCAGGAAGCTGCTTTGGTCTTTGCTTGAAGCTAAGAGGGCAAAGCGTCCTCCAAGGGTTAGCTCTGATCTATCTAACTCATCTCCTGAGATGTGGTGTGATATCAGTGTGTCCCTGCAAAGGGATCGGCGTGATCGATGCATCTGCAATGTGAGCAGCGTGTCTCTTAATGTGTCTGCAACACGGTGTGTCTGCAGCCGGGCCGCTGGGTTATTCAAGGTCCTCAGCGGGGGGAACCACCAGGTCCACCGTGTGTTGCTGCGGCGTTAGGGAGCAGTGCTGCATCCCATCAATCGCAAAGAAACCAGCTGTTGTAGCAGACTGGGTGTCTGCAGAGCAAGTTTTGCTTTTTTCTGCATATAAATCTTCAGATAGAAAGCCCAAATACTGAAAAGACAGAGCTCAGCTCTCGTGCCGATTCCTTTAATGTGGTTTTAAGATACCAACCGTCCAGCAGCATCAGTCTCCGAGCACATTCCTTGTCCCTCTCCCATGCACCGAGTGATCTCTTGGTGATTAGGTAGCATTATTTTATTTTAAGCAGCCGTCCCAATTAGCGATGAAGTGGGGAGCTTCATCAGCTTGGCACCTTGAACATGGCTTGTGTTAGAGCCACTTGATTGCTATTGTTTGTTTTCCCACTTCAGCTGCTGCTTTATCTTAAGCGTAACCGCAGGAGCAAGGAACAAGGTGGTGATGGATCAGGTGGGACCAAGTGTGCTGGGCAGGCGGCTGAGGCTCCCTGTTCCCACGACGCTCTGAGAAAGGCAAGTCCCTGCGTTTGGAATCTGACAGGCAAAAAAGCCCCCCCAAAAGCTCTAATTGTTTCTTTCATTATCTGAGTAATAACATCTTTGCTAGGGAACCTGTTACACGGAGACTTGGGGAATCTGGCAGCCTGGCTTCCCAGCACATGATCCATCTCTCATTGGGAGATGGTGTGTGACCAAAAGCACTTAACTTTTCAGTTTCCATCAGTCTGGCACTTGTGTTGGGTCATTGTGAGACCCTACCTGGAGTCCTGGGTTCGATTCTGGAGCCCTCAGCACAGGAAGGGCACGGATCTCTTGGAAAAGGTCCGGAGGAGGCCACAAAGATGATGCAAGGGCTGGAGCGCAGACTGAGGGACTGGTGGTTGTTCAGCCACCCCAACTGTTCTGTGATTCTATGATTGTGGGACACTGCTACTGGTTTCAGCATGTGAGACCCTTTTGTTGCATCAGGAGTGTAAGTCCTGAAGAGCATCCAGTGCATCATCAGTGCTACGTGGTCCTGAGTAGCACCACACTCCTGCAGAGGGAGGATTGCACAGGACTGGGCTCAGAAGAAGCCTTTCTGTGATATTTTTGGGGACCTTGAACTGGCTTCTTGCTGAAGGCAGGTTGAGCAGAGGGCTCTGGATGCATCCTTTCAAGTGGAATCCCATGGTTTTGGGGCTTGCTGGTGGGTGGCTGGCCAAAGACCGATGCTTGCTAGAGACCATCCCTTGCTGTGTGATTCCTGGGCGGCAGCGAGAGGATGGCAAGCAAGTCGTGAGCAAACACCGATGCTGGAGCAGGGGAGAGGAGGCAGTGAGCGAGGCAGACGGCATTCACACCGGCACCGTGTTTAGCTGTAATCTAACATGACTTTCCCCTCTGTTGGCAAAGGGGTGCACATGATGTTAACATTCATTATCATGTCATATTCGATTGACTGCCAGAACACATTACGCTTTCTCCTGTAACGCGCTGAATACTGACAAACCCCATTCGCTCACTCCGCGAAGGTCTGTGCCTCTGAATTGTCGCGGCGTGCCGGGGAGGTGGAAGGGCATCGATACAAACGTAATGAGTGTGGTTCCCGGGCACCGCACTCCCCCCGCTGCCGCTCGCGGGGGGAGTTACCGCTCGGTCGGGATGCAGCTGGGCAGGAGGACTCCTTTGCAAAAATGAATTATTAATAATTATAACAACAGAACCCAATGAAAAGATAAGCAGGGTGCAGCGGGACAGAGAGCACTCAGTGTGTGTGTGTGTGTTGTGTGCCAGCGCAATACATGACTTGTGCGGAGCGAGGCAGCAGGGTGATGCAGCAGTTTGATTCCCAAGGCTCGGTAACCAGGGATGTGAAATGCCCGGCTCTGAAATGCCACCTGCAATCCTGGAGGAGACCCTGCATTGACAGGGCAAGAGTAAATGGCCTCAAGATGCACCAGGGCAGGTTCAGATTGGATAGCAGGAAACATTTCTTCACCAAAAGGGAACTGGCAGAGGATTCTCAGGGAGGTGGTTGAGTCCCTATCCCTGAAGGGCTTTAAAAGACGCGTATATGAGGTGCTCAGGGATGGCTTGGTAGTGGACAGGTATAGTTGGACTCAGTAATCTCAAAGGTCTTTCCAACCAAGCAATTCTGTGATTGCTGAGCAAACTCTGCTTAGTGCTTTGCTGCTGTGTTATTGCCTCTGTGCCCAGAGAGAAAAACAGGTTTTTGCAAAGGAAGGAAAAAGCCCATTTACTCCCTGTGCAGTTGGCACCAGGCAGTGAAACTCCTTTTCTACCTCCGAGTCAAGTTTAAACTCAACAAGGGGGAGCACATCCCTGAAGTCTGCTGCACAAATACTATCACCAGATGATTTATGTGGATATACACACGTATGCTTATGCCACATGGAGGACCAGTGACTCCTCCTGTACCGTGCCTGCCTAACACTTGTTCCTGTTGTTCCTTCAACCTTTGGCACCTACAGACTTGGCTTTGCCCTCCAGATGGTCCATGGANCTGAGCAAACTCTGCTTAGTGCTTTGCTGCTGTGTTATTGCCTCTGTGCCCAGAGAGAGAAATAGGTGCTTGCAAAGGAAGGAAAAAGCCCATTTACTCCCTGTGCAGTTGGCACCAGGCAGTGAAACTCCTTTTCTTCCCCCAAGTCAAGTTTAAACTCAACAAGGGGGAGCACATCCCTGAAGTCTGCTGCACAAATACTATCACCAGATGATTTATGTGGATATAGGATCTTGATAGGAACGGTTGGACTTGATGATCCGATGGGTCTCTTCCAGCCTGGTGATTCTATGATTCTGTGATTCTATATACACATGTATGCTTATGCCACATGGAGGACCAGTGACTCCTCCTGTACCGTGCCTGCCTAACACTTGTTCCTGTTGTTCCTTCAACCTTTGGCACCTACAGACTTGGCTTTGCCCTCCAGATGGTCCATGGAGCAGATATTCAGAAAGCCAGACCCTCCAGGTTCCCCTCTGGTGTTCCGCTCAGTGTGGCTCTGTACAATAACGCACCTTTGCTCTGTTTGCTCTCAGGCTGAGGTTTCTGCAACTCCACAAACTTTGCCCAAACTCCCTATCGATTGACTCGGTGATTAAGCTGTTGAATCAGCTCTGCCATATTTGTAGTATCTGACTGTCATTTTTCTCGCAAGATCTTAAAAGGATTTTTATCTGTCAGCTATATCCTCCATATTTGCTCCTAATAATCAATATTGATTTTCTTGTAATGCCGTCCATCTGGATGCCATGCCTTATTTGTTGTAAGATTAGAATCTCGATGAGCTTATCAAGTGTAACACACATTTTTTCCAGTGCGCATGCCTATGCAGAAATGCTCCGTTCAGGTAATCGTCTTGCCTCTGGTGGAAAAATATTTGAGTTATCATAGAATTGTGGAATGGTTTGGCTTGGAAAAGACCTCAAAACCCACGCAGTTCCAACCCACGGGCAGGGACACCTCCCACTGGATCAGGGGCTCCAAGCCCCATCCAACCTGGCCTTGAACCCCTCCAGGGATGGGGCAGCCACCCCTGCTCTGGGCAACCTGGGCCAGGGCCTCCTCACTTGGATCTTGCTTTAAGGTGACCTGTCATTACCACGGGGAGAAAGACCCTGGGGTGCTGCTGCCTGTAGACAGGGAAGCAGGTCCTCGCTGCTGTCGTTGCACTTTTCTTGAATATGTGAGCTTGNGTACGTTGTTGTTAGAAACCATGAAACTGGGTTTACTGGTCACATTAAATCCGCCAGTGCCTTGGGACTGGCCAAGAATCAAACCGTTCTGCTGAGCAATGAAAAGGAGTCACAAACACTCTCCTGCCTAAGCAATAAATGGCATTCTTATGTTGGGTGGCTTTTTTTTAAGGGAGATTAAAGCTTTTTAGTGCTTTTGGCCAAAGTATGGTAGGATTTGACTGGAGACAAACTCCTGCTCCCTAAGCAGGAAAAAGATTTTCTATAAGGAGACACAGCAGAGATACCATTAAAACAACAGGCAACTGGATGTGACTAAAAATGTACCGAAGAAAATATAGGGATTTACCCAAACTCTTGGAAGAAAAAGTCAATTTTCCCATTTTTTGACCGAGGACTGCCAGATAAGATGCTTCAAATCGGCTTATTGAATTATGAAGCGCCGACATTTTGAAGCAGAACGCTTTGCTTTGAAGTGAAATGCTGAGATTTTTCATTCTGACATTTCCCAATTGATATTTTTTTGGTAACTTTCTGCACACCTGGTAGAAGGGAGATTGGGGTGTGGGGGGGGAAGTGTAAGGCATTAAAATAACTGAATTGCTGAGTGGGGAAAAGTACCATTCCGTAGGTAATTCTCATTAAAACCGAGCTGCTCGGTTTCTGCTCCGTCTCTCCACCACTATTCACAATCACGGCCCCAAATATCCATCAACTCGATGCTTTTTTTTACCAAGTGTGGCAAAGATCCCATTGAATTTTTCACCTCTGCAGCATTGGAAGGACTTTCTGGAATATGAAGATATTTTTTCTCTTACTTTCCACTCAAAATGTCCTGATTATTGAAATGAACTCCCAAGGGAGGGGCAGGAAATCTCTCCTGCTTTCCACTGGTTTCGTATTCTTTTTATTTTGGTTGGTATAAAAATATTTTCTCCCTTTGGGTTTGCTGCGAGGGGGATTTCTGGAAGAAAACTGGAGAAAATATTCTTGATTCCATGCAATTCAATCTGGAATTAAGCAGGATAATAAAGTTGCTGCTCTTGCAAGAAGCAGCTGTTGCAGTTGATAGAGAATTGAGTTGCTTTGGTTAATGTGGAGGTTTTTTAGTTGCCTGATGTTTGTCTAGGATGGAGGGAGCAGAGCACAAAACGGGGGTCACCAAAGAGCCCAGAAAGTATCTGGGGGAGGAAAAGAGTTTGGAGATCTTGCTGGTTGCTCCAAGCCCCATCTAGCCTGAGCTTGAATATTTCCAGGGATGGGGCCTCCGGGACCTCCCTGAGCAACCTGGGGCAGGGTTTCATTATCCTCAGCATAAAAAATGTCTTCCTAATATCTCATCTCGATCTCCCCCCTTTCAGCTGAAAACCATTCTTCTTCATCCTGCCCCTGCACTCCCTGATCCAGAGCCCCTCCCCAGCTTTACTGGAACCCTTTTCAGTCCTGGAAGCTGCTCTAAGGTCTCCCTGCAGCCTTCCAGGCTGAACAACCCCAACTCTCTCAGCCTGTCTGCGTACGGTAGGTGCTTCAGCCCTCAGATCATCTCTGTGGCCTCCTCTGGACTCTCTCCAACAGATCCATGTCCTCCTTGTGCTGAATTTTGCACCATAGGGTGGGATTGTGTGGGCTCTTGGCCATAGAATGGGATTTATTTCCCACATTTCTGCAAGAGGGATGCGTTCTGCAGCAACCTAAACAGGGCAACGTGCATGGAGAGAAGGCTGGAGGGTTGTAATATGCACCAAAAAGTGCCTTAAAAAAAAAAAAAAAAAGAGAGCAAGAGAGAAGAATAAATAAAACTAAGGAGAGAAGGAAAATCAAACATCAAAAGAAATGAAAAGGCAGCGAAAGACAAAGTGAAGTTCTGCTTCTCAAGCGTCTTTTGTGGCTCTTTCTGCACATCCCTCTTGGATTTCCTCTCAGTTTGGGGGCTGGAAGAGGGGGGCATAAAGCTGGGGCTGAGCAAAGCTGAGCCAAGGATGCTTCGTATGGTAATAACCCCTCCTGAGAGTCCCCAAGCGTCGTGCACATGAAAGCCCTGCCCCTGGCGCTGCTGATTATACAGCTTCTAATTGTCTCCCGTGTCTGCTCACAACATAAATAGTGGAGGAGAGAAACCTAGATACTGTTTGCTGAGCTGGCCAAGCCAGCCAAGTTCCTAAAATAAACCCTTTTGCACTTGGGAAGGAAGAGTTGGGGACAGGCAAGTCCTTCCCACTGGGGGCTGGCTGGGTGGGCTGGGCAGAGCTCTGGGCCAGGGCTGGTGATGCTGAAGATCTCCCCAGCCTGGTGCCTGCAGGGAGAGGAGGACGTGTGTTTGGGTTAGTTTTGGGTAAAGCTTTGGCTTAGCCGCACATGCTCAATAACACTTTTAGTTCAATACCTCTTAATGCTAAGCCTCAGCATATTAACTCAAGGCTTCCCAGCCATTGGGGCACAAACAGGCACGAGCTCTCCCTGCAAAGATGCTTCCCTCAATATAAGATAAAAGCAGGCAATATCTCCTCTCTTTCTATGTATTCATAGAATCATAGAGCAACCAGGTTGGAAGAGACCCACCGGATCATCGAGTCCAACTGTTCCTATCAAACACTAAACCATGTCCCTCAGCGCCTTGTAATCAGACCTAATGAATAACAGAATTGAAGATTCAGAAATGGCTCTTCCACAAAAATTTAGGGACGACTAGGAGAGCTGGTTTAGCTCTTTGTTTTCAGTCGATAACCTTCAATCCACTGTCCAAGGGAGGAACAGCAACAGAACTTCAGGACTTGCATCCACTTAGCCGGTTCAGAAATAAAGGTCAACTAAGCATTTAATGCTAAAGGAGACTTAAAAGTGAGACAATAGCAACACGTAACTTTTATAGAGGGAAAAACCAGTCACTAGAAATTTCAGCAAGCGCTTTCAGAAGAGCAAAAACCTCTCTTAAGTGTTTTCATTAAAGAAAAAGTACCCTCCTCTTTCTGCATTGATTATTTTCAACTTCTTAAGGGACTGATTTATTTTTTTTTATTGCTTTTATCTTTGTGATGTCTCCTTTCTGGAATGAAGAACTAAAAATACTGAAATATTACAAAAAAACAATGAAAATATTTGCTCCAGCCAGGGCTAAGTACCAATATAAAACACATAAAAGCTTTGCCCTTAGCTTTCCAGCAAAGGTCTGTCCATACAGAAGTCTGAAATAATCCACAGAAGAGAGCAGACAGAGTTATTGTCACGTAGTTGAAGCTGCTTCTTTGCTCCGACTTGTGTCTGGGATGTTTTTGGTGCCAACGGCGACCGGCGTCACCCAGCACAGCCCAGGGACGGTGAAACGGGGGCTGTCTCCATTGCCTCCTTGCTCTTGAGGTCTGTTTGCAATCGTGTAGCCAGACGCTCAGCTCCTCATGACGAATATTTCAGGCAAGTGTTGCTCTGGTGTCGTGCGCGTTTGCGAAGGAGCAATTTATCAGAGCGATTTTTATCCTCATTAAGGCAAATTAAGCCCACAAAGCTGGCAACGGAAGGGGAGAGGGAGGAAAAAAAAATTGGTATTCATGAAATATTTATTAAAAACAGCCATTGTAATAAATATTTGAAACCTGGTTATTAACGTTAAATCATCTCGGTGTCAAGTGCGTGTTTCACGTCGTCTGTTCTGCTAATTGGGTGCAGGGGTCGGCAGGCCTGTCACACCGCGGGGTCAGCCGCCGTTGGACACCCGGGGCTGATGGTGACGCTTGGCTTTTGGAGGGTGAGGGCGAAGCCTAAAATGCAGTAGATGATAGAAATAAGTAGAAGGAGAGCAAGCCCGAGGGCTTCCTGCAAGTGGAGTGGCTCCTTTGCACCCGCGTCCCCGCCTGTGTGCCCCGATCGTAACCCAAATGCCTCCGTGCGAGAGCTGATGATTATTTTCCAATATGTTATAAGCACCGTGGCTCACCAGCGGGGCAAGATAATTATCCTGGGGAAGTGTAAAATACGGACTTGTGCTATAAACCATCTGTCTCCATGCCATGCAAAACAAGAAAATAAATCTCCGAACTGGGATAATAACGCAGGCAGTAAAATCAATGTTGATTATTAGGAGAGGGGGCAGTAAAGCTCGTGTGAAGGAAAGGTGAGATTGTTGTGGATAGCGGCTGTTTAAGTGATGAGCTGGAGGGAGACGAGGGCTTTTCCCTGGGGGATACGCGTGTAGTTTAGCTCTTTCTTGGGACCTTGGTCTCGATGCACGAGGCTATAAAGGGTTTTGGGGTGGAGGGAGGGGTTGGGTCTGACCCAGGAGGCCCTTGGGGGTTTGGGGCATCTCCCCCTGCACAACGGGATGGGCCCTGGGGATGGAGCTGGCAAGAACCAGGCGAGGCTTTGCAGAGGGAGCCCTGCAGAGGGGGAACCCCAAATGTTTGGCCATTTTCCATGGTTTTCTCCAAGGTTTCGATGTCTGGGAGAAGATAACTTAAAGAATGCATGAAAGAGTCAGTTACGAAGAGAAGCAGTCTTGGCTTCAGCTAACCTTTTGATTGAAACATCCTTTATATGTGTTAGAAAGCTGAAAAGCATCAAAAGCTTGAAAGGAAAGCTAAACACCTGATTAAATCCCAAACCTGATTTCCCTTCTTTCCCTATTTTCTTGCATACCTGCTGGAGATCGAGTTGCCTTGTAGCACTCGTATGGACGCAAACGTGTTGTCTCGAATGGGTCGGGTGGAGATACGGGCATCCTTTGCCTTTCTTATATGCCAACCACTGCCTTATATATGGCCTTTGGCAAGTAATGCCTCTCTGTGCCTCAGTTTCCCTGCCACGGAGGTGGTTATCGAATGCGTAATTATGCAGAGACTGGTGCTAATTATTTAATGTATTACTATTCCGGGACTAAGGGGAGCATAATGCGTGCTAAGCAGCTCGTTGGGCAGTCAGGAGCTGCTGGCATGAAGCTCCCAGGTCCACACAGATTCATAGAATCACCAGGTTGGAAGAGACCCACCGGATCATCAAGTCCAACCATAAATCAACCTGAGCTCCTGCTCATCGTTCTCAGCTCAGCTTCCTCCTGGTGTGGATGAACCCGTGGTAACTCTGCTCCACCCAGTTCCCTTTGCAAAACACAATTTAGTGCTGCCGACCCTCCCATCTGAGTGGGAGCAAGTCTTCTTTTTTTTTTAATATTTGAAGCAAGCAAATAAATAAATGGTAATTTAGTCGCAGACCCAACCCAGCCTCCCATAAAAGCTGATGCAGACCAGATTTACAGCACCGCGCTGAGATGCTTTTATGTGAAACAGAACTTCAGAGGGGAAACCATCTATCAGGCACGGAGCTGGAGTGAATGAGATTTAAAAGGCAGCTTCCTTTTGTTCCCTAATATGTTGGACACTTTGGAGCGAAAGTGGGGGAGGTGGAAAGGGGGAAATCAGGAGGCGTTAGGAATGACATTTATAATGGCAACACCACGCACCTATTTTGGTAATAGGCTTTAAACATTTAAGAAGGTGAATCCTCTTATTTCCTGTGTTTATTTTCTCCATCGCTGTAAATTTATCAGTCGGGGTCGGCTCTGCTGCAAGCTGTAAGGAAGCTGATGTGAAGTGAGAGAGCTTGGGTCCTCGTTAGCGCAGGGAACTTGGAATTTCCCAGGTTGCAAGTCTCCTGTGTTAATCCCTGCTGGGATTGTCTGGTGGCCTTGGGCCTCTCCAGCATCTCTGCTCTGCTTTTGGTGCTTGGCTGGGGCTGGGAGGTGAGATCCCCTCTGGCACTGGTGCCTCAAGGGTCTACTGGTGCTCTCACCGTCTCTTTCTGGAGGCAGGAGCTGGTCAGTGGCCGCCTCCCTTACCTCTCAGGTAGCCAGACTTGGGCTGAAGTCCCTGTACTGGCCAGCCAAGGCTGGGCTAGACATCCCCCAACCCTCAAATTCACCATTAAAGGTCCTTCTCCTGCATTTTAGCTGGAAATAAGGGAGTTACAGCCTCATTTACCTCAAACCTATTTTTTCTGTGGGAAAACCAAGCCATTGCCCTGCCTCATTTTTGGCTTGAGGTCGGGGCAACGCTTCTCTCCCCTTTGCAGAGCTGTCATCGCCCCTCTCCACGCATGCAAAGGTGATTTGCAGTGTCGTTTGCACTTGCGATGGGCTTTTTCCTCTGGAGGAGTACAGGCCAGTAATTCCAGTCTGCCAAAGAGAGGGGAAAAAAATCATTAGCTTTAATCTTTGTGAAGGGAAGAGCAGGTGAGGGAACAAAGAAACAGGGAAAGGAGAAAAAGAAAAGGGTGGATGAGAGGGTGTGGGAGGGAAGTCAGCGTGGGGAGAGATCTGATGGGAGAGACGCTTTCAAGGGCGCGGACGTGAGGAAGAGGAGAAAGGGCTGAAGATGGGCGCTCACAGCGTGCAGGGAGGCAGGACTTCGAGCAGCAGCATCCCAGACCTCTGGTTTTAGGGGGAACTCAGTGCCACCCACACGGTGCCACCTCCAACGCTGGCTCCTTCTGCCCCGTCTCGTGCACAAGTCCTTTCTTTGCCATGGCACATCCCCTCCTGGGCAGCGATGAGGACAGTGTCCCCCCCTCCTCGTCCCTGAGCAGCTCTTGGTCCCTCTGGCTTGATCCCAGCGCCAACAGGATCCAAACCCTGCAGTCACGGGCATCGCTGGTGACTCAGACCTGTTATAAAGCTGTCCGTAGGCTGTAATTCTCTAAAAAGCCTGGGCTCAAGCTGGGGCTATTTATCACTCATTCCTTGGTGCAGCCAGAGGTTGGGGAGGAAAAAGGGAGCAGGGAATCTGGGGTCCTGCAAAAATCAGAGGCTGCAGCTGTTGCTCAGGAGGGTTTGCACTTCTCTGGCAGCAATTGAGTGTGATCCAAGCATCTTGCTTTGCTGTCAGCCCTTGGGATGGTTCCCCTGCAGCGTCGCGGGGTCCCTGCAGTCCCTCCTTGCGCTGAGACAGCGTTGGTGGAACAGCAAAGTCTGCTTGAGCACCAGCCTCGTGCTAGTGCGCTTCTCCCCGGGGAAGGGATGGGAAACCTGATGTTTCTGTTGGCTGTCAGGGAACATCTGAGGCTTGGCTCGAAGGTGCTCAGGTTCTGTGGTGATAAACATGTTACAAGGGACTCTATTAAGGGGAAGGTCTCCGAGATCTGCTGGGAAAATAAGTTGTCCCCACAATGCAACATCCAGGTGATTCAGATTGACAGAAATCAGCCCCTTGAATGAGAAAACAGTTTCTAAAAAAGACAAAATGCATTGGCTTTTTGTTTTGGGTTTGAAATGACTCAGCAGTGCAGGTGGCTGGGTTTTCAGTGCTGGCTAACAGACAAAAAGAGAAACCCAAAAGGTGGTGGAAATGTGATGTTCTGGGGGGACCAGAGGGTATTCCCGGCTGCCCCTTGTTTCCCCCTCTCTCCCCACTTAGACATAAGCCAGAAAATACAATTATTGCAGGAGGATGAGAAGAGTTGTCTGATTTGGGACACCTCTGCCCTCAGATCAGGGTCTGTGACAGGGAAGCAATTCCCCATTCAGCTCAGAGGTGCAGGCTGGAACAACGTCTGGAGCGAGGGCTGGCTCACCCTTTATAGGATATGATTTCAACTATTATTATGACTATCCTGTATTGCATTGCCTAATAAAGACATCAATTTAAACCTCTTACAAGTGGCAATTACCTAATAAAATGCAGTAAGGATCTTCCAAGTTGGCAGTAAAATTAGCATTACCGGGTTTTAATTAATAGCCCAAGCCTGAATCGCTCTTCTATGTCCTGTGCAAGAGGAATGGCAGCATGATCGTGCATGCAGACGGGACAAGATTAGGGAAAAGAAGTCAATTAGCTCCAGAAGAGCTGTGTGAACGGGAGACTGATGGGTTCTGAGGGGGCGTGTGGGTTACTGGGGTGAGCAGCGGGGCTGCTGTACTGCCTCTGGGGGTCTCTGGCTCCTGATGCTGCTTCCCCATGGACCAAGCAGCGATGCTGTTGGCATCGCAACTCCATCACGCAGGGAGAGATTCAGGTTAGATAGTTAGTTTAGGGAGATATAGATTAGATTAGGGCAGAATTAGATGAGATTTTAGGGAGAAATGTTTTGTTGTGAGGGTTGGGAGGCCCTGGGCCAGGTTGCCCAGAGCAGTGGTGGCTGCCCCATCCCTGGAGGTGTTGAAGGCCACGTTGGATGGGGCTTGGAGCAACTGATCCAGTGGAAGTTGGGGGTTTGGAACTGGATGGGCTTCAAGGTCACTTCTAACCCAGCCCATTCTATGACTCTGTGATTTTCAGGCAAGGTGTGAGCAGGAGATCATTATGGAAACAGTGAGCATCTCGGATGACAAGGTTTGCGTTCTGATTTCAGGGTTGGTTGTGCAGGATTGTGCTTCCCAAGATCAGCTGGGGGTCAGCTGCAGCCACACGACGAATTTAGGACCATAAGCAACCTGATCCAGTGGGGGGCTTCCCATGCCCAGTGTAACTGGATGGGCTTTGAGGTCCCTTCCAACCCAAACCGTTCCATCTTTCTACAGTTCTTTAAGAAATTCATGCAAGAGCCCCAAAACTCCTTGCAGCTGAGCTGGTGGCTCAGGGTTATTTTGCAAAACATTTGTTTGAAGAGCCAAATGGCTTTTCCATCGCTTTTTCTGCCCTGCCGACGGTGATGTTGTGCTCTTCCAGTTATTTCCCCCGGATCTGTTCATCGCTGTACAGCTCCCACCCAGACTGGGTGCCTGCAGGGTCCCTTCCCTGCTGAAGCAGAGCTCTGCCACCGCGACGCTGCTGCTGCTGGGGGGTTTGGGTGAGTTCTCCCTCGCTGCCAGAGCAGCACGCACAGACAATATTTGATCCAGTGTAGAACGGGCTGCTACAAAGTCAACCTGTCAAAAACCGCTGAGCAAATTTGAAATGGCAGGGTGACTTTATACCTCGCCGGCGCTTTGTGTCGTGTAACCTCAGGATTTTTGATGCGGTACAAGAAGCCCCAGAGCTAGGCTGACTTGTGCTGTCAAACCCTAGCCCTCCCCGTCCCTTTTTCCTCGCTTCCCGTCCCGTTTTGCTCTGTAAATCGCTAGCTTGTGGCTAGCTGGCAAGCAGCCTGGTGGAAGCGCTTGCAGGGGAGGTGGCGCTGATGGAGGGAAGAACCCCCAGCGTGTTGCTCAGGAGGGTGGCTCCATCAGACGGAGAAATCTCAGTGCTCTGGCAAGATTGCTTTTCTGGGGCGGGGGAAGAGAGTGTGCAATCTGCCTGCAAATGTGCATGTTGGAGTAGGGAAAATCAAACTGCTGCGTTTAGCAAACCCAATTTCCTCCTGAACGGGGGAGGCGGCAGGGTGAGCGAAGTGGTGGTTTGGATTGGCGCTTCCCGAGCTAATTGTATTGATGAAATAATAAAAGTGTTTGTATGCACTTGTTCTTGTTGTATATAAACTATAGCAAATGGAATTCTGCGGGGTTGGGTTTCCTGATATTGCTCTTCTCAGGCAATTTGGAGCTGGGAAATGGTGAGAATTCACTGTGCTAGTGGGTTGGCAGGAGACTTTATCTCCCACCGTACTCCTGCCCTTGCTGCCAGCGATGAGCAGAGGGATGGAGGGATGGGGTTTAGTCCTTGCTGTGCCATCGACACACCTCGCGGCACTGGTAAAGTCACCCACCATCTGCTGTCTCCTCTGACGCTCCTTAATTTAGAGGGTGGCTTTTGATTAAGAAGCACAAGCCGGGCTGATGCGTTGGCTCTGCTGCAGGGTCCTGGTGTGGCAGTGAGCAGCTTCCCGAGCCCTCGGGGTCTGTGTGAGTGTGGGGCTAGTTTCAGGGGCTTGTGTGTGAATGTGACGATGGAGAACAATGCTCTGCACAGAGTAATTGCTTTATGTGTTCACCCATGCCAGATCTGGGATCAAGGTGCTGATATTCAGGCGGTTTGGAGCCACGGTTGGATCCTGCATCTCTCTGTGGTTGGTTCAGGGCTGAGCATCACTTGAAATGTGTTCCTGGGGCTGCAGGTGTAGCTCTGTGGGGCAGAGCCCGATGCCTTCTGCTCATTCAGGGGTTTGGAGCTCAGATCTCACATTTCTGGCTGCTCTTGTGGGATAGGCAAGGAATCTGCTCTGGAACAGGGGGGCTACTGCGAATGTCTCTGCTTTGTGGGTACAGTGATGGAAAAAAGGAGGTGGATGACCTATATGGCTTCTTTCCAGGCCCCTTTGCAGGCTGTTTTGCAAGTGCTCACCTCCCTCGTCCTCCCCAGCCCCCTGCAGGGTGAGTCCTGCTGCCAAACAGCCACTTCAGCATTTCCAGTTGCCCTCCCTGTTCAGCTTCTCCAGGGCAGAGGAGGGACCGCTAACTTTGGAGACAGTAAAGAGAAGCCAGGAGCCCTTCATAAAGTGTCACTGATGTGGAAATACAGGATCAAATGAGTAGCAATTCGTGTGTCACCGCATGACAGAACAAAACCCTCTACCGAGGAATTAAAGCCATAAATATCCTACAGGGCCCCTTCCTGCTAACATGTTCCTGACATCTGGAGTGGCAGCCCACTGGAACCTATCTGCTGTCAAAGAGCTGTTGCAATTAAGTCGTGAATGCAGAGGGGAGAAGGGGGAAAACAATTTTTTAAATGACTTGGCAGGTGATGGAAAACCAAAATACCCTTTTCCATTAACGCGAGCAAATTTACCTTAAAAGGAACTGGGTTAGAGACTAAGTAAGTTAATTGCCAGAGTCATTCAGTCAGTTTTTGGTCTCCTTGGGGCCAGCGTGGGAGCGATGAAGGGTCTATGGTTGGGTTCCCACCTAGGTCTACGCTGCTGCAATATTTAATGCTTTCTCAGGCTTCTGTGCTCCACCATGGCTTGATGGGCACGAAATGGTGTGGAAATGAATCCGAGGCCGGCAATGGAGAGGGAGGTGAGGGTTTTAGTGAGGTAAACCGGGGGTTTGCTGTGCCAGGCAGGAGCTCCTGGGGTTTGTGTTGTGTGTGTGGATCCTGCCTGGTGCTCCCATCGTGTGGTGAAGGATGGGGGCACTGAGGAGGTCTGCTGGGTCTGGATGTTGTTAGCTGGGGAGAAGGTGTCAGGGTGATGACTTGTGGTGCAATTAGCTCGAGTTGTGCCCTTAGGAGCAAGTCCCTGCATCTTGGGGTCTCCAGGAGTCTGGTGGGTGCAGACAGCAAAGAGTCAGGGACCCCTTCTCTGGGTGAGCGTTGCCTTGGTCCTTACTGGGGCTTGGAGATGTCTCTGTGCTGTAGTGCCTGCTCAAAAATTGCTTTCTTCCTCAAAATCAGTGAGTTTCTTCTCTGCCACCCTCAGGAGATGCTACACAGTCCTTTATAGAGTCACAGAATCATAGAATAGTTTGGGTTGGAAGGGACCTTAAAGATCATCTAGTTCCATCCCCCCTGCCATGAGCAGAGACATCTCAGTAGATCAGGTTACCCAAGCCCTGGCCTTAAACACTTCCAGGGATGGGGCAGCCACGTTTTCCCAGTGTCTCACNGATGAGTTCTCAAGAGAGAGGGATAGAGGAGCAGAATCGCTTCCCTTGACCTGCTGGCCACGCTTCTTTTGTTGCAGCCCAGGATACGGTTGGTCTTCTGGACACCCCCAAGTTCTTCTCTGCAGGGATGCTCTCAATATATAGATGGTCCCCACCCTGCTGTCCCTCTGCCTTGCAGGGTTTCACATGCCTCAACCCAAGCATTATTTACAGCTTCCATACAAGCCTTTCCCACCCTGAAGAACATCATGAAGATGAGGGTGTGCAAGGCTGCCTGGACTGTCTGTCCAGCCACCCTGGCCATCAGCAAACACTGCAGCAATGGTGCCTGCAAAGCCTCATTTGAATTCTGCGTGGCTGCTCTGTGCCATCCTGCCTGCTCGCTTTTCTGTGCTCTTCTCAGAGGTGGGACTGCGCTCGATGCGATTTGCATTTCTGGAGTTTACAGGAGGTGTCACGAAGCAGATATACTGGCAAGCTGTGTCTCGCAGAGAATTTATTTCATTGGGGTTTTGCTCCCTCCTTTCCAATCTGGCCGCCTTGATTTCGATTAAAGCATCTCGCTGCTCTGCTAGATTAGAAGACTCTGAGTCCACCAGCAGGTTTTGTGTTGGGCTGGGTTTTCCCTCCTCCTTGCCCCAACGTTTGGCTCATCTCCAAAGGGCCAGACGTCGCGAGGCTGCTGGACGCGTCTTCACCGGGACCGTTTCTCACTGACCATCTGAAAATCAGGAAGCAGAATTGATCCCGTATGTCTTCGGTGGCTAGGCTGAGCTCAGAAGTAATGAATCACAGTTAATCAGAGGCGGAGAAGTTCAAAAATGCTTCGGTGACTTTTTCTCTTCGTCTCATTTAAGGCACTCAGCTTTCAGAAGGAACGAGCCCAGCTCTGTCTGAAGATTGGTCCTTTTAAGAAACTGAGGAGTCTGGTTGAAAATTGCCACTCGCTTACGGCTGCAGTTTGCTTAACATTAAATTATTCCACCAGCAGCTTGGTCTTGATCAAACTGTTTTCTGTAATTTTTTTTCCCCCTGTAGTTTGCATGAATAGAGGGAAAAAAGACCTAAGCTGAATAACCTGTGGCAAGCAGTCAGAGCTGCTCTCATGTTCGCTCCCTTTTGCTTTAAAAACGATGATATTTTCTTCCCAGCCCTGTCTCATTCAGCACATGCAAGGTTCTTTGAGAGAGTTGGCGCTTCTGGCATCTGAAATAAGCACAAGGGCTGTAGCATCTCCTGGAAAGGAGGGTGATTCTTGCTTTCCTCCTGCTGGCTCCATCTCTCCAAGGCAGAGGAGAAGCCCAACTTTTCTCCTTGAAGGAGGTCCTAGGAGTCCTTGCTTCTCCTTCCCTGCTGTTGAGGGCCGATTGGCTTTGGACATTTCCATTTGCTTTCAAGATGGGCAAATTGTGGCCTTAAATAAGCTTCTCAGTGGTTTTATAGGAGAAAAGGAGTTGTAGCAAGCTCGCTGTGGTGGTTTCAAGGGTAATGCCTCCATCACACATCCAAGCTGTTTATCGCTGCATCCACCTGCCCGCAGGGGCCATCTCCAAGCTGAAAACCCCTTTCAAAGCCAGGCAGTGCTTTACCTCCTCTTCAAACCTCACCTTGCGGAGCCCGTGCTGGAGCATCAGCCAGGTTGCTTGGGCTACATGGCCATGCTCTAGCGTTACACCAGGTAAACAATGTTTAGTTTCTCACTCAGAGCAAACGGCCTCTGAGTCCGCGAGGTAATTTTGGGCCAGCTTGCAGAGGCTGGGAGTTAAACCCTCCAATTTGGCCTTCAGCAGTGCTGGGCACATTGCTTGTAGCAACTAGTTTATTCACCCCCAAACGTGGTTTTGTGCTGACCCAAGTGGTCTGCTCAGCACATGTTTTCAGCCAGGAAAAAAAAAAAATTAAAAAAACGGAGGCAAATTGTTTCCAAATGGTGCGTGTTTTCTGTAAAGCCAGCTATATAGAATTTATTTTTAAGGGACGGTGAAGGAAAAAAGCCATCTGAAAGCCATGTATTTCAGCTGATTCAACGATTCCGGTCATGTTTTCAGCCCCAGAAACACACATACATGTCTTTAATTGACCCCTTCTGGTGGTTGCTTATTCTTCTGAGTTCTGTCAGGAGGCCAAACAGCCTCTATGTTTCCTCTGTATGGGAAAAAAGTGCTAAAATAGGAACTATTTACTTTGTGTATGCTATCTGAGAACCCTTTAGATCAATTTTAGGTGAGAGAATTGGAGTTGTTCAGCATGGAGAAGAGAGGGCTCTGGGGAGCCCTTAGAGCAGCTTCCAGTGCTGAAATGGGCTCCAGGAAAGCCGGGGAGGGGCTCTGGATCAGGGAGGGCAGGGAGAGGATGAGGGGAATGGTTCTGAGCTGAAAGAGGGGAGATCGAGATGAGATCTGAGGAAGAAAGGTTTTGCTGTGAGGGTGGGGAGGCCCTAGCCCAGGTTGCCCAGGGAAGCTGGGGCTGCCCCATCTGTGCTCCAGATCTTTTCTAAACAAGAACCCATCTGCCCCTCTCAAGGTCACTGCTGCATCAGTATTGAGCACTTTGCTTCCCCAAGAGCCAGCTTTGGATGCCCGGTTTGCTACATAAAGCTGAAGGGCATCTCTGTTTGCCACCCCAAGCCCTCCTGGCTCATATCGTGCACCCATTAGGCTGCTCGGGAGACTGGGAACTGGCAACTCCCTAACAAGAGGGGAGTTGGAAATGCAGAGCATGGGGACTGTGGTGCTGTGGCACAGCTGTCTGGGCATGTTTATTGCACGGAGCCTGATTATTTATAGACAGCTCGGCAAGTCTTTTACAATGACTTACTAAGCAGACTTGATGTTTCCTCCGAGAAGGGCTGCTCGGTTGAGTGCTGGAGCCGGCCACGTGCCCCTGGCCAGGGCACCTGCCTGCAAAATCCCACCTTGGGGGCATGTGCTCTTGGTGCTGGGGTGCCACCGCTCTGTGAGGGGCAGCTGTCGTGTCTGGGCACCCCCTGGAACATCTCATAGCCACAATAACTGGAACCGGTGACCCTTCCCATACCAAGACGTGCAAAACGCATGCTGAAGGCTTTGACCCCAGCTTCTAGGCGTTGCTCTCCATCCTCAGGCTGTGCTTCAGCTTCAAACACCGCTCTGTGAATTTGGCTATGGGACTCCAAGCCTCGGGGGCTCCACCTTAGCATCCTGAGCTCCCAAAAGGTTGTGGGCATCTTACAGCAAACAGGCTCCCCGGAGAGAGGCGGCTGCACAGATGAGGCTCTTCCTTTGAAATGGGTGAAGCGTTGCAGCAAAAGTTATGATTAAAACAAGAGCATCATTGATGGTTTTGTCTTATTTAATGCTGACATCCTGAGGTCAAGCTGCTCCTCTCCAAGGCAAGCACAGCAACATTAGTCAAACACAGAAATCTCTAGCTTTGTACTTTTGCTGCATGATTTATAAGCCACAGAGGCAAAAAGAAGTTTTTCTCTGAAAATACTAGGGAATATTTCAGTCCTTTAGTTTCCTTGTTGCGTTCCTTTCCTCATTTTAACTTCAGTTTTACGACGTCAAAGCACTGGAGTTCAGTCCTCCTGGTACCCGTTTGCAGGATTCGGTATCCTACCACGTCTGGCTGCTAGCTCTTGCCAGTCGTACAGCAGTAATTCATCACACAGACACCATCCCACGTCCCTCTAGATTTCTTTAAATGAGCACCTCCTGTTCAAAATAGACGGTAAAATACTAGTAATGTATATAATGCATCGTGTCATCTGGCTCAGGAGCAAGAAATCCATCTTCAAGCTACTTGGCAATGAGTGGCACGAGCTTTATCAGTGCTCGGAGTGTGGGGCGGCTGAAATCCAGGTCTCTGCCAGCACTGGGACAGACGATGACTTTAGCAGCCCTGAGCCCCTCTGTGGTGTTGGGGAAATGTCAGGTCATCCCCTCCTTGTGACCGTAACACGGGTGTTCGAGGGACGCGGTGGTTGTTGCCGCTCTCAATTAGCCCTTGCATTTCGGCTCAGGGACCAAATGGCACTGCCCGAGCTGCTGATCAGGTCAGAGAGCAAGAACTCCCTTTTAGTAAAGATTTAAAATGACGGAGGGCTTTGTTTCAGTCTTGCATTTGCAACTCTAATGTATTCTTCCCCTGCACTCCCACCCCCTCCTCACACTCAACCCCAGACTCTCTACTCACATGGCTATCAGTGTCACTTCTGAAACGTGTCTTTCCTTGAAAACCCAGCTTTTCATCAATTAAACATTTTTGACAGCTTTTCTGAAACAAATCTTCTCTGGGTTGGGTTTTTTAAAAAATTATTATTTTTTTAAATACTCTTTGCTGCAAAGTTTTGGTGGTTTTACCTTAAAAGACTCCAGCAGCTCTGCTGGGAAGGGGGCTGGGTGACCCCAGCTTGGACAGCAAGGTTGTAGGGCAGCTTTGGGTGCTGTGGGGCACAGCCCTGTGCCTGTAGCTTGTCCCCGTTGCTGTTAATCGAGTGCCACTTAATGTTCATGAAAATCGTTGGCGGGATGGATTGGAGAGCGGGGAGATGGGGACGCCTGTGCTGGGTTTTATTTTCTGTGCAGCGTGTGGCTCCTCAGGTCTCCTCTGTCTCGTTTGCAGGATGTTTCTTCCCCTCTTGCATCTCATTCCTTTCTCCTCTAAAAGCCCTGCAGGTAGCAACCCACCCATCCTTCCCACAGAGCCAAATCTCCTTCTGCTTCAGGGTAGGTCCTCTGTCTTCTATCTTCTATAAATGCTGTTTGAGACAGGCTGTTTCCTTTCCCTTTACTGAAAGCACTTGTCTTCTTCATATATCCTTCTCCTCCCGTCTGAATCAGATTTAATTTTCTTGCCTGGTGGCACTTTGAAGCCTCTAATGAACAGAAGGTCCCATCCTTTAGTGCCAGTCATACAAAATTGGTTTTGTGGGCATATAAATGCTTAAATGATAAGACTGAACTGGCAGGACATGATGGGTTTGCAATGACTTGCAGACTCCTTTAATTAAGGTGAACATGTTTAGCTGGGAAAAAGCACAGTCCATGAAAGTATGCTAAGCATGTTGATTTAATTGGCAATTACTGAATTTAAAGTAAGCATTCAAGTGTAGCCAAACCCCTCGTAAGACAATATCTTAGCCCAAAGCCCTCCGAGGCAAGCACCAAGAAAATGAGGCAGAGAAAGATTAAACACCTTGCCCAAGGTCATGTGGAAAGATGTGCCAGAGCTGAGAACTGAGCTGGATTTTGCTGGAGCTGGCAGACCTGTCTGTCCTCCGCAGCGTCGCTGGTGTTTGGGGAGCTTTCTCCTCTCTCCCCATCAAATCAAGCCGCTCTGGCAGCATCGTAGAACTCGAGGAGGCTTTTTTAACATAATCTTCTCTTGAAAGTTGGCTTGAATGGCTTGGTTTATTCCCTTCCCCCTTTCCAGTGGCACTGGGAACGTCACCGAGCAGCTGGCGTGAGGCTTGTGGTCAATCTGAATCTGTCTTTTGTTCTACCAGCCCAAAATGGTCTCTTGCCATCTTTCCCCTCTGAATGCATCGGTGTTTCAGATCCAGGGCCGAGTCTGCAGTGGCCACAAACCAGCACACCCAGTCCCGTCCCCCTTCACCTTAGAGGAGCTTCAGTTGTTCATTAGCAGTGGGTACAGAATTCTAATTACGCTCATTAGGAGTGTTTACGCTCCCTTCTATTTTAGACCATCTTTCTGTGTTAAACATCCCTTCCAAAGCGAGCTCCGCGGGCGGGGAGAGCTGACAGTCGCTTCCATTCCCTGTACCAGAATAATCCGCCTCCTTCCCGCAGCGTGGGGAGCCCGGGCACAGATGCGATGCGGTGGCACCGAGCGCCTTTGGAGGGACAATGTGGAAGGAGAGAGGCTGCACGCAGCCAAACGAGGACAGGCAGCACCAGCCAAGGACTGGCAGAGCTTGGCAGCGCTGCCCAGAAAGTGGCACTTGTCCGTAGTTGAATTAAAAAAAAGCACATTTTTTCCTATAAAGAAGACTAATTTGTGAGTTTTCTTGAGGTTTTCCCACAAGCTCTCGCCAAGCTCCCCTTGGGGGAGGAAACATCTCAGTAGGAAGTTTTCGAGGAACCCCAGAGCTGTTATATCGAACCCTTTATTTGCTGCAAAGGATCAGTTAAATTGGCTTTTCTAGTAGGGGAATGTGCACCTTGCAGGCAAGTGGCTGGGACTGGAGGTGCCTCCTTGAGCTTTGCAAAGGAGAGAAACTCCCTCCTGCAATAGGTGCCCTTCATTCCTAACCATAGGGGTGGTTTCTGAGCTCCCTTAACACTTGCTAAAATAAATAGGGAGCGGGATCGAGTCACCTTCCCTGGAGGGGGTTAAGGGATGGGTGGATGAGGTGCTGAGGGACATGGGTTAGTGATTGATGGGAATGGTTGGACTCGATGATCCGGTGAGTCTCTTCCAACCTGGTGATTCTATGATTCTATGAATAAATGTAAAGCCCTGTGTATGTGCCCAGCCTCCAGTCAGCCCCAGCCTGGCTGCTCCTCTGCACGCTGCTGGCTGCACCCATTCTAGTTCTGCGTGTCTGACCTTCCCTGCTGAGCATCCATCGAGGAAAGAGAGAAATCAATTAAATCCAGCGCTGTTTCAAATTGTTTTCTCGTGCCTCCAATAAGTCATGGTGCGGCTGGGGAAAGCTTTGTGCATTTAGAAGCTTTGAATCTCTGTGCCTGGGTGGGGTGGGAGTTGTAGATAGTAGCAAGCAGTGAATATACATCCGTGTTGCAGAGGTGGAGCGGGATTACGCAGGGATGGGGATGAGCAGAAAGGCTTCTACAACGCAGCTACTGCTGGAATTGACTGCTTGGGACCTAATGGAGTGAGGGGTTTCTGTGCGGCCTATAGAGGAGAGGGTGCCATGCGCGTGCAAACTGGCTGGAAGCCAGTCAGACGTGCAAGGAAAAAGAAAGGGCTTCAGGCAGAGATCATAGAATCACCAGGTTGGAAAAGACCCATCGGATCATTGAGTCCAGCCATTCCTATCAAATACTAAACCGTGGAGGGACTTCCAGCCCTGCGAGGAGGTGTGCCAGGAAAAAGGGCCAGAATGCAGGGAACGGGGCCAGGGCAGGGTTATTATAATTCCTCAGAGGATCGATTTGCTAGCTACTAAAGAAAAAGCAAGCAGCACCCTGAAATGCAGACCAGCTATTCTGCAGCAATTAGCTGACGCTGTCGGCTGCCAGTTTTGGAGGGGAGCCGAGGGGCCGGGGAGGCGAGTGCCTCCGGTGGTTTGGGGTGAGCTGCTTGCACCCCTCGCTGACACAGTGGGAATGGCCATCAGATTTTGCCGTGAGGCTGGATGCACATATTGTTCAGAGAGAAGAGGGTTGTTGCCGTCCTCCAAAGTGCTTCATAGCCGAGAGCTGCTGTAGGGACGCTTGGGGTCCTCAAGTAAATAAATCAGACCCCACTTGGTGTGGGAAGGGGCTCTGCTTGCGAGGGTTCAGTCCTCTCCGGAGCCCCTAAAAAGAGGAGCTGCAGCAAGCAAGGAGTCAAATGGACACATGCATTGCCGTGAGCGCCTGTAACAACTTTGGGATGTATTTCTATATGTGGCACTGATGTTTTCACACGGTGGCTCTGCACACAGCACATGCAGGGAACTGTACACACTTTGCAAGTATCTGCCAGGATGCCGGAGCCCGAAGCGTGGGCCAAGTGAGTCGGTGGGGGCAGAAGGATGATGGCAGGAGTCTCTTCTTTTTACAGAAAGTGAAAAATCAATCCTTGACCTTTAAAGGAGTTTATGAATTCCTGGCTTAGGGATCGATGCGCATTGATTTTTGTGTGTCTGCGTGGGCTCGCCGTGTACACTATCAGGTGATGAAAGCTGAGTTTTGCTGAGTCTGGAGCAGGCAGAAGCAGGTGCTGTCTCCGTCGAGCTGCCAGGAGTGAAAATATTATTTTTCTTCTTTCCTCCCTGTCTTTTTCTACGTGGCAGCCGTGAGGCCAGGGGTCGAGGTCACTCAGAGATGTCGTGTTGGTATTTTGGTGACATAGCTTCTCCCTGCCTCCTGCCCTGCTGCGCACAGGCTCTCCATCACCGTGCAGAACATCCGAGGAAATCTTCCTGCCCCCTCCTGTGCCCCACAAACTGCCAGGGACGTTGCAGACTGTCTCACCTCATTATTTAAAGGGTGTAAAGCCAGGGACTGCAAGAAGAGGAAGCTGGTGGCTTGTCTTAAGGGCTGCACCATTGTCGATACCCCCCATAATTCAGGATGGGGCTCTGCCTGGGTGATTTTTCACATTATGCAGGCTGTGTTGCGATGGACAAGAGGACAGAAAGCTGCTCTGGTGAGAGCGTCATCATTGGAAAGATGTAGCGGCAGTCGGAGTTGTCACTCATGTGTTAACCCTTGGATAAAATGCCCTAGGTCAGGCTCGAAGAGGTGTTGGTGGGAACTCAAATTCTGACTGCCTGGGTAACAGCAGGCAAAGCTTTATCATTTCTACCCCAATAAAACAGCCGTTTTCTCCAAGACTGCAGGCTCCGCCAGCGCCGGAGTTAGATTAATGAATTAAAACTCCGCGTGGATTGACCTCAGAGGTGTGACGTTCCTCCTTGTGAATGAGGATTTAAGGGAGGAGATGCGCTGGCAGCCCGCTCCCCGACCTGCTCCCACGAGACGTGTGAGCAGAAGCGAGGCCCTCCCGTGCGCGTTGCTTTTTATATTTGGTGTATATTCACGTCCGCCCCCTGCTTTGCCGAGATGAAACCGTGTGAGCTGACAGCTGCAGAGGAGCCAAGAGGTGCTGGGGGTGGGATGGGAACAGAAGGCTCTGAAGCCTGCTCGGCTTCTGTGGGTTAGGGAGGGGAGCAAGGAAACAGAAAGGCTGACGTGTCTTAACTCACAAATGTTGGAAAAGGCACGGCACGAAATCTCGGCACCCAACAGCACAGCCCTGAGTCGAGGCTCTGGCATAGCATAATGATAATTGCTGTTTTCTGCAGCGAGCCCCGGTTCCTGACGGGCCAGAAGCACCAGCTGGTGTCTCAGGGACTGTACTGGGGCTTGGCGCTGAGGGATTTGAAGAGCTGTTTCTTCATGCTGTGAAGTATGTTAAAATAAAGGGATGAGGCTTGCTCTTGCAATAGGGATACTGAGGCACAGAGCGAGAAGTAACCCAGGGAGTCTGCAGCGGAGCCGGGAAGCAGAATCAGTCCCATCTCAAGGCTTTTTTTTTCAGGAGATCCATCTTTTCCCCTTCTATCATCTCCCTTGGTGTATGTTCTGAATCTTTGATCTACAGCAAAACTCAGTAGGGAGTGTGCTCCCCTCTGGTGTCACAAACCCCACCTTTATTAACTGGGAGCATAACGGGGTGCCAGATGTGTCCTGGAATGTTGCAGCGTCACTTGTTTCTAGCCACCTTTGATACCTGTGGCGGATCTGCAGGAAAGCACAGAGCCTCCCCACCTTCTCTCTGACCCTTTTCCTCTGTTCTGGTATGTATAACAAGAGGTAGAAGCCTTCCTGGTGGGTTTCCCACTACATCCATGATCCTGGCTTGACAACTTGGTGTCCTGCCAGACCTTCTCTGGTTAAAACCCCACTGACTGCCCTGAATCCTACAGCTGCAGTGGTGGGAAAGGGTTGGAAGGAGCAAGTGGATCAGGAGGTGGGTCCTACTGACACCAGGGGCTTTATTCCCCGTCCCGGGACCCTACTGGTCTCTCCCTGCTCGGAGCTGCCTGGGCAGGGTTTGGGGGTCTGCGGGGTGGGAGCTGTGAGGGAAAACAACCTGCCTGGTCGGCAGGGATTCTGATGTCACTTTATTTAATCCGACAATTTCTCCAGCCTCTCCTACTGTCTCTTCTAATGTATTCGTATTTGTTTGATCTCCTACAAACTTCCCCTCTCTGATCTTCTGATGAAATAATAAATCTGGGGCCCTTGAAGACACTTCGCGGCAGGAGAGTTTAAACGAAAACCCTTTTAAGCATTTAGAGGTTTTTTTAATGTGACAATCCCCTCCTGCAAGGGTACCGTATATACTGGATTGCTCCTGGCTGCTCCCTGTGAGACACGGGACCATAAAACCTTGTTATTTCCAAAGCTGGAACAGCTTCCCTGTCTGTAGGAACATGAGGATGTGGAGAATCCTCCTGCCACATGGCTCCGCAGCTGAGGAGCAGATGCAGAGGGGGCTCATCCTGACCTCTGGAAGGATGCACAGCTGGATCCAGGTGTGATAGGCAGAAGGCAGACTTGCTGTACCCGAGCATGATGGGGAGGAAGGGTTTGAGGGAAGGGATTGCTGACTTTCAGCCCTTAAACTGCTTTACAAGATGAAGAACCCCAACAAAATGGGTGGGAATGTTTCTTTCTGCTACTTGGCTGGTGAGTGAAAGGAGTCGGGGTAGTTATGGGCAGTTCTACTTATTATACATAGTGATAACGACCTTCGTATAAGCTGTGCTCTCATCTCTTTGCAGTCCTCGATACTCCAGTTGTAAGGCAGAGATTAATTAAAACCAGCAGCCTGAGAACTGCAGGCAAGTTGGATCCGTGTCCTGAGTTTTACCAGGAGCTCCTTAATGGCGTGAAAGCTCTGGAAGTGCCCACAGGTGACACCGAGGTTTCCTTTTATATGACTTGAGACGTTATAAAGTGCCTGAGTATAAACTGATCAGGCTGCTGTGACCATACCGAGGGCTCGGTGTCCTGCTGCAGAGCTCCCTCCTGCCTGCCTGGGAATGACTCTCTTGTGCTTTAAGATTATTATTTCAAGAGTGTCGTGCCGTGCTTTCCTTTCAACCCTCTCCTTGTGCCAGCTCTGAGAAGCGGAGCAGCCAGCCACCCCCAGGTGAATGCTGCATTGTGCCTCGCACGGCCAGGCGCTGCTGCAAAACCTGCTGAAATCAGAGGGCTCTGGCAAACGCCATCGTGTGGCTTTGCTCCTGGTACCTGCTCGCAAGGCAGGGACGGAGCCCTGGCATCCCCACACAGCTCCGCAGAGCTGGCTCTGGGATGTATTCCTCGTCTCTTGTTTCTCTACAGCGTGTAATGATGTTTTGTCCGTTTAGTGGTTTTGGCTGCTGCCGCTCTTGATTGCGTTGGATCCCTCAATCCGCAGCGTTTGATTACATCAGCGCCCGGGAGCCCCCTAATCGCATTTGCTGGTGTTTAGGTTTCGATGAGGAGAAGAGCAAGTTTGGAGAAACCAGCAGCAAAATAGCATCTAATGCTGGGAAATGAAACAGCTCTGATCCCCGTGGTGCATTTTTGCAGGGCAAAGCCACATTTAGGGAGTCTCTGGAGTATGAAGCTGTGTGCAGCGGCATGGGAGATCCTAGAGGGCCATGTCAAGCTCTGGGTTTTCAGCACAGGGAAGACATTGACCTGTTGGAGCAGGTCCAGAGGAGGCCACAAAAATGATCAAGAGTGGTGGAGCACCCCCTGCTCTGAGGACAGGCTGAGGGAGCTGGGTTTGTTCAGCCTTAGAGCAGCCTTTCAATACTTAAAGAAGGACTATAAGAATTATTGGGACAAACTTTTTAGCAGGGCCTGTTGTGGTAGGACAAGAGGCGATGGTTTTAAACTGAAAGAGGGGAGATTCAGAGTTGATATAAGGAAGAAATTTTTTATGATGAGAGTGGTGAAACACTGGCACAGGTTGCCTGGGGAGTGGGTAGAAACCCCATCCCTGGATACATTCTAGGTCAGGTGGGTCAGGTTGGGCTTTAAAGGTCCCTTTCCCACCCAAACCATCCTATGATTCTAGGTCTGTGATGCTCCAGTAATATGGAGTTTTTTACTGCTGGTATAATTCCAGATCACATCCTAGCTCCGATACAGCAAGTTTGCCACACACGGAGCTGCTGCTACTGTTGTTTAACTGACCCACCAGGTCTGTGTTCAGAAGCCGTACCCCAAAGTGTTTTCAATGAAATAAAACGTTGTGATGCCCCATGGAGCGATAATGGACTGTAAAGGCATCTGCAAAGCCCTCTGAGCTGCAGGGAGATGTCCTGCTGTCCTCTCTTTGCTGTAGAGGGGGAGGATTGCTCCATCAGTCCTGGTGCCATGGTCACATGGGTAGAAATGCCACCGTATGATTTAGACAATCAGTCCTGTGCCAGCTCTAGACCATAAAATTTGCATTGTTTTCCTTGTTTCCTCCTGAAAGGAGGTTGTAGAGAGGAGGTTGCTGGCCTCTTCTCCCAAGTGACGGGGACAGGACGAGAGGGAATGGCCTCAAGCTCCATCAGGGGAGATTTAGGCTAGAGATTAGGAGGAAGTTTTTCACGGAAAGGGTCATTAGGCATTGGAATATGCTGCCCAGGGAGGTGGTTGATTCGCCTTCCCTGGAGGTGTTTAAGGCCCGAGTAGATGAGGTGCTGAGGGACATGGGTTAGTGTTTGATAGGAATGGTTGGACTCGATGATCCGATGGGTCTCTTCCAACCTGGTGATTCTATGATTCTATGATTCTATAAGCCAGTCATGGTTTGTGCTCTGAGTGCCCCTGCAAGGGACGATCCTCTTGCTGGAGGGTGCCATGGTCCAAAAGTGCATAAAATTTTCAAATCTTTCATTTCTAGCCAAAGGAAAGCACCTTCCCCTTCTCCAGCCTTGGGACGGAGATGATAAATCTCTTTCTTGAGTGCTAGGGGATGTCACTAAGTGCTTTGCAAAAGCCTGCGTGGCTGCAGAAGTGCCCGGCACTGTTGTCTGCACCCCAGTCCATTGCAAATCTTCCATCTAGAGCAAAACCAACACTTTGCTGGGTCTCGCAAGTGCGCTGGCTGCGGCTCTGTGTGCAGAAAAAGGGGGAGGCAATGGAAATGGAGAAAATATCTAACTCAAGGTCACTGAAGGAGAAGACAGTCCGGCTATTTTTTATTTCCAGGACCGATATCCTTGCCTTGTGCTTCTTATCATCGTAGCTCTCCTGTTTTCCCCTTTTCCGATGTTGGCACCTGCTGTTTCTATCCCCTCCGTGGTGACTGTTTGGGCAGTCAGGCACCCGGCTTGGCTAAACATCCTTAAGTGATTTTAAAACGAGGGGAAAAAACATGAGCTAGGAAGAAAATAATGAAGTTGGTGGCTCTGAATCTTAAGCAGCCGCTTTGGTTGGGGCTGCGTGGTGCACGCGGCTGAACTCACCCCTCTGCAAAGCTTGCCAGCCAATTGGCAGTTCCCTCAAGCCAAGCTGCTTTATAATTAAGTGATAATTGTTTTTGCTGGGGAGCACACAAGAAAGATAAACAGCTTGAGGAATCAATAAGCATCAAGGTCATAGGCTGAGTTATTTACTGAATCATCTGCAATTTATCTCCCAACTTTTCCGTACAAAAGAAAACAGTGGCTATTTCACAAGGGGGTTTAGAAGCACCGAGGTGAGCGTCGTTACTGTAAAACCAAGGAAAACAATGCAAATTTGGTGGCATCGTTGCAGAAAACTTCAGAATTAAGCAAAGACTTGAGGACAAACCGCCGAGGTGCAATAGAGTTATCCGTGCACACGCATCCACACATCCGCACATGCACTTGCTCTCTTACACTGGTTTAACCAAATCGATGTAAAGCCCTGCCTGGACACTTACTTCTCATTAGCTTAAATTTGTCCTTAATTGACGCAGACCAAACCGCGGTGAACTTGGTTTAAACTGAGCTGTGAGCAGCCCCTCACATCTTAGGATCTGAATTACTTTGAAGCTGAACTCTCGCTCGGCGAAGGGCAGTTTGCAGCGTCAGGCGGTCGATGAGCGCGGCAGAGGGGTGGAGGGAGCAGGAGGACCTGCAGAGATTGACAGCAACGAGTCCTTTTTTTTGCACCTGGAAGCGGCCTTTCTGCGCGAGGGCCGTGTGGTGGTCCCAGCTTCGCTCTTGGCTTAGTCCAGTTGCAAGGGGATGGCCACATCACTGCTACCCTAAACCGAGAGATGGCTCCTGCGGGGTAATTAATGCATCGATGCCTGTAGCTGACAGGTTGGTTGTCTCCTCCTTTGTGGCATCTCACGCAGGCTGTGCTGGAGACCCTCTGTATGTTCTCCAGTCCCTCAAATAACAATTATGGAGAGCTTTCTACCGGGAGACCGCAAATCTCTCTATTATCCCTATTTCACTTATGAACAAATAGAGAGGACCCAGTGGAGGATTTAACTAGCTTGAGGGTTATCTACTGAGCCAGCAGCAGAGCAGGGACCCCAAGTCCCAGCCTGGCACGTTATCTGCTGGGCGGCATCGTGCCCTTGCCCTGTGCTCTAAAGGGGGATGTTCAAATTATACAGCTTCAGTTGAAGTGCAGGGAAGACTTTTCCCTGGGTAGAGACGTGCATTATCCTCATCACCTTACACGAAATCCAAATAATAGTGAGCTGCAGAACTGATAAATGAATAAATAGCTCAGACATAGGACCCACACTTCCAGCGCTCCGGTGCTTCGAGTGCTCCGGGTGGGAGATCATCTCTAAAACATCTCCCCTGTGCCGAGAGTTTGGAGGAAGGCGTCGCATGCCGCTTTGCCCGTGGCAGCACCGCGCTGCCGGCTGGCCCCAAAACAGATTAATGAGATCAAAATCAATCTGGCAGCTTGCTTTGCTGGCGCAGGAGGGCTTTTGCCAGCGCCGTGGCTGCGAGCGGCTCTCCTGCCGCGGTAATCTCTGCGTGCCGGATTCCACCTCCCTGTGTCTTGCCGTATTGATTAAGTAATGTCACTGCTGGGCTTGTTTCAGATAAAATAGCTCTGTGGACGGCAAAGGGCCGGGTGTATGCAGTCCCTCCTGGCAGGGAGGATCGTGGCAGGGGGGTTCTGGAAGAGCTCGAGCCCAATCTGCTCCTTGCCCATCACTGAGCTTTGCTCAGCTGCAGGACCGTGCTCTGTGGCTTCTTCTTTCCGTGGGCTCCCTGCAAAGCCCCTGGAGACACTGCTGAACCCTCTAAACCCTATAGCGTTTAGCATTCCTAATCTCTTGCTGGCTTTCCTAGCTCCTTCCCCTTCTCCATAAAAGCCTCCCTCCTTGTTTTCAGTCTCCTGCTTTGTAATACCTTGATCTCCATCGCTTTGCTCCCCCTCTGACCTGCAGCATTCATTAGTCTCCCTTATGTGGCTGCCAAAGCAACCTCCTCTTTCTCCCTTCTGTTTTTCTGTGAGCAGAAGCACTGGAGCAGGTACTCAGAGCCTGTCGTGTTCGTTTCCTTGTGGCATTGGAGCTGAATTTTAACAAAGGCCAGCGAGCTACCTTAGCGAGCTCTCGGGTCCCCAGTGCTTGCAGATGGAAGTGGCAGGAGCTGGCGCGTTAGCAGGGATTATACAGCCCATAGCTGTGCCACTACCTACTGTCCAGTCCTCTGCATCCACTCTGGGCAGCAGAGCAGATTTCTGGCATCACTTGTTTACGTCTCTACCAGCTGCCGTGTGTAGCAGCATTTCAGACAAGGTCTGTGGTCCCCCTGGGCTGAGGGGAATGATGGTTTATGTTTCTCATAGTCTGCCTGGTTGGTGTTTTGGGATGCATCCCATGCTGAGGAGTTCATGGGTTCAAGTAGCCATCAGAATGATATGAGGTGGTTATCTCTGATGGGAAAATGTAGGGCTGCTTGACCCGGAGGCCCCTTCCAGTCCCCCGTTCAGCTCTCTTTGTTCAGCTCTTTATTCTAACGTAAACCCGGCGAGCCACGCCGCAACCCCCTTTCCTGCGCGTCTGCATTTCGTGCCACCAGATGCTTTCTAAGTGCTGCGCCTGTTATCCGATTCCTTTATCTAATGAATTTATCATATCAAGAAAGCAATTCACACACCTCCTTCGCTCTCGACAAAGGCTGGAGTGCATTACCCATCATGCTAGCGTCCGAAATTACAACTTGGCATAGATCAATCCCGGCTTTTTGAAATCCATTTAAATGGATGTAGCGATCTCCAGCAAGTGAGACTCAAGAGAAGAGATGCCGTGTTAATCTGTAATGAAACAAGAACTAACCCTGAAGGGAAAGACAAGCGAGGGTGAATGGGGCTCTTGTTGGAACGAGCATTTCCCGTGATGTTCTCATTCTCTTTCCATTTTTGCTATACATCCTCTCTTTCTCTCGATCCTTCCTTTCTATGCGTCGCCTTTTTCCTTTGGATTTGCTCTCTGTAATGATCCCGTCACTTGAGTTTTCCCGAACAGAGCTCGCTCTTTTATTTCATTCGCTCACGACCCCAAGAAATCTTAAACGGAGATGGTGGTAGTGAAAAGCAAGCTGTAAGCCTGAAGATGACAACCTTATATTATATTTATAAAGTCTGCCTTTAAATGAGTTCAGAAACACTTTCTGTACTTCAGGAAAGAAACTTTTGAAATTACTCTCCCACGTTACAATTAATATAATTTCTTAAAGTCAAAGCGGTTGCAAAGTCAAAAAAAAGTGCTTCCATTTGCTGTATCTCGGTGTCATAAACTTTGCTGCCTTACAAAGCAAATTAAATTGTTTTGAAGCTCAAGACTGAAATTTCTAAGAATGCCTCCAGCGCTTCGATTAGAGCTGCCTGAGAAAAAATTTCTAATGAATCAGTTTTCAGAATGAAAAACACAGATTCACCAAAATCACGTAATTTCATGAAGCTGCCACCATTTTCTCATTTCCAATCACATCAAAATATTTCATTTCAATGAAGCCAGATCCCCTCGGTTCAGCCGATCGTTTCACGCATAGGTTGTGTTGCAGTTTGTGGTGGGAAATGGTAGATCATTCTAAGAGGAAAACAAAGCCTTTGATGAGCTTGTTGTGATATTGCTGAGGTCAACTTATCGCTTTAAAGAACAACTGGTTTGGGAATCATAGAATCATAGAATCACCAGGTTGGAAGAGACCCACTGGATCATCGANGTGAAACTTGCTTTTTCTGGTGAACAAAGAGAGCAAAGCGGGTTGGAATTTCTCAAGGACAAAACCGTGGTGTTTGCTCCCGCTGAGCTCCGGGTGCCTGTTTCTGTTGAGGTTTCTCCTCACTCTGGCCCCCATCCACCCAAGGCTTTTCCATCTCTCCCGTGTCAGAGGAGCTCGGCTGCCGCCACGACTCATAAATCAAAATTTTGTCTGGAGTGTAGCTGGGGCGAGATTGCTTTGAAGATTCATTCCTTTGAAAGATTAGGGCTGAGGGCAAGACGAGGACCTTTCTCACCCCTTGAAATGGCAGCGGCGATGTGAAATGTCTCGGGGTCGGAAGGAAATGGCAAGGCTGGGTGGTTGCAGACGTGACTGTGATGGTGTCTGGGGGGGGAGTGGTGGGGTAGTGGGGGTCTGATGAGCGTGGTGGGTCACCACTAACCACGCGTGCAAATTGGAGCACCCTGGTTTCCGTTTGCCCTTGGGGAACGTGCTTCCATTGCTTTGGGAATTTGGAAATTGCATCCTGGAGGCTTCGGTCCCTCAAATCCCAGTACTGGTGCTTTTCATGCTGATGGCATCACGTTTATGGGCTTCAACCAAAGCGCTGCTTTGGTTGAAGCCCATAAACGTGGTGCCATCAGCCTCTCCATATGCATCAGCAACCTCTAATTCTTTTAAAATATGAAATATTATCTTCTAGGTTATGGTCTATATGATAAGACTCCATCTGAGATCAAACCCTCCTGTGCTAGTTGTTGGAAAACATGAAGGAATCATCCGTGTCTTGAGGAGCTTCTCGTCTAGGAAGCAACCAAAGCATGGAGGGAACAGAGGGAGGTCTTGTAACCTTATCACAGAATCACAGAATCACAGAATCACCGGGTTGGAAGAGACCCATCGGATCATCGAGTCCAACCATTCCCACAAAACACTAACCCATGTCCCTCAGGACCTCGTCTACTCATGACTTAAACACCTCCAGGGAAGGCGAATCAACCACCTCCCTGGGCAGCATATTCCAATGCCTAATGACCCTTTCCTGATATCGTGGGCCACAAAACAGCACGGAACTGGTTTGGATAGAACCCACCATCCTAATAAAAGTAATTTTCAATCTCTGCAGAGCTCAGCCTTGTGGCTGAGCTCCCACTTCTTCTACATCCAGTTCTGGTGCATCCCTTGTGCCCGTGCCGTGAGTGTTTGTCATCTCCCGCTTCTTGCACGCTCAGTTCTGTTACCTCCCTCGTGCCCATGCCCGTCAGCGTTTGCCAGTTTTCCCCGTTTTTGGATGATGCAGGCTTGGCAGAGTCGAGGTGAAAGCCCCGTCGCTGAGGTCCTTCCCCAGTACTGCGTCCAGTGGACCTTGACACCCCCACACCACAAAATCCCTGGAGCAGGCCAGGCTGACCAGCCAGGAGGCTTTTTGATTTCCCGGTGCTGGCAGGTGCAGCGCGAGGGTTGGGATTTAGGGCTTGGCCCAGCCATTTCTCCTGCCTGCTTGCCAATTAATCCCCTGCCGAGTAAATACGTTCCCTATGCTTTATTCTCCTGCAAAGAGTCTTAAAGACAAACAGAAAAGCAAGAAGGAAACAAAACGAGCCACCCGCCAATAAATTAAATGCACCGAGGAAAACACAGAAAAGACCAAGCAAACCCCAAGCAGCCCCTTCCTCTGAGTTAATTAATTGGAGCCCTGTTTGAGGACAAGCACCCTCTTAAATCCCTCATTGCCGAATGCAATTTTCTCAGTACAATCACTCAGTGTCCCTGACGGACAGGAGCCCAATCACTTCTCAACAGAAGGCGAGCGCTGCCGCATTGCCAGAGTGAAAATAATAGATTTTTAACACTACCGCAAGGCTTGTAAATACCCAAAGAGAAACAATTCTCCCCCTGACCACCTCTCTGTCCCTGACAGGAGACGTTGCGGGGCTTCAGCTGGTGTTTCCTCCAGCAGGAGACGAGGCGCTGGTTGACTTCTCCTGCTGGTGTTTGCAGTGAGTGTGGAAACCTGCAAATGTCTGGGCTGTGGGATGCAGTAGATTATGATGGGAATGGTTGGACTCCATGATCCGGTGGGTCTTTTCCAACCTGGTGATTCTCTGATTCTATGTTGGTTGCCCAGGGAAGTTATGAGTGCTCCCTCCCTCGAAGCATTCAAAGCCAGGTTGGACGGGGCCTTGAGCAGCCCCGTCTACTGGACGATGTCCTTGCCTGTGGCAGGAGGGTTGGACTGGATGGGCTTTAAGGTCCCTTCCAACCCAAACTCTTCTACGATTCTATGTTTTCACGGAGGCAAAGACCATGCTGTTACCCCCTGCCCATCGCTGGGGTGGTAGGACAACATCTTGGGATGTGCAGCCACCACGCGAATCATCTGGGAAGGCGAAAGGCTGGATGGGAAGCGCAAATGGGCCGGCAAATGGTGGGAGCAAACCCCTGGATGCATTTCACGTAGCTCCGAGTGGCTTTTAGCTGTTAAATTGCCATCTGCGTCCTTGACTGGGAACCGGCCCTGAAGACTTTGGTGTCTGTGTGTGCAACGCCAGCCAGCCAGCGTGGGGCACGGGGTCGGCGCTATTAAGGCCTAATTCTCGGGCACGAGGCTAACAACTTAACTATGTTTATAATATCAGTGAGAACCCATGTCAAATCCATTGTTGCATGATGTGACCAAATCCATTACTGCTCACATGGAAATCAATTACTGCACATTAGGGAACATTTAACACTTGAGCCTTTTCCGCCGTGTTGTTTGCACAGCATTGCAAGTGGAATCGTTATCTGCCACTCTGGAAATGGATTTGCTCCTTTTTTTTTTTTTTAACACCTGGAACAAATGCGCACAGGTACGAAGCAAAACACGCGTGCAAAAGTGCTTGGTTAATGGCGAGGGGCTCCAGCAGAGCCGGGGCAGGATTCAAGCGATGGGTGATGCACGAGTTGGCGTTACCACTGACGGCGCTTGCTGTGAACGAGTAGGAATAAATGTTTTCCTCTACCCTGTTCACACATACTCCTCTATCTGATGTTTCTGTCTCTCAGAGCCACCTCTCCCACGCAGGCAGAGACGTCCCTGCGCTCACTGGCCCACACTCCTGAATTTCTTTTATCTTTTCTTTGTGTTTAACCAAAAAAAAAAACCCCCGACGAGCAGACAACCTTGCCTATTCCTGCTGGTGTTGTGGAGGATCAAGCAAGAAAACCATGTGTTGGAACATGTTTCGGTGGCAGCAGGTGGGGGGAGAGCTTATGCTTGCTGGTGGTTGGGAAGCTTTGGCTTCACTTTCCTCCTCGAATGCACTCGCCTCCTGATGTTTGCAAAGCCTGAGAAGGGATTTGAGGACACGGATAGACAAAACCCATGTGGAATAGCAGGAAAGGATGCATTCCTCTCCTTCCAGGAAAGGAATCTTGCACAATGGGATTGAATGGAGCTCTTTCCCTCCCTGGAGCATCCCTTCCCATCTTGGGGGGGGCTGTAATTCATCTCTCTTCTCACAGCAGCTCTGTGCGCCCCTCTCCTCGCAGCCTCTCCCAAATACCCAGCCCCACATCGGGCTTTACCTTTCTGTACCTGGTCCCACGTCCCACCTTTCCCCTGGTGCTAATGTGCTCACTTAGCAGGCATTCGCCACCTTTTTTTTTTCTCCCGCGCACACGCGCTGAGATGAAGGGAATGGATGAAGGTTAATTTTTTTGGTCCCTCTCATAATGACTCATCCATAACGATTTCTATTGGTTATATTTCCTTGTGTGACAGAAACAATTTACTGCATTCCTGCAAAGCCTATTTTCTCTGCATGATCTGCTTGTGTGGAGGTTTGGGGAAGTAATTTACAGATATTTTGCCTCAAAATAGCTTACAAAGACAAAAGGGTCCTGTTGACACGGAGGTGCGCTCCTCGTGAGCTAAGGAAACAGGATAAAACAGCTTAAAAATAAAACCACTTTATTATAGTCACTCAAAGTCAAATTCTACATCACGCATCGTGATCAAAAGCTCCTTTTGCCAGTGGGGACTTGGGGAGGAGCAGGGCTTCTCCGAGAGCTGCTTTCAATTCAGGCTGGGGCTGTAGGAGGATCCTCTGTGACATCTATCAGCAGGAGCTTCAGGATGCTCCGTATGGATCTAGTCCTGTATATTCTGCTGTAGGGCTCTGCCAGCCCCACAGCTGCCCCGGGTCGGGGGAGCACGTGTGGGTGGGATTTTGGTGCAGAATCAGGGCCAGGAGCCTGGGAGGAAGCAGGAGGTGGTGAAATGATGCATTTTGGCAGAGTCCAGTTTTTCTTTCTGTACCGGTGCCCACCAGCCCTGCCGTAACCCGCCTGCCCGGCCAGGCTGCTGCCTGCGCTCGCAGCTCTCTCCTCGCTCCGTGAGCAATAAGCTCAGAGATAATGACTATTCAAGGTAATTTGCTCAGGCAAATGCTTCTGCTAATGCGCTCAATGCTCTGTGATGGATAGTTCAGTTATTTCTTGGGTGTCCACTACTCCAGGACCTACTCCCCCCCTCCCGGCTTGTTTCCATTGCCCCGTGGGCTCAGCATCTTCTGTTCAGAGGGAAGAGGGGCAGCATTTCATGTTTGTTTCTCCATCTGCTCATGCACTTGGCCTTGAATTTAGTTAGCAGGCACAGTAGCAGAAAGGTGAATGTTGCCATCCGCTATGAAAGCAAACAGGGTTTTGCCTTCTCCTGCAGCTGCTGATGTAGATAACAACCCCCTGGGCTGGGAGCAAAGGCCACTGTCCCTGTCACACCAGGAGCTGAGCAGGGTTGCAGGCAGGTCCAAGTGCCGGGCGCTGGGCACCGCGGCCAGGCAAAGGGGATAAATTAGAGAGGGGGAAAGGTTTCTGTGCTGCAGAGCTGGGATGTGCTGGCAGTCACGACTGGAGTCAAAGGGATGTGGTGCACGCGATGCATTTGAAACCGGGGAGCTGGAGGAAGAGCATTTGATGTGAGCCTGTGCCCGTTAAATCGAGATGGGGGAGAAGATACAAACTGACCAAAGCTTTGTGCCTTGCGCCCGCACTGAATCCAATCAGGGTGCTAGAACTGCTCTGTCAGTTGTGCTTGCCTCCTAATTGTTTGGGATTTACTGGCAACTCTTTATTGCCTTTTTGCTTTCCCTTATTTCCATGCTCTGTTGGGTTTTTTTGGGGAAAGAAAAGGCTTCTTTAGTGACTTGGTGCTATGAAACCTAAACAGAGCAGAAATTTAATGTGTGATGCTCTTAGAAGAATTGCAAGCTAATTGCTGAAGGTCAGGACAGAATTGGCTGTGTCTCTGCGTTCCACTTAGAATGATCCATCACTCATCAGCCTAACCTAGGGGTGCGTGTTGGAAGCAGAAGGAGAAAGGATCTGTATGTCAGCAAGGTGATGGGGGCTGGTCCAGCCGTTCTGGCTGCCCAGGCTGCCCAGGGAGGGGGTTGATTCACCTTCCCTGGAGGGGTTTAAGGCACGGGTAGACGAGGTCCTGAGGTACATGGGTTAGTGATTGATGGGAATGGTTGGACTTGATGATCCGATGGGTCTCTTCCAACCTGGTGATTCTATGATTCTATGATTCTATGATTCTCAGACCCACAGCACCTTGCAGGGCTCTTCATCAAAACCATGTCTGGACATGGATGGAAATCAGAGTTTGCTTCTTGCTTGGACCCCTGTATTTTTTTATCAGCTGTTGGTGCTGTTCTCCAAAAAATGGATGAAAACGAACGTCAAAGCTGTGATGCTTGAGGGAGATTGTGCCTCTGCCCTCACTGCGTCCTAGAAAGCCTGAGTCAGGGACTTGAACATGGTACCTGCTGCCTTCTGGCATCAGAGTCCCCCTTGTCATCCCCTCGCAGGGCAGCAGGATGATGCTGGGGTGCTGGAGGGGGCCGGGGGAGTCGCAGATCCGGTGTGGGGAAAGGCAGGCACTTGTTTACAGGCTCGGGTCAGCCGGTGATGCTGGCGGCAGCTCACACTGGCTCTTTATCTNCAGCACCTTGCAGGGCTCTTCATCAAAACCATGTCTGGACATGGATGGAAATCAGAGTTTGCTTCTTGCTTGGACCCCTGTATTTTTTTATCAGCTGTTGGTGCTGTTCTCCAAAAAATGGATGAAAACGAACGTCAAAGCTGTGATGCTTGAGGGAGATTGTGCCTCTGCCCTCACTGCGTCCTAGAAAGCCTGAGTCAGGGACTTGAACATGGTACCTGCTGCCTTCTGGCATCAGAGTCCCCCTTGTCATCCCCTCACAGGGCAGCAGCACGATGCTGGGGTGCTGGAGGGGGCTGGGGGAGTTGCAGATCCGGCGTGGGGAAAGGCTNCCAAAGGCTATTGGTAACCCAACTGTCAATGGGCTCTTTGTGTGGAGAGCGAAGGCAGAAGGCTGTTGTCCCTCTGCGTGCTGGGGGTGACCAAATACGATGTCGCTTTGTCACATCGGTTCCCACTGCAGTGTGGGGTCTGGAGGGACTTGGCTGCACCAAGTGCCTGCAGTCCTGCTTGTGTTTGGTGCTGAACAAAGCCAAGGAGAGCAAGAGGCAGCACTTTTGTTCTCCATCCCTTTCCAACGCTTTGTTTCTCCTCCTTTTGCTTGCTTGCCTCGTCCCCTCTGGTCCAGGGAGAGGCTCAGAGTTTGCTTTTGCAGCTCGGCAGCATCTGTGGTTGTCGTCCTCCCTGCCTGAGGGCTCCAGAACTGGGTTCTAACAGTTGATGAGAAAAGGTGGTCCTTCTTCTGAGAGCAATGGAGGAGTCAATATTGAGGTTTTAGCATTGAGCGTGTAAACAGGCTGCCCAGGGCAGTGGGGGAGTCTCCTTCCCTGGAAGGGTTTGAATAATCTGTGCATTTTGGGACATGGTTTAGTAGGCACGGTGGGGTTGGACTGATGGTTGGACTGGATGAGCTTAGAGGTCTTTTCCAGCCTTGATTCTATGATTATATGGTCTGTATGAGCACATGTGAAAACAAAACTGGTTTGGAGTCAGTGCTAACGACTAGTGCCAAGGGCTGTTTGCTGCGCTACTTTCTCATTTTTTTGAGGGAAACTTATCTGAGNCCTTCTGAGAGCAATGGAGGAGACCGTATCGAGGTGTTAACACTGAGCGTGTGAACAGGCTGCGCAGGGCAGTGGGGGAGTCTCCTTCCCTGGAAGGGTTTGAATAATCTGTGCATTTTGGGACATGGTTTAGTAGGCACGGTGGGGTTGGACTGATGGTTGGACTGGATGAGCTTAGAGGTCTTTTCCAGCCTTGATTCTATGATTATATGGTCTGTATGAGCACATGTGAAAACAAAACTGGTTTGGAGTCAGTGCTAACGACTAGTGCCAAGGGCTGTTTGCTGCGCTACTTTCTCATTTTTTTGAGGGAAACTTATCTGAGGTGCTGCACGTTGGCCCAGCCCAATTAAATCCGTTGTAGGCAATTAGGGAGCATAATTGGTTGATTGGATTTGGGAGGCATAAAGCCACAAGTCGCCTTTCTGCTGGTGTGTTCTGTGTCTGATGGAGCTGAGAGCACGGCTTCTGGAGTAAAGCTGCTGGTTTGGGATCTATTCCTGTGTTCAGTAATACTGTCTGATCCCTGTTGCTGAGTGTCAGTGCAGTTCTATTCCCCCAGAATTTGCTAAAAGCTGAAAAGCCATTATTAGAGCTATTTTGATCCAACTTCCTTCCTTAAATAATTTTAGTGATGTGGAATTTTTAGACCAAGCTTCCAGCATCGATGCAAAACTCTCACCTGAAATTTTAGTTATTTTAATCTCCCCTTTTCCCCTGTACCTGCTGCAACAGGACAAAGCCCTGAACCACTGGCATGCGGAGCGAGTAGCAGGGATCTTGCATAACCAAGCCCCAAAAGAGCATCCTCGGCCGGCGAGGCTTCTCTCTGTGCTAATTTGAAATGAGGTGAGCGATGGCAAATTGAGTTTCAAGGGCAGCAGAGACAACTTGTCAATTTAGCCTTGGCTCCTCTCTGTCGGTGCAATCCTTAGGAGCTGGATCTGAGGCTTGTTTACGGCGGTGGATATAATAGCTGCAATCCCCCAGGTAGATTAAGCAATTTCTTCATTTAGGACTCTCAAAACTCTATGACACTTTGAGGGATTTTTCCTGACCTTGCAAAGGGTGAGTGCTGCCTCCCCCCGCCACCCTGGTGGCTTTTGCTAAGGACTCCAGCAGGAAAAATAGAGCTTGTCAGGATGGGGATTGCCACAGGTTTGGATTTGTTGGGGAGGTGTGGGTCTGAGCCATGCTGGAGCACAGAGGAGTCTTCCCATCACCGTCTCCAGTGGGTTTTAGCGTCCACATTCCCATCTGTGGGTGTAGCCCTTTGCTGAGTGATGTGTGAGCAGGTCCTGTCCTCCTTTTGTGCCTCAGTTTCCCCGTCTTAAACCACCTTTTAATTAAAAATACAAAATACGTAGAGGTTTACTGTCAACACCTGTTGAGCAATAGGAAGGAAAGATTATTAGCTCCTGTGGTAGCATCCAAAATCAAACAGGCGCTTTGTGAATACAAGGGCAGTGCCAGTCTTAGCAGTGAAGCATTTAAAACACCAGGTGATGAAGCACCAGGGGAAACGTGGAGGCTGTGGCAGCGTCAAGGAGAAAAGCGTGAGCCAGCTGCAAAGACCATTCCCCCAGATGCAGTTTTGGAAAGTCCTTGAGCTGTGACTTCAGCCTAAAGCCTGAATTTGTACTTGTTGAGCGACAGGGCTTGCCTGCACCCCCAGAGCTAGAGCCTGCTCTGCAGAGGGGTTTGAGCAGTTCAAACTGGAAGCAGCAGCTTGTGTGCTAATTTATTGCAAGGTCTGCGTGCTGTCGAGGGCTGGATGTGGATGCAGCGTGAGCTCTAGGTGGTGGTGCCTTAGCTCCTCCTGGGTGAAGGAGCAGCTGAAAACTGCTCTGGGGCTTTGCAGGGGGGCAGCGGAGCCCTGACAGGCAGAAATCCCAGCAATGCTGGTACAGGTGATGCTTTCACCTCTTCTAGTGTACAAGTGGGAAAAGGCACCTCCGGCTTGTGCCGTGTGAGATGCCACCAGGCGACTGATCTGCATCTTGAGGTGGCTTCACAAATCTGTCTCTCAGGAGCTGCCAGATCAATCAGAGCGATGGTGCATCCAGCCCTGGCCCCTGCCTGCAGGCACCCTGGAGGCCCAGGGAAAGGTGGGAGGAGAGATTGTCCCAGAGCAGGCGGAGGAGATCAGGGTGAATTGCTATGGCCAGGGGTGTTAGTGGGGAAAACAGGTGATGAGGAGTCTCTGCTTGGATGTCAAAACTCCTCAAATGGAACAAAAAGCAAATGGAACTTTTTAAATTTTAAGAATAAACTCCAGTAGCAACTCAAAAGCTTTCAAGGCAGGAGAGCAGGCGGTGACATCCCTGCTTACCTCCCGGCTTCACTCGCAGCTGATCCACTGTCTGATTAGGTCTCACTAGCATGAAGGTTCACAGCTGCGTGTAGGACATGGCGAGTGCCTAATGACTGCTGGAGCTGGCGTAATTCCTAAGTAGGTATGGCATGTGGCTGCTCTGTAAAGGGTTCGGGGACTGACAGTCTGTGAAAAGTGATAGAGGAGAGAAATGCCAGAGTGGGGAATTAAACACATGCACAGATTAAATGAACCCAGCACTGACAAAACACGACTGCTCTGGTGTTTCCCGAGCCCAACGTTGGGCTCGTGCAGACAGGGAGTAGCGAGTGGCTTGGGGCGGATGCACTGGAAGCGGGTGAGGACGGTGCAGGGATGGGAGGGGATGTGCAGAGCAAGCCCTGGGTCCACACCATCCTTATCTCTTCGTGATGCTTCCTGCAGTTTCTTGGATGCTCTGAGTGTTGCCATGTGGAGTGAGGACCCACCAACTGGTTGCTGCGTGAGCCAAGCCCCATTGTGCCTCCTAACAGCGGAACTAGATGGGCTTTACGGTCCCTTCCAACCCAAACCCGCCTGCAGTTCCGTGATTCCTCATACCCCCGTTGCCAGTGTAGGTGCGTGGGGGACCCAGCGGCAAATAGATCAACAGGGAGAAGCTTGTGCTCTCCAAAGATGAGTTCTTAAATTAACATTTGGGGGCAGGATGCTGCTCTGGGCTCTTAGAATTGATCCCTGATGCCAGCAAAACCTCGAAGTGACTTCAACGAGCTGTTAAAACTTGCTGAAAAGCAGGAGGCTGGTTTGCCCTGTGGCTCTTGGGTGTTCTGAAAGGTGAGCAGGAGCCAGCTCAGGCTCTTAACCTGCACAAAGAGGGCACAGATAGGTTTGCTCTCAACTGAATCAGCCTTTTTTTTCCACGCTGTCCTTTGGGGGCTACCAGAGCTATGATGAAGCAAATGAAATAACCAGTCCAGAGGAAAAAAAAAAAAGCCAGACTCCCATAGAAGTCAAAAATATCACAATAAAGCATAAAGTGCTGGAATAAATATTATTAGAACATCTTCGGCAGCAATAAAAAGATTAATTTGCTATTGCAGGAAAGAAAAAAAGCCAACAATGTGTTTATGCTAAAAATTGCTGCCAAGAATTGCTTCCCATCCAGCACATTCTGTTTTATTGGGTTTTTGCCTCTCCACCCTCCCCTCCTTCCCCATCTCTTTGAGAGATCTGTGTCGCTGGAGGTGATGGCGAAGGTCTGATCTATGGCTAGGATGTCCCTCAAATGCCTCCACTTGCCTCCCTAGGGCTCTGCGACTGGATTTTCCTCTTTTTTTCCTGGGTTTATTTTTTCCCACTCTGAGGAAACTGATTTGCCACCGGCCTCTCTAAGAGGTTTATGCATCCTAGACTGGCAACAGCTGATGTATGGCCACATTTGGAGCCACAGACTACACCAGCCTTAATAACATTCTTCTTTACAAAGTGCTTACTGTTAAATATTTATGAGACGATGCAAGAACAACCACTGCCATCGTCCATGAGCGCGCGAGCATCCCTCCTCCCTGCAGTTTAATGGGCCTGTGTTTTGGAAGGCAGGTGGGTAGCTTCGCCCTTTATTATTCCTCCACGGCTCTGGGCTCGCCCAGCCACGACCTGCCCTTCATAATCGCTTTTTCAGGAGCTGAATATCGGGCATTACGGATTTACTCGGGGCAAGGGACTGTGTGTGGAGTCAGAGGGCTGTGTTTTTAAACTCCTCTTAACTGCTCCAGCCTGGCGTGGGGCCAGGGGATGTGATTTTTGTTGATGTGCAGAGGATAGAGGCTCATGGCGAGTACTTGGCTGCGGAGCGGGAGGAGCTGGAGTGAGATGTGGTCCTGTTCTGAGCTGTGGTCTTGTTCTGAGCTGTTATATTTTGCTTTTTCTAAAATAGATTCTCAGTGTAGGGTCAAACTCTTCCTCTCCCCTTCGCCCCCACCACCACTTGCGAGGTTTAGGAGGAAGTTTTTTATGGAAAGGGTCATTAGGCATTGGAATATGCTGCCCCCGGAGGTGGTTGATTCGCCTTCCCTGGGGGTGTTCAAGGCACGAGTAGACGAGGTCCTGAGGGACATAGTTTAGTGTTTGATAGGAATGGTTAGACTCGATGATCTGGTGGGTCTCTTCCAATCCGGTGATTCTGTGATTCTGTGATTCTGAGGTCTTCAAGCCTTCTCCACCTCCAATTTGGCCCCCGTCCCACCTATAAATCTTTTATCAGCTCTGAGTGCCAGGTAGGTGTGGGGAAAGAGTGGCTGAAGGGGATGAGGTGGCTTTTTTCCAGCCACAAGGAGGATGAAAGCACCACTGCTGCTGGCTACGTTGCCTTTCCTTTGGTTCGGGAGGGTTTATTTTGACAGTCGCAGTTCCTGGCTTTGTTCTCCACAGTGGGATCACATCACTGCTGGCACTTCCAGCATTACTTACATACAGCATCATTAAAGCATATATTATATCCCAAGGGGAGATGGTCTAAACTCAACATTTTCAATTGTTTTCAAGTTATCTGATTTTATCCGGGCGATAACCATCTACAAATTGCGCAAGTCATCTCCCAAAGCCGGCTTTCCTGTAATGTCCTCTCTGCGTCGGCTGCCAGGGAATTGCTTTAATAAGCATAACTAGCTCTTATTAGCATTTCCACCCGTAGGTTTGGAGCTCTTCGCAGAGGAGGTGGCTTCACCCGTCACCTTGCAAAGAGGGAGAGGGAGTGGCAGCCGGCGAATCCCGCTGTCCGGGATGATGCCGGAGCACCCGGCTGCCTTGAGGCGCGTTGGCACTTGTGCTGGAGGTGCCAGCCAAGCTCCCGAAAACCCGCACGAGCGTGTGAAAATGCGCAGAGCGGCTCGAACTCCTTCAAATGCCGCCTGTTTGATTTTTAACCTCGGGGAGGGGGGTTTGGTTCGGCGCCAAGGCTGAGTTTCCAGTTGGCGCTCCCTTATTTTTATTTTATTATCTGAACACCGAGGGGCTGGTGAACACGTTTGTAGCCTCCAATTCAGCATAAAGCGATAACGCTGTGTGACTGAAAATGCTCTTTACTCCAGTAACTTCCACTCGATGATAGGGAAGGAGCTCTAAACTTGGTCACGGTGGCAGAGCAGGGTTTCCATACTGCAAGGCAAGGTGCCTGTAATTAAAGAAATGAGATTACAGCAAGGAGGCTTTTAGGGTGGATAAATTGGGGTGATTCTCTAGCTTGCTGCTTGTTTGCTGTTTATTCAGGCAGCGGGGCAGGGTCGTAACAATGCACGGGGAATGCTGGATTTCGCTGCCACCCCATCATCTCTCCCTTGTGGCCAGCAGAAACGGTCCCTTAGGCTTGCCCTGTGCTCAGAGGAGGTGAACAACCGCAGTCGGGGCTGTGTAGTCCCAGCTCCTGGACTTCTTGATGGGAAATCGTGACTTTAATCTTCCCAGAGGAAGTTTTTAACCCTCGTAAGAGAGATTAAGATGACTGCTGTCGGAGGCCAGCAAACAAGGAACGTGTATTTGTGTACACTCGTGATTTTTATGATTACCTGAGGACGTTTGGAGCATGGAAGACAGCGGATAAGTATTTATTTCCTCGGTGTGTCTGTATGGATGGTGCATACGTGTGCGTGATGTGCGAGCGACTCAGTGCTGCGAGGTTAACGGCGCTAGAAGCCTCCTTTACCGACATTAATATTACTGAGCTAGGGGCACAGTGAGTGACAACCGGAGCACATCAGGGTGGGTGACTGAGTGATTTGGTGGGACGCTGGTGCTGGAAATGTCACCTGCATTGACAGTGGCTGCTGTAGGCCTGAAACCAGCCCAGCCATTAGATTGCTCGTTGCCGCCGGGTGAGCCCTCAGGACGTGCGTGTTGAGCTCTAAATGGGACACATAATATTCCTAATAATTTCCCAGACAGCTCCGTTCGTTTCTGAAGTGAGAGGAGATACTTGTGCTGTTCCGCCCGGCTCTCTTTATGGTATAATCTCCCATTGAGATTCAGGGCACAGCTCCGCTAATTAAAATGACGAATGCCGGAGGAAGGCTTTGGGGTTGGGTTTGGATTTTTTTCCCCTTCTTCTGGTAGGTCTGGCCGGTATCTGCACACGCAGAGACTGCTTCAGGCAGAGGATATTTGCTCGCTGGATGAGTACCCAGGACAGATAGAAACGCTCCCGTACCCACACACAAATCCTGGCTGGCGTGGACCTGAATCCTACTGCGAGCTCAGGTTTTGTGTTGGTGCACGCAGCCATCGCCGCGTCTCTGTGCAGCGTGAGAGCTGCCATCCGGCAGCAACCATCTCACCTGCCTGTGAGGAAGATGCTGTGCTGAGCTTCGATGGGTTGAGCATCCCTCCATGGCTTGAGCATCCTTCCCGTGGCGAGATGCTGTTCGCTTGGGGACGCCTCGAGATGAAGAGGGGGATTTAGGATTTAGGCTGCTGCTGAGCTGGGGGAGCTGTAGGAGCTACTGGCAGGATGGGGACACCTCTAAACGCGATCCCACGCTCCCTCGAGTGTTTTAAATAAGAGCTGCCGTGCTGCTCCCTACTGGCAACCACTTATTGGTGACAGGACACGGTTATTTTGAAGCTAAAACTGTCGCTTATCTCGTCCCAGCCCCTTGGGCTGAAAGCAAGGAGCATGGGCAGCTTGTGCATCGCTTATCTTCTCAAAGCTCCACCGGGGGCTCTGCTTTCAGTTGCCCACCAACACTTTCCTACTTGAAATGTCGTGCGTTTTAATTAATAAAAAGACAGGTTGAATTAAGTGATGTGACGGGCTCTCTTATGCTGTAATTAAAGCCTTTTTTTTTTTTTTTGAGTGCAGCCTTGAGTAGAGGCATGGAGGCACTCAAGAACAGTGGGAAAACCTGGGAGCAGATGTGTGCTCTGTTGGCTTGTGAGCGGAGGGGATGAATGAGCAGAGACGCATCGGGATGGTTCACATGGGGGACTGAAATGTCTGTGTCACGTGCTGTCACCGACGCAGAGCTTTAAATAGGAACTCTCTCTAAGGTGCTTGCGTAACCGATGTGCTAACATTAGCTCCTGCGCGGGGCAGGGAGGCTGCAGGGGGAACTGGGGCTAAGCTAGAGAAAGCAGGATTATTTTTCTTGGGGTTATTTTTTTCCTTTCCCTGTTATGTCCTCATCGCCCTCCATGTGTCTGTGAACCAGAGGATGGAAATGATGGTGAGCTTGGACGTGCCCCTGAGGGTGACACGTGTAAAGGAGGGCGTGGAGGCTGCTGCATCTTCATGGTTGTGCCGGCTGGGCTGCGGGGCTTGCTCCCCATTTTATTCACTATTGGTTCTCTCCCAACCAAGGTTCTCTTGTCCATGCACTGTCTCACAGCTGGAGTATCCCATATCCCAAGTGAGAGGTGTCCCAGGGCTGTGTCACTCTCCCCCTAGCCCCGAGGGATGGACAGAGCGACAGGCCTGGCTCCCTGGCTGGCTTTGCCCACCGGAGGAGAAGTTTGCATTCATTTCCTCACTTCCACAGCAAGGCAAAGGCTGGAAGTGTTGCTGATTTAAGCGTAAAGTGCTGTCACCTAGGTCTCCCCTTGGGACGCAGCTCAGCGGGGTGAGATCTCATCCCCCTGCACTTGGGAACGTGCAAGCAGATCGTTTCCAGCTTAGGTCTAATTTCCATCAGCCTTTGGTTGGTGATTTTGCAGCGAGCTCCTCCGCCTCTGATCCAAACAGCTGTGCTCAGGGGGGCACGGGGAGGCACGAGAATCTTCAGGCAGATGCTCTAACTCGAACTGCTCTTTAATTCGGACCATTTAAATGGAAATGATGAGAGCTTACTGCGGGATGAGTCCAGCCGCTCCGCAGCGGTTGAGCGTTGTGCATTTTACGATCTGCGCTTTTTGCAGGACTGGATTAGTTTGTTTTCATTTCTCTCCTTGCCTGCTGATCATCCAACTGACTCACTGTTTGGGTGAGATGCAAAAATGCTTAGAAATACCAATAATAATTAAAAATAACAGGCAGTGGAACCAAATTGGCAGCCTGCAGTTTGGCTAGAGGCCATTGGAAACAGCTCGGTCCTGAGGCACAGAGGTAGAACCTGCATGAAAACCAGGCTGGGAGGGGGTTTTGATGGACAGCAGGCCCCAGCCTCTTTAGCTCTCCCTGGAGCGTGTGTTTTAAGACGTATAAGATGCATTTTCTGTCTGCCTCCTGTCACTCAGCACCAGCGTCCCGCCCTCCGAATCCATCTGGCTTTCTGCCCACGAGATTATGTTATATCAACCACCCCTAAATGCAGTGTCTGGGAAAGTGCCTTTATGTTTTAATTTCCAAATAGGCAGGCGAAATTGAGTGCTCTGATTGGCATCTGCAATCAGAGCCCCATTCAGCGGGAGCTGTGAAGGGAGCTGATTGCAACGAGTGTCGCTCTGACCTTCTGGGGCCTCTGCTGCTGCCTCTGCTTCATTAACAGGATAAATATTTTTCCAGAAACAACATTTCTGAGCTGCCAGGAGTCATGACGGGGATGGCAACTATTCTGTGGCACGGTCTGTGTCAAGGCAGTGCTCTCACGTGCTCAACAGCCTACGATTTAGGGGATAAATAGGTGTTTTTATCAGGTAGTGGGTGCTGCTCCAGGCTGGGGACACCTGGGCTCCGTTTGCGCGGTGCTGCTGACTGGTGCAGTGTGATTCTCCCTCCTTCCATGCTTTTCTTTCCTCGCTGGCTTTCCTCCCTCCTTTTCCATTGAGCTTGTCAGCGACTCAGAGCAAGGACCCTGTTTTGGGTTGTTCTGTCTGCTGGAGCCTGGGTACGGTCCCAGTGCCTTGGGATGCTGTCCTGGCACAACACTGGTGATGATGGTGATGGGACAGTAGAGCAACCGGAGATCTCGTGTCCCGGGAGCACTCCTGGAGCACTTCAGGGGCTTGGGCACGGCTGATAGTGGGGCTGTGGCTGATAGGAGGGGCTCCTCATCAGGGAATGAATGACAGGATGAGGGGGAATGGTTTGAAGCCAAAATAGGGGAGAATGAGACTCCCCATCCCTGGAGGTGCTCAAGGAAAGGTTGGATGGGGCTTGGAGCCCCTGATCCAGTGGGAGGTGCCCCTGCCCATGGGAGGGGTGGTACTGGATGGGTTTTGAGGTCACTTCCAACCCAAACCATTCCATGATTCTATGATAACCCTCAATCCTGTGCTGTGACCGTGCCGCAGTGCCCACGAGTTGGTTCAGCATCAAATGCCACAGAGCGCCAGAGCCTGCGACTCGGGTAACAGCATCTGCGGCATCAGCTGAGCCCCTCGAGTGAGTTACAGCCTGGTCTCTGCTCCAGGGGCCTCTTAGCATCCTGCAGCCGGTAATAGATGTTTTTAATTCTCAGGGAATTATTGAACAAACATCAGGGAAATATGTTTTACAGTCCAGAGCCGGCTCTGAGCATCGTTAACATTGTTATTGGAGACGAGGCGGATGATTTAAGCAGGGACCTCTAACAAAGACACACACCTGTCCATGAATAAAAGACTGCAATTTAATACCCACGCTGTTAATTAAGAAGAGGATGAGGGTCAAGTGGAGTGCCCGTTTCAAAGGTCTCCTGAGCCCAGCAGCAAGGTGACAGCGCTAATGTCTCCTCTGCTACTCCTTGGCATGCCAGGTGGGCAACGGCTGTGAGAGGAGGGTCTTGTAAGGGCAGGCAGGTGTCGGGCACCTCATGTCAGCTGCGCTCCGCTGCCACGTCATCTCAGCCCAGAGCCAGGCGATGCGGCGATGGAAACGAGCAGATCCTGCCAGCTTAAAGAGCAGGAGGACCATCCGTCTCCTATCAGAGCAGAGCAAACTGCCCTTCTGGCCAGGAGCTGACAGCCAGCAGCATCCACGGCTCTGGCTGGAGTTGGGAATGGCTGGTGCGTCCCTTCATCTCACACCAGCGCCTTGGCGGTGACAGCAGCCCCTGACCTGCCAGCTCGCCCCGGTGCTGGGGGTTTGGGGTTTCATTGGTTTGTTTTGCATTGAGCAAAACCCATCCCATCGCCCTGCAGCACTGAGCTCCTGAGCTCCCGCGTCGCCAGAGGCAGCTCGAGGCACCTCACTGGTGCCGCATCAAGGGGATTTTGACATTTTGGATTCTAATCAGTTTGGTGTGTTCGGTATAAACTGCCATAACCCACGTGAATCCAGGGAATAACATGCAAGGGCACCCCACAGCAAGAGCCCCAAAGACAACGCAATACCAGAGCAATATCTCTGTGAGCTGAATTCAGAGAGAAAAGTGAGACAAGGAGTCGCATCTCCATGCTGTCACAGGCTGGGAAGGTAAAGGGAGGACCCATATAACATAGCTAGAGCCTTGGCTGGGAAAATACCCATTTCCACATCCTTTACATCCTCCCTTGGTCCTCTGAGGTTCCTCCTGTTGTGTTAGTGCTTGCAAAGACTCGGCTGTGCTCCTTGAACCCACTGTCCCCACTGGGACACATCAAGGAATGGCACATCCCACCTTGCTTGGTCCTCCTCATCTCTAGACATCACTGGCTAACATCTTTCCTAGTGACTCAAAACGTTGATTAAAAAGCTGGTGCTAGAAACGTGAAAATCCTAGGAGGGCTTCAGAATCAGAAATCTTGTATTTCAGCTGTCAGCGAGCTCCAGAAATGCTGGCAAAGGCTGATTTGCTTCATTTGGATGCAGAGATGAGCCTATGGGAGATTTTGGAGAAGCAGAGCTTGTTTGCATGCATGTTTAAGTGCACAGGCGTAGTCATACACATGTTGGTTTACAGTTTGCAGCCTGCGTAGGCAGCCATGCAAGGAAATTACTTCTGCATTGGTTGTATTCCTCTATTACAATAAAGGACCAGCAGCTGGTGAGCTCCTACCATTCCTCGCCTGCCTCCCCCTGGACTAAACAGTATCTCTTCTCCAGCGTAACTTATCTCTTCTCCGCCCACACATCTCGAACCATTTTCAGTGTCCTACTCTACGTCTGCGGCTTTCCTACTGCATGGGGCTCCTGGGGGAGAGCAGATGCTCAATCTGTGGTGGGGAGGTGCTGGTTTTTGGTTAGGAGAGGGCTCTGTTCTGCTGCCTGAAACATCCCTGAGGGAACGGCAGGAAAGTGTGGCAGGAGAGGGTTGGGTTGGAC
>WAAB01024235.1:0-17789 GCA_013389865.1 Piaya cayana
TTAATCTTTTTTATTAAAAAAACCAGAATATTTTCATTTCTTTACTCTTAATCCCTATAAATCTTCACAGTTCACTTTAATACTGTGCTAACTAAATGGAATTAATTCAACAACACCCATCCTTGAACCTCTGAACCCAGGATTTTATGAAGTAGAACAATGGTTTCTCTTGTCCTCCACCTTTCATTTCTTGAATGGTGTTTTCTGAGTATTTCTCTACAGACAACCTGAGATTTCATTTCCTTGCAAATTTCTGCATCCTATAGTTAGGTAATTGTATTGTATTATTTATCAGGAGCCAACTGTCTGTTCACATGCTGAAAATGTAGACAAAGACATGTGTCCTGCCCTGAGGAGCTTGCAGGCTAATTCAAAGTCTCATACAGCTCCAGTATGAATGGTATACATGCTTAAGATAAAATCATCAAGCCTCATATTGCAATCCATGTTAACCAACACTTACAAGATTAGTATTGTTGATTTCAAGTATGATACTTATATGACTAAATTGTAAAGTGCAAAAGTCCTCCAAATTAAGGTCTTAAAGCAATGATTTTAAATGTGACATACAATAACTGCATTACATCTCATAAATGAATAATTCCAGAATATGTGGGGGAAAAAAATTCTAGAAAGAATGAAAATGAAATATTCATCTCACAAAGGTGCTCTTGCTATAATATGAAAGATGTGAAGAATCAGATCTTTTTTTCATATTTTGATGAAACTAAAAGATTCTACTTCTAACTGCTTTTCATATATTGAACTGATTGATTAGTTCACACTTCTGGAATTTTCAGCATTAAAATGTTGGTAAGACACTCCTAATGGAAAATTAAGGACTAAATTTCTTCAGGTTTCTTTTTATCTTAGAAGTCAGAAGCTAACAAGTAGACACTTTTTCTTATAATGTCGCAGAAGTACAGGGGTGAGAGAGAGAAAGGTGCAGGAATTTGTCTCCTTCATGCAGTGATGTAGAGTAATGTGCTTTAAAAGTGATATGAAGAGGTACAAGATATCAATAAAGAAAGTTGGTGGAACATGGAGAGGGAAGGGACCTCTCTCTTGCCCATCAGGCAGCATTCAGCTACATGCAAGCCTTTTGCAGCAGTTCACAGGGCACCCAGATATAGCAGCAACATCCCATTGTTTCAGTGAGTGCTGTGTATTTAAGGGGAAAGACAAAGAGGACTAACAGCCCTTGGTCTTGTGCAACAAAGCACAATTCCTGCTAATGTTGAGCTGCCACGGCTTCCTACCTCACTTCTCATTAGTTTTTTCATCATCTAATGTTCTTCCTAGTACATTGAGATCATACTATGCTGCAATCTGACATAGTGCCAGGATCCAGAAATCTAGTGCTGAATGAAAGATCTCCAGTAATGGAAACAGTACAGCAGCAGCAGCACTATGGCAGGAAGGTTGGGCTGAATGGAATCATTAATAGGAGGAAGTAAGCACCTCGTTGTGGTGCTATGGTACCTTACATGCAAAATGTGGTTCAGCGGTTCTGACCTATTCAGGCCACATTGTACTGTGCTTCCTATGATATCACAGAGATCTGATACCTCATTCTAGCAAAATGGCATAATCCCAGCTTCACCATCCTAGGCTATAGTGACAGAGCATCAGAAGCAGGAGTGTCATGTAAGAAGCCGGCTTGGAGTCAAAATCATTTTGGCTTCAGTGGCTTTCACTCCCAGCTGTCTGTGGGATGTTTGCAAAAATACTTTTGCTTGTTCTGAGAAGCTTCCACTACTTTGGCTTAACTTAAAACCTGGACACAATTGGTGCAGCCTCTTTTGGCCCTTGAAGAAGCTAAGTGTGTCTTTTGTTCTGCTCCTGAGCTAATTGTTTCAAATATTTGCTCTGAAATTCCCCGTTATGTGTTTTAGCATATCTGTTATGCCTAGATAATGAATCACAAACCATCACTAACTTCATTTAGAGAACTCATGCTTGAGACACATTTGTTCCCGTCATCCCCAGCAATGAACACTTCAGTGGTTGTGGCAAAGTTAAATACACATTGGGAGCACTACCTGGATCTTCAGTGAATTTCTTATTTTAAAAAAAACCAGATTTTCTTGGAGATAAAGATTATGACTTTTTTTCCATTATCAACTCTCAGACTAACAGAAGTGTTCTTTCCAAAAACAAGGATGCCCACGTACAGTTCAGTGTTGAATACCTAGACCACAGCTTGCAGCTGTGATGGTTTAAAGAGATAAATTTCTGTTAACTGTCTGAGGATCACTCAACTATTTTTTATTTCTTTTCTTTCAGATTTCTTTTCTCTTCAGAATTATCTACAGCACTCATCAGCTGTACCACACTTACCTTTTCTCTTAATTTGCTGTGTCTACCATAACTTCATTTCCAGATTTTGCCCTGAAAAATTTCTGCCGGGATATTTCTACTTCTCCACTTTCCACAAGAGCCAAACTGTGGGCCAGTCCACAAGGCTGCTGCTGCTTAGCATCATTCTGCTGATTCTTTGGGTCACTATTGTAACCCGAGTTGGGCTGGATAAGCAAGTTACTGACATTCCTGTTGGAACAGTAATCAGGATAAAAAAATGCCTTGGGGAATACTGCTTCTTTACTGTACCTTTTCCAGTGCAGAAGGGAAAGGTCAAGTTTTGGGATAGGACAGTGAAATGCTTCATTCCTGTCTTGAAAAACAGTACAAAATATCACTCCAGTACTGCACTGAAGGCAACAGAAAAACAATACCTGTCTGCTATGTTTAAAGAATCTCTCTAAGTGCTTTTGCTCCCTATATTGCTTTCATCAAACTTGTTCTTTGCTCTGATTCAAGGCTGCAGCAGGGTATATCTTCAAACAAATAAATTAATAATCTGTTCTTCACGAGGACAGACTGATTTCAAGTGTGACTTCAAGCCCATCTGAATAAAAAGTAAATAAAAATAAAGCAGCATAAGAGACTAGTGGAAATATCCTGGCACTATGGAAAAAATAAAATTGGATACTAAATGTACAGTACTGGAATAAAACAAAGACAAAAAGGAACCACCACAGAAACTGAAATGGAAACATGGAAACAAAATGCTGAAGGGGAACCAAAAAGCCAAAATCTCTCTGGGCTCACAGAGCCATAACAAAATAAAGATGTGAAAATGTTTCTATTTTTAGCCACATCAAAAACTTTTTAGCCAAAGGTTTACCAAGTTAACCTTTTTTTAGATGAATTTCTGTGGGTTTTTGCAGACAGAATTTGGAAAGGCTGTTTTAGGGGTAATTTGAAACAGATTGCAGAACAAGACATGAGAAAACAAAAATTCAAAGATGGGAACAAGAGAGGATTCTGTCAAAGGAAAATGGAAGAAACATGAACTTCTCAAGGTATATAGATAACAGAAAGATATAATTTGGTTTGTACTGAAAGAGCTGTTGCAGGACCAGATTCAGCATGGAAGCAGCCCTAGATCTACACTACAACTCACTACTTTTGTTATTTTTTCATGATGACCAGGACACAGTGTGAATATGTGATGTAGTGCATTGCTTGGCCATGATGCCTGAGTGAAGAGTAGCTAAGAAAATATTTTTCTGCATGACTAGTAATATATACAGGTAGTTATAAAGCCTGAAATACAGCAAAATATGACATAGACAAGATAGGATAGAGAAGTTTCTAGTATTCAAAGATTTTAGCAATAATTGTGGTAAAGAAAGTAAAGGTATTAGAAATGTTATACAAACAACCATGGCTTTGTTGTAGCATATTACGCTGTCTGCAATCCATCAGTTTGATACAGACATTTGCTTTTCAGTCTGGAAATAGAGAACCACTAGTATTTGTTATATGCAGTCAGCATGCTTGAAGAAATAATCTCTTTTGTGTCTCATACAACACTCATTCTCTTCACTATTACAGTATATGTGCATGGGTGAAAAGAGAAGAGAGAATATGACACTGGTTTCATGGAAGGTGTGGTAGCTTTGTCTTTGGTTGTGGACAATTGGACAGATTTTATCGAGTCGTTTTCACAAAGATTAGCAAACACCGTTTGTGAGGATACTTAAAGGTAACCATGTGAAATAACTGTATATCTAGTCTATCAGAGTTATATTCTGAATTATGTCACAATTTTTAACTGTTTTTATATATTAAGATCTAAGTAGTCAAGTGAACATTGAAAGAACTCTCTAAAATCTTTTCAGAGCTCTAGCTTTTATGTGTCATAGATTTCCATACTGTAATATAGAAGCAAAACTTCTCTCTTTAAAATGTACTTACACAAGTCCCACTGAATAGGGAAATGAATATACAGAGATACAGATTTTAAGGAACACACCAGAGGATGGACATAAAAGTATTCTAAGTGTCACTCCTAAAAACTTGGCATAACCATCTTCTAGTTTCGGACTCAGGAAAAGTTTACTTCATATCTCTGTTACAATGCATTGTATTATTTCTGCCCTATTCAAAACCAGCTGACTCTAATAATGATTATGGTTAGTAGCAGCAAGCTGGTAGTGATTTTTGTTTTCTTCCCCCTCTTTCCTTTTGTTCATTGCTTCAAGCAAACCTGAAACAATATATTTTGTGGTAGGTTTTCCCCAACATTAAAAACTGTCCATGTAGTTTCCTAGATATAGTGCACTGGCACATTTGCTTCTAATAAAGCCATATAACACTTGTATAAAAATCAGGGCTGACTGAAGAAAAGATTCAGTGAAACAGGAAAGCAGAAGTTGGGTGTCCATGATGTTGGCTGGAGATGCTGTTACCCATCACAGGCACAAGCTGTTGGTTTTCACAATTTCTGACTGTAGTGCTCCAGTGGCTGAGGGACACGAGGCATGGGGCAGGGAGGGACCGTGTTGCTACTCAGTGTGGGAAAACCCTCTTATGCTACAGGCAACAGGAAATGTATGTGGGTAGCTCTGCCCAAGCACAAGTGACTCTCCCCTTTTTCCTCAGTCTCTCCCCCTGCATTTCCTTTTTTCTGGGTTATTTTCTGTATATAACCACACAATATGCAGAATTTTTAAGACAGTTAAGATATGTTTAATTCTCCAACTGTTTTTTTTTTTTAATCTCATAATTTCCTTTATGTCTCTCTTCATTTCCCCATTTCTTCTGTGTTGTAGCACTGCTGAACTTTGATAAAGCAATGCTGGATCTAAGTCTAGACAGTTATATTCAGATTATGAACACCTATTCAAAATTTTTGCTAGGAATTGATAGGTTGGTTAAACCAAAAATTGAGATAATCCTTAGTACCTCTAAAAGCAGATATTTGAACTCTGTTTCTACCCAATCTATTGCATAATGGAATGGGCTGAACTGGTACCTCTTTCTTTCTGCACCTATTCGCATTGCAATTGTTCTCTCAGAAAGTGATTTGTTTTGTGCTGTTTTCCATTCACATCACGACCCAATCAAACTGCAGAATATAGGAAAGATCAAAGTAGTACAGCATACTCGCCTACAGTAATTCACAGAATATATGAGGCATTAAAATTTTCATTCCTCATTCTCGTAAGAAAGACTATAAAGGTAACAGAAAATGATGCAGAATATGAATCTGTTCTTGAGACAATGATTGTATCAAGAATGGGGAACAGTATAAACCAACAGACCCTTTCTTGTTCCTATCTTTATCGCACAGAATGCAGCCATTGCTTCTCTTGTTCACACTTTTATTTCCTTTTCATATTCTCCTTGTATATTTTCCTTAAACAGAAAATGCACTTGAAGAAAAAAAAATCTCACATACCTTTACAGAGGGTAATAATTTCCCCTCTTGAAATGTCTGGTTTTACTTAGAAAAATTCTACCCAGCACATAATGGAAAAGAGGTGGACAGAAAGGATAAAAGTTGTAATGAAAATGGTTTAACACACAGTCCTGATCTGAACTACATCTACAGACTAGATCTTAAAATGCAAAAGCGGGCTGGAATTGGAAAGAAATAGAAATAGTCAATGAAAATTGAAGTCTGATAACACTTCACAAAGACATGTTCTGTAAGATCTAAATGGTGTCCTGGAAGATATGTACAAATATGAAGGCAAATGTTAAAAAGTCTTTATAAAATTGATAGATTCTTTAACCATGCAAACTGTGTAGCTTCTTTTCTCTCCTTTTTTTTTTGTTTGTTTGTTTTCTTTTAATTTGAATGTGAAAAGCAGGTTTCATATTCCAGGGATTTATTCCAATGCCCATTTGAGTGCCTGGAAGCTTTTCTTTCATTGCAGCAGATTCTGGTTTACAGAACTGTGAAAAAAGAACAGCAGACCTCTGGATCATGAGCTGGCTATGACATTTCTGCTCCATGCTACTTTCACTTGAAGTACAACACTGCACATTAACACTGTGCTTTAGAGATTGCTCTTGTAAAACATGGAATAATTTGGCCCTCATTATACCACACCAATTTAACACATGCTTACCTTTATCTGCAAGGTACTGTGCAGTCATGAATGATGTTAAAGCATACCAGTTCATATCACCCTCCACTGTGAGATGTGGTTGTAGTCCACCTGTCCCTCCTATTGATTCTTTTTTATTTACCTGTGAATATTCACCATTATTCATATCAGCTCTGACTTCAGAAATTGGTTTCCAAAATAAAATTATCTTGCTTTGGCGTTCTGTAACTTTTAGTACAGTTTCAGTTCAGACACATACATACTGGGGCACTTAAGGTGCACTTGCTATGATTTTTATTTCATATTTCATGACTATAACCTGGTCACAATCAAGGAAGCATTTGTGTCACTATCTAATATAATGTACTCTGTTCTGACTCATGTTTATCTGGCAATCAATATTACCGTAACCCTCTTTCCTGTGTAATAAAACATTTGCTAATTCAAAATACCATCATTAGCAGGAAGCAAAGTTCATGGCAAACATTCACCTCTGCAGGACAATAGACTAGATTACTCTAAACAGCTCTGTAATAAGGTGTTTTACAAAGACATAATATGTCTTATCATATATGCAAGTAAAATAGTCAAACTTTTTAAATAATCAGAGAAAGACAACAAGATCCACCACACCTAAAAGTCTCAGTGGCAGTATGCCACTCAAAATTTAGCAGTCAGCACTAACCATGAAAGGACATTCTGTTCACCCTGAGAATCTACATTGTTTGCACGCTTTGCCAGTGCTTCCTTTCTGGATATCAATCCAACAGAAAGTGTGTTGGCAGAGATATTAGCCCACCAATCTGCATGGGCTTTTATCTTCTAATCATCTTCTTAAGGTACAGAAGTATGGAGAAATGTTGATGATAGCTGCGCAGATGTTTTCTTAATATCTAGGACATTTGTTCCCTTATGAGTGCTCAGGCACACAAATGTGCAATACAGGACTCTATGATCTCACGTGTAATACAGATATGTAATTTGCTTTGAATTATCATGAGAATTCAGGAAGAGTTCAGGTTTCTTTCAACCTTGTCTGGGCTGCAAGAGAGATTTAGGAGAGAAATAATATCCATCTCTTCAGAATGAGAACTCTATGAGTAAAGCTGATGGTATAGCAATAGTAAAATGCAGAGGACTTTAACTAGTAACTGGCCACCATATAGAGATAGGTGACAAGTGAGTTAGCCATTCCTGAGAAGGAAACAGATTTCATTGGGTAGAAATTTAAGCCAGAAGTATCTCAACCCAGTTGTAATAAAAGTTGCTTGTCAGATAAGGACTAATTAGCAAAAAATACTTGCTAGTATCTAAAAGCTAATAGATAATATGTATCTTATTACACACTTGTTAAACATCAGCAGAGCAGTTTAAATAATGTATTGGCATTTCATTCACATAAAGCTCTCTTACGAAACCTAAATTAAATTCTTATTTGAGAGACTTAATTTAAAGTGTGACTGTTTTCTCTAATGAACTACCAATTTGTTTCCCCACATTGCATGTTCTAATTTGTGCTTCTGATGATGTTTAAAAACATAAGGGTACCAAATGTGGCTACGTCCTATGCCTGTTGTCTTTGGGATACCATAAAGGTCCATTACACCTTTGCAGTTTTCTCTCTAGAGACATTAGTTTACATCATATGACCCAACCCACCAACATTTTATCCTATTAATTTATTGTGATGAGCATAGTGGATAACTCTAGCTAATTTGTCCAGAGACTACTCTCCAGATAAGATCAATCCCTATTCTCATAATTTACAAATTGTTCCCAGATATCAGACATCATCAGCCTTGTTATTTTCATACTGCAGTAAACACAAAAGGAGAAGGAGACATAAAAGGTAAAAGGCTTTTTGAGACATAAAAGAGAATGCAAGGTTGATGTATCCTTTGCTCATGGTACTTTTTGGCAAAAGATACAATGCAAGTATCTTTCTGATTGATTAAAGTATTGAAGCGTATTCTTTGCTTCATAAATAATGCTCTATTACTTTTCTTCAAAGACAAGTAAACCTTGACAGACTGACCTTTTTCAGGGCAAAGAGTTGTTTCAGTGCCGTAAATTATACTGTAAAACGAGTGGAAATGCTACTGAGAATGTGTGACAAAATAAGATTAAAGATTACTACATACAAAAGATTGTTGTTTTATTAATGGAGTCCTGTCAGTAGGATGAAAAATTCTCAGCTTTTTACTGGATGCTGACATCACGTCAAACAGAAAATTATGAATGCATTTTCTAAAAGGCAACCAGATGTGTCAAAATAACAATATACTGATTAGTTGCCCTCCCCCCCACTTTTATGTTTTCACTTAAAACAATTTCAGTGCTTTTCAAATAAAGTTGAAGTGGTGCAGTTCAGCTTGTAATTCTAAAGAATCATACAACTCGTTGGCCTGTTACGGTACAGGCAGATGTATGAACATTACAGTATGACACTTTGCTACAACAAAAGCCTAGCCATCTAGTATTTTTCTCCTACGGTATATTTGTGTCCATTACTGTAACTCATAAGCACTCAGTTTGAGAAAGATAACAAAATTTTGAGAAAGCGAGACAGAGATATCCATGGGAAAAATGTTGCTAGTTTAAATAAGTAGCAGGGCTTTCTTAAATATTATTTGATTACTTGACAAATGACTTTGTCATTCCAACAAGTAAAACCTTGTTAAAACAAAAAGAAGCAGCTCAGAAGCTCATTTAAAATGGAAGAATTTGACATGTTTATTTATAGCAAGTCTGTGGATTTGTTTTGCTTTATGGCTTTTAACCCCTTTCAATCAATTTACCTTAAATTTCTGATCAATGGCTTTTAAATCAGTGGCATTTATTGACATGGTAAATAATGTTGAGAAGTAAAGGAAAATGGAGTACAACACAGAGCCTAAGTCAACACTATAGAAATCAAAGGTTTTCTTGATGTTTGAATCAGTACTGTTCACTCAAATAATAATAATTACAATTAAAGAACAGTAATAATGTCATGGAACATACCCATGTTACACAAAGTTGTTAAAAATCACTTCCCAGTAAGTACATTATTAAGATGATTGAATATGATGCCCATGTATTGGTTTTCATTACTGTTAGCAACAAAGACTTGGATCAGAATTACCCCTGTTACTGGAAGCCCAACAATGACAGGATATGTGTCAGAAGTTATAAACACATCTCAAAAGACATGACAGTTCTTGAATAGAAGAGCCAAAGGCTAAAATAATTATTAGAATGGATGGATATGCTCACAGTCCACCATCTAATGCAAATGCTGGTTCATACCTGGGGCCAGCCTTGGGCACTGCTCTACCCTGGGAGAAGTGCAGGACATGGCCCCTGTCCCCTAAGCCCACGGGTCTTTCTTCTCATATTTCTTTTCCTTTTTCTATTTTTACCTTCAAATTTATTATTTATCTTAACATACTGAGATCAAGTGTCTTCTAAGAAATATTTATATAAAGCTTGCTACTGTATGTGACCTTTCTGTTGAATCTTCCTTTTCTTTATATAACAGTATTTTCCCTTTCTGCTAATAGCATATCTGATCATACATTTTCCATCCTGCTTTTTGGTATTTCCCTTCAGATTTATTCTCGTGAAGAATAAAATGCGTCCATCTTTCCTAATTTTCCCAGCTATCTCCGCTTTCAGTCTCTCTCTGTTCAGTGCCCTCCACACAAAAGTCCCCACAGTTCTGGTACTCCTGCTGTCAGCTGTCCTTCCACATTGGTGTTTTCCAGCTCTGTCATCTCCATAGCACATGGTCTTAATTTTCTGAGCAACATGCAAACACAGCTACTGCTCTCTTCATCCCATTGCTCATCATACCTGTTCATTCTCCTTCCTGGGTAACTCCTAGATAGATTAATAAAGAATCCCATCCATTTGTGTGTGTGTGTGTGTGTGTGTGTGTGTGTGTGTGTTTTCAAAGATGTCATTCTTTATTGTAAGATTTTATTGGTACATTTCTGCCCATTTCCACACATAACTGCTGATTAAGTATCTCTTGAATATTAAATAATTTATCACACACCCATGCTTGATGGGATACTTATTTTGTATGCATAAATACCACGTACCAGCTTCATTCACTAGTACCCCACATGGCATAGTTGTTTCCCACAGACAGTCATCACCTTGTTCACAGATTACTGGCACTACTACAGACGCACTACTGGGAAGGTTTTCCTGTGCGCCAGGAGGCTGCTTGGAGGAAATACTACCACTCATCCACCGCGAAGTGAACAGGGTTGGCCTGGCTATCCTAAATTGAACGAATCTCAGTTGATTTTCTGGTTAATTTGAATGAGCAAAGAGATATGAATTCTCAACTCTACGCTTCTTGCCTTAGTGCACTAAACTGCAGAAAGCTGGGCTTAGTCAGATTATTTCTGATGGTAAAATAATGAGGGCAAGAGGCAAATGGGATGGAAATAGGTGTCACATTCTAGTACAGGGTTATGGCATGGAGAAGGTGTAGTTTACATATAATGGATTTAGTGTAAATTTGAAGGTTACTTCAGGGATAATACAAGCTCCTAGTCTTGCATTTCATTTATAAATTGCATAAATAACATAAATGTTTGTTTGAGAACAGATAAGGATTTTACAACATTTAGACTAACATGTTCGGGGAAGTGCATTTTTTTCAATGTTCAACCAGCTCTGGCTTATTTTACTTGGCCTCATGGTTTATTTTTCCACTTGCTTTCTCTGTTCTGCAGCCACGTGGTCTGTCTGTAGGGCAGAGTCAGTTCTCTTTATTCCAGATGTTTAGCAAAAGTCACAGATGACTGAGGCATGTACACATAAAGAAAGCCTGGTGGTGCAAGAACTTCATGTCTGCTACTTCAAAGCTTCTGTTATCCCATATAGTTACACATACTTCCATTAGTTATTGGGAAATGAGGAGTTCTCATATAAGGAAAGAAACCTTTCTATGCCAATCAGCAGTGATCTTTTCGTTCACATTAATTGTGAGTTATTGGACATTCCATTATAACTTTTAAACTCTTATCATTTTGCAGCATTTATGACTCAGGGATTTGGATTTATAGTACATCTTAAATGATAAGTATTGTTAATTTCACAGCCACAGAGATGACTCAAAGTAAAGCTGGAAAAAGAATATTGAAGTAAATATGTATGCAGAATGCAATTGAATGTTACTTCAATTATGTCAAACACTGGAACACTGTTCATTCTGGCTTCATGAAGAGCAAGCCTCAGCATGTATATAAGATTATTTTTAAAAACATTTTTGAACTCACAATAATTTTAATGGCATTTTAAGTCACAGACACATGCTGTCTTTCTCTAATGTTTCTCAAATTTCACGAAGAGTTGACATTTTTCTCCAAACTAAATTGCAGGTATCTAATTAATGTACAGAAATCTTTTATGTGCGCATCTAATGGCCACTTATACTCCTTAAATTGGCAGATCCTTCACATGCTGCATTATGCAGTCGAGAACATTAAAGGCATAGAAACAAATATCCTTTCATGCTGTATCTTTGCTTAGTATATACAGACCTGCTTCAACAGAATGAATAAGTATAGTAGCCATTCTGATCCCTACAACCAATACAGAGAGTGTACAAAAATTTCCATGATACCGTATTCTTAGTCCCATAGAAAAATCACAACAGCAGTTTTTACAAAGCAAGTGAAAAATATTCAGCTGAATTGATGCCAACCACGGTGGAGAGAGAGCACAAATGAATTTGCCCCACTGAATTTTAAAATCAGCACGTCAAGATAATTCTAAGTTACACGGCATATTATGATTCCAAGAATTACATTCTGACTTGGATATGTTTTGAAACATTATGCCAGATATCAGAGCCAAAAGGTTTATAAAGGAGATGGGAATGCAGTAAAACTCAACTTCATTTTATTATTGTATCAGCTTAGTTTGACCTACAGCAACCATGCAAAGGTTTTCTATTAGACAGTTCCTCACTTGCTAAATAAATTGGACCAAAAATGATTTTCTTGACTGAAAAAATTCTTTAATGTTGGCCAGAGATTTTCAGCTCTGTCTATAAATATTAATGTACTTAGTAATAAATTACACACATGAATGGCACTTTATTACTTGAAACTAAACTATTAAAAGTCTTATTTAAATAGCACAGAAAAAAAATAATGTAATTAAGGTCAGCTAAGCAAGGCCAACCCTAGACATACTAAGTGTCCTCAGCAAAATCTGGCCTTGACCCGTGTCTCTCTACTCATAACCCAATGATTTTCCCACACCAAACTGTCTCAGCTATAAACCCAATATTCCGACTATGTGTTTTCCTGTTGTAAAGCATTTATTTCTGTCCACTCACCTGGACCTCTTATTCCTGCTTCTGATTTACAGTTCGTGAAAGGAATGTAAAAGGAACTGCTGAAATAAGTGTGCTGAAAAGGATTCTGGGATCCATGTGAAATCCAGAGATATCCACACTCTGTGGCAGAGAACAATCCCCTAGAAACTCTATTCAGAAGAACGGAAGAGCTGGAGGACTGATGGAGAGAAATCTTAAGAGAACCTGACAATGTAAATTCAATGTTGACTTTGTAGTGAAAGGAAAGCTTTTCCAGTATCATTTCAGCATGTGTGTGGAAATGTGCACCCTAAAAACATACAAGTACAGACAGCTCTTAAACTTGTCTCAAATTAATTAACAGAAATGTGTCATATAAAAAAAGAATTATATTGCTTTAAGTAGACATTTTTACTTTTCTGTTTTCAAGTATGTTTCAGAGTAATAGTTAGTAAGTGAACATGTCATCATCTAAACAGATTTGTTCTCCTATGTACTCTTCTGGTTTCATCTATGTGAACAACACGGACAAAGGACAGTTGGGATACTATTGTTTCTTGAGCAGCATTTTAAATGTATTCCCTCTGTTCCAAAAGCAGGCCTAAGGGCATTTCTGGGCTTGCAAAACCCATATTACTAGTGAAGGACAGAAAGGAAGGATCCAAACACACACTCAAACATACATCTGAACTTGAGAAAGTAAACCAGACACTTAGAAGAAGAAAATGTATTTTCTGATCAGAATTTACTTTAAAGTAGTGAAAAGGTAGAGATACAGTGCAGGCAGACGACCTGATGAGTTCAAAAAAAAAAAAAAGACACATAAGCGTCTCAGCTAACAGGAACCTAGTCATTTTTTTAAATACTCTTAAGTGTCCTGCTTCATCTTTGAGCATCAAAACACCTTATAGCATAGTCCCTGAAACTATCATCATGAAGCACACTTTCAGGCTGTCTTCATCTCCCATCCTTGAGGCCACAAAACCCCTAATGTGAACTGGACTTTCAAGTTACGGGTGAAATGAGACTGTTAAAAAATATGCTACAGTATGCTCTAGCTCACAACCACTTCTAATGGCCAAATACTCTGTAACTACTTATTCTGATTGTGGCAGATAATGAAGATTAGTTGTTATAAATCCCTAAAATAATGAATCCACTCCAGAAAACAGCATGCAATGCACAGGTTAAAGAAAGTAGTATGAGAATAATAATTTCTTCCTCTTCTATATCATAGCATCTAATTTCATTTTAGTAAGAACATAAGAACATTTCTCATGTGTCAAGGAATATGTATACACCATGTGACAACTGTTAACATAAAGTTTTTCAATAAAGGTCACTCAAATAATATCATTGAAAATTGAATACCCCTGGGGCTTACTTCCTCTTCAGTGGAAATATTACAATGTCATCTGTTCCTAAATTTTCACTATTAAAATTTCTGAGATGCTTAAAATGTGGCCATTGAAATATAAATAGTTATAATTAAGATGAAAATATATCTGTCTTAGATCACTGACTCAGCTTCACTGTTGTAGATAAACTGTAAGAGGAAAGAAAAATAGCAGATTTTCTTCCTTATTTCTGGCAGTTACTTCCATTGAATAGGTAACTTCATCTTTCCTTTACTCTGTAATTCTAGGACAATTGCCAATGACACATTTTCTCAACTATTCAAAGGCATCATTCAAGACTTGTTTACACAGAAACTGCCAGAGAAAATATTCACCTGAAATACAGTTCCCCTTTCTCTGTGGTCACTGCTACCCATCAGAAGTGCTAGGATTTTTTTTTCTGTAGCAATTAATAGGAAATTGCCACCATCCATCATTTTTTATACAACTGATATTCACATCCACTAGGGAAATATAGGAAAGACAAATACCCGAATTGCTTAAGGTTGATCTCAAGGTCAGTCAAAACGATCCACAGGAAACATTTACAGGCAGCTGAAATTGCTTATAATTTGTCAGTAATCTTTTGGAGCAGTCTATTGTAGATAAGTTGTGTCTTGATAATTTGGAGTGCCCAACATGAGTTTTGATTCAAAGAGACAGGCTTTGAGTAGGTTAAATGAAAGAGAACGCGTTTATGTAATCTTAAGCCTTCCAAGGCAGGGAGATCAGTAGTAGGCATCTCCCAGTGGTGCTCTCTTACACTGTGTGGGTTGATGCACTAGTTTGATTTAATACCAGATTATAGAGCCATAACCTTGCGTTTCTTTTTTGTTTACTGAAAAAAGCACAGTGTTTTGAAAAGATGTCATTTATGTGTGTTTATAGAAGACCTCTCAATACAGTGTATTTACAACAAATGTCTGAAAACCACAGCAAATCTGTAAATTAGATGTTCCTCTTATTAATATACATTTTGAAAAGTGTCACTATTTTTCCCATATGAAATGATGACCGACCACTGTAGATGTTTTACATGCAAGAAAGAAGACACTAAGTAAAACAGCCAGTGTATCATTACAGCAGGAAAACACATTGAAAATCCAGGAACATAAACCCCTGGTAGAAAAATAAATATGTAATTTTTGTTGGGCTCCAGAGAGGAGCGATTTATGGATCAAATCACCAAGGGAGTCAAAAGAACAGTCAGAGCAAGTATTAATGTAGTGGAGCAGTCATCCAGTGTTAAGATTAAGGGAAGAGAACTAGAGGGCATTTTCATTTTTTTAATGTTAACATTTGTCAGCTATAAAGAAGGATAATATCAGATATAGTCAAAAAGATTCTATGATTTTGGACACTACACCCTCAGCACTTGGAATTAACCTTTCAAACTTCAGTCCTTTGGGGATTTTTTTTTTTCTCCTACATGCTTATCTTTAACTTTATCTTTAAACAAAAAACACTTTGCCAAAATATTGAAGTACTGAGAACTTCCAAGCAGCCAAATGTGGGTAGGTACATAGGGGCAGTTATAAATTAACAGCCTTTTTTTGAAATCAGGCTAAATGTCTGAAAAATGCTAGAATTCAGTTAGATTCTTTTGCATAAGAGACACTGCACATGTTGAAGGAAATTCAGCCCTCTACAGTGTTACTGTAGACACTTTGCAGCACTTTGCAGACTGCATCTGAGTGAATTCAATCTGAAGATTTAAAAAAAAGTGATAAATTGTCCCATTTTTTTCAACACTTCAGCTTTTTGTTCAGCTTGCTTAAAATTCAAGACTATTTCTTCATACAATTTTTAAAGCATCACAGCCTCCTAAGAAAAACTCATGTAGTTCACTTCTGAGAAAAAAAAAAAATCTGTTCCTCTCATTGCCCTGATAGCTCTCCTCTGCATTTATTCTTCCAGCTCTTATTGCCTTTTCTGGGAAATGGAAAATAAAAATTATATACTTGATCTGGTGTCACCAGTATGTTGTACAGCATCATTCACAGATTTCTGTTTCTACTGGAAATACTTCCATATGACATGCTAAGATTGCATCTATTTTATTTATTTGATTTGTTGGTTTATGTTACACCGTTTTGCAACTGAGAAGCATCCTATAGTAATGTCATTCATCCAGTCCTTCCCTTGACTATTTCCACATGCAAACTACCAGTTCTTAGTGCTTGAAGTCTGTAAGTCCACAAAGTTCCACTTCATATTAATGAGTTTTATCCCAATGCTATAACTGAAATACTGGGGATCCTCTGATTCCTTCTAACACATCTTACATTTTCCAGTAGATTTCATCAGCCCCATACTTGTTTTTGTGTTGAAGTCGTTAGTGAAATTTTATTGCTACAAAGTTTGACTTGGGACTCTTATTGCTAATTTTTCTCTGGTCAATGTATTTTTTAAAGCAGTAGAATGTTGTTACCCTTCCTGTAACCGGCTCCTTACCAATCCTATAATCTTTCCACTCTACCTGCTCCAATGTAAATAATAGTTCCACATAATGTACCACATAAGATACTTTACTGCATTGATAACACTGACATCCTTCTGCTGGAAAAATCTGCTAAATAAAAAAAGGGGGAGGATTCCAGTTTAGTCTGATACAATGCATCTTTAGTAAATTTATATTTCATTATAAGCGCATCTCTACTTATTACCATGGAATTAAATTAATATCTTCAAAATATACTTCCCAGTATAATTTTCCATGATCTTCCAATCACAGAAAGCATGGTCTACACACTAGGATAAAGAATGCAATAATTAAAGAAAAAAAACTTGTTTTGCTCTTACTTTTGAAATTAAGTTTGTAAAGACTGGGTTGGTCATTGTGTCACAAGTAGAAGTGAAATTTCACCTTGGTGGAAGGTAGCAACATTCATTGATACTCATACACTTCCATGAGAAAGGAAGTAGTACTAAAATGATGGATAGGCCTTCCCTCATTAATGGTATGAGTACTTATTTTTTGCTACTAAAATATTAGAAGTTTTCATGAAGATTAACAGGACTCCCCTAAATGTGGTTAGTCAAAGTCAGAACATCTTTTTTTCCCTTGCACAGCTACCAAGTTACTTTTTAATTTCATTATTATTATTATTTATTAATAATTTATTATTAAATTTAATTTTATGATTATATTTATTCTCCACCAGTATTAAATATTTCTTGATCAGTTTTTTCAAAGTATGATACATGATCGCAACTTAGTAATGACAAAATTCTCTTTCCCGCTGAGAGTTATTTATGTACTACTTGCTCATACATAACAGAAGCGAGGCTGCCACAGCTCCGTGCCCCTAGGTACAACCAGCAGTAAGAATGAGTATCTGTTCTCAGTAGGACTATGTGCACATATCGAATGTATGTACTACATATATCCATATATACATGTCCAGCCACACAGATCAGCACCAACAGACACACAGAGCCCTCACATGAACACGTAGAGCACCAATGGTCTTATCCTGCACACTTAGAATCATAGAATCACTAGGTTGGAAAGGACCCACCAGATCATCGAGTCCAACCATTCTATCAATCACCACACCGTGTGCCTCAGCACCTCATCCACCTGTCTTTCAAACACCTCCAGGGGGGCGACTAAATCACCTCCCTGAGCAGCCTGTTCCAATGTCTGATGACACTTTCTGTGAA
>WAAB01024235.1:17871-48059 GCA_013389865.1 Piaya cayana
ACCAACACCCCCAGGTCCCTCTCCTCCAGGCAGCTTTCTAGACAGACTTCTCCCAGTCTGTAGCTCTGCGTAGGGTTGTTGTGCCCCAAGTGCAGGACCCAGCATTTGACCTTGTTAAACCTCATGCCATTGGACTCTGCCCAGTGGTCCAGTCTGTTCAGATCCCTTTGCAGAGCCTCTCTACCCTCCAGTAGATCAACACTTCCACCCAGCTTAGTGTCATCCTCAAACTTGCTAAATTTGAGCACTCTATGCCTTCATCCAGGTCATTGATGAAGACATTGAACAGGGTTGGACCCAGCACTGAGCCCTGGGGAACTCCACTTGTGACTGGCCTCCAGCTGGAGTTAACTCCATTTTCCACCACTCTCTGGGCCCGGCCATCCAACCAGTTCTCCACCCAGGAGAGTTTGTGCCTGTCCTGTCTGGAGTCTGACTTCTCTGACTCAGTGGGATGGAGGTTCATTAGTGGCAAATATGGTTGGGTGGGTGAGCATGTGTATTGCTACCAATCATGCCCTGACCTGTGAGTGCTCGCTCCATTCAGCCACTGTCGCCACAGACACATACGTGCCCTGACCCATGGTTTGACTCTGTATCCTGGCACTCACAGTTCCATACACACACATGCACACCCAACTAAGGAGTCCCTTACCCAGGAAAATACTTAGAACTGGAGTGTAATGAGAAGACAGGGGAGAAGCACTGATAAAGCACAAGTCACAGCCAGGCAAGTGTACTGACTTTATGCCTTTAGTTTCCCATGCTTGTTTCTTCCCAGACCACCTTCGTCCCTCCCCCTCCCTACCTTTAGTTCCTCCCCAATGCAACCCATAGTATATCTTGTGCAATCCCCAAGTGCTCTTCCCCCGGGTCCCCCAGCAAATCCCACACCCCTAGGCTGTGAACTCTTGGTCAATAAAGTGCTCTAGGGAGCTATTCCCCTTGACCATTGTGTGCCATCCTTGACCCATGGGGTGACCATGCCTCACGATAGTCCTGTTAAACATTCCTCCCCTAGAAGTGCTGGATTTTCACCTGACCTTGTGCAGCAATATTCAATTTTGCCTTTGTAGACATAGCATGAGCAACAGAAGTGCATCATTTCAAAGGCTGTGGTAGTTTTAGGAGTTGGCAAAGGTTTCACATTACCTCTTACCATTCAGAGTATGGCTGTAGCCTGTAACCATAAGGGACTGATCCCTCAGCCTGTAAAAAAATCAGAACAAACAGGAAATGCCAATCAGAAGCCAGTCTGAGGCTTCATTACAGGCACAAAGATCCCTGATAAACTGTTTTGATAACCCATGCCCTTGCTTGCTGTGTCTCTCCTCAGTCTTCCCTTGCTAGCCTACCCCATGTCTTCTCTTTTAGGAGACATTATTTCCATTACAATTAGAAAACATAGATCTGACTTACTAGCTTGAAGAAAGAAGAATTAACCTATTAACTCTTAAGTGAACATCTCTGTAGTTTCAATTAGCATCTTAGTATGAGTACATCTAGGGCAAAGCCATATGAGCTCAACTTACATATTAACTTGCAGAATTTCCAGCTGATTTTTGTGCCTATTCCCATGATAAGTTTGCACAGAGTTACATGTAGCTGGTTCCTCACTCTTTTTCAGACACTGAGTCAAATTATTACTTATGGCAGGACAAGGGCAGAGTAAAAGGATGAACAATGGGTGAACAGATCAGGAGGGAGTGAGAAGGATTCAAAAGAGTTTGAAAAAGCTCAGGAAACCTGACAAGAAGAGAAAACCATTTTTTTAACCTACTTTTACATTTTATTTCAATCCACTTTAACTAGGAATTCTATTTCTTGGCAGAACAATTGGACAAAAGTAGGTCTTCTGTAAGTCTCCAGTGGTGTTACAGTGGGTTATTGCACATCTGATTCTGACTTGGCTAAAATTCAATGAAATGCTAACTGAATCTACGGTTTCTACTTCTTCCTAATAATATTGTCATGGAATTATTTTATAATTATGATAAGGCTTCAGCAGTGCCTGTCAATGATCAAATGGCAATTTCTCTGGATAATGCAGCCAGCCGTCAATGTTTAGTCTGATCCACAGCAATATACAAAAGGAGAAAGAATACCTTAGCAAATCTCACCTTGTAAGTTTCTGCATGAAGTACCTTATGGCTTAGTTTCTGAATTCAAAACAGGAAAAAAAAGGAAAAGAAAAGTGGAGATTCGACCAAATGATTTTCTGAAGCTATTTCCAGAGATGATATTTCCAAAGTGAGATATAGTGTGCTTCTAGCATCTATCTGTAGCAAGCATCTGAACTTATATTGTGCACGAGCATCTCTTTCCACCATTGCTGCCACCACCGAATAGTAAAAAACAGACAGATACTCTTGAATAAATCTGAAGCCAGAAGGTACCATCTCAGTAGTGAGGCAGATAAGAGATGCCTCCTGAAGGTATTTCATGGTTTCACCCTGACTGTCATCTCCAATATGATGGCTGTGCAGTCACAGGAACATGAGAGAACATTCACATTAGATACACAGCTCAAAATTCATAATTAATATCCACAATATTCTTTAGTATTTATATAAGAATGATTACCTGTAGCCCCAAATAATCCAATAATTTGGTTAGATCAGAAAACTCCTGAAAAATTCTCAAACATAATTAAGGGAAGTGTTCAAATAAAGTAAAAAAGGTGCAAGTCACAACGTATGAGAACTACAGAACCACATAAAACTTACAAAAACAACAACAACAAAAAAAGTAAGTATGCTTACACTTTTTCTTTTCATTTATAGGAAGTTTTTCAATTAAATGCAACTCTTATACAATTGTTCATGAGCTACAGAAAAATAATAGCATTTTCCTAAAAAATATGAAATTAGGATAAGAGAAGTTGCATGTGTGGAGCTTGACTACAGTCTTAATGGAGTGCTGGTGCAGGTAATGTATTCAATTACTATATTAGTTCACTGTTTGTCCTCAGCTAAAAAGCCTAAAATAACAAATATCTGCAGGAAGATCATCAGATCATACTGAGAAAAAGAGAAACTAAATCAGTTTCATCAGCTGATATTTATTACACTTGAATTATGTGGTCTTCTAGAATATTGTCTTCTTTCTTGGCCTTCCTGGTGTGACTTCTCTATGTTTCCTGTAAGCGTGAGACTTCTCTTCAGATCTCCAACCCTCTTTTTCACCTGTAAAAAAATAAAATTGCTTTATAAATAAACTAAACTTAATAGATTGGTCCAATTGGGTTTTAGACCTAAATGCTGAGCTGTGTCTTGTGATCCTGAAGGACCACATAAAAACTTTACTGAAGATATGCCATAGATTGCAAGGAGAAAGTATAAATACACAGAATTATTCAAAAAGGGAGAAAAAAATGCACTGACTATAGTGTGAATTTGGGTATCTGTATGTAGTGCAGTGAAGTCCAAATGTAACAAAGCTTCAGTCTCTGCAAAGCTGAAACTGTTGGTGATGAAGCATTCAAGATGCACTGAAAGTGTTCTGGGACATTTTTTTCCCACAGACCTTCACAGCATTGCCTCCCTGGTAGGTCTGCATCCCAATTTGAAGACAGAATTATAAGAAAACACTATTATAAGCCAGTAAGCAGAATTATTGATACTGACCTGACATAAATTTGAACCACTGTGGTCAAGGATACTCTATTTTTGAACTTCCATTTCAAAATTTTGCATAGCAGCATGATGGTTGGGCACAACCAACATTCCTGAACCACATAAAGGGAAACCATACTTTCTTGGTGATCAGTCCTCAAGATTTGGATCTGACTATGACTTCAGTGTTAGTGTACTTCAGCACATTTTTACATGTTTTGCTAGATTGGGTCCTTTGAATGTAACCTCAGGCAAGTATCTCAGCATCTCTATGAATCAGGATTTTTATGTAAAATGAGGTTAAGAATGATTTTTCCATCTCTCAAGAAGCTTGCAAGAATAGTCACTCTACACACAAAAAAGATAAGTATTATCTATATCAGTTAAAACAAGACACAGACACAAGACAAAATGGAGGTAAAACTTCCCTCTGTCCTTATTTAATGCTGTTTGGCTGAATATGGAATATATTATTAGAATTAAAGTAAATAAAATCAGAGAGTTGAGAAAGAGACCGCACCATGAATTAATATTACATATTCTCAAGTGATATTTTTAGCTTTTCCCCTGTGACCACAAAATACTTACAATTCCTAGTTAACTCACACCTCACATTTCTCTGCCACTGTCAAAAATATGAAATTATTCTAAAAGCTTCAGTTCTGGTTCAGATGAATTTACAAAGAACAGAATTAGGTAAAGAATGTTGGATTTGGGGAGCAATAAATAGAAGGCATACCATGTAAATAGAAATGTCCTGGTACTCTTGTTGGCTACGCAAATGACAATCCTGTCCATTTAACCACTTCCAGCTCACTGTTGTCTATTACTTTGTATATATCAATCTTTACAAAACACAGTACGCCTTAATATTTTATTTCTTAAGTGACATCTGTATTTTGAGTTTTAATTGTTGCAGCAGTTGCTAACTCTTTTTTATGTATTTGAGTTAAGGCATTAATATTTCAAATAATGAAATGACAGGACTCTGTTTCTGTCTTTTATAATTGGTACAGTGTTATTTCCAAACAGTGCCTTTATATGAAGCACTGTTTCATACAAACTGACAACTTGATCACTGTGATGCTACGATATTAACTTATATTTTGGCAGGATGACATATCTTGTAACATCTGTGTATCGTGTTTATTTTGATTTTATACCTAATCCAAGAAAACTGCAATGCCTTCCTCTTACTGGAGGAACAAATAAGGCAATTTATGGGAAGTGTTCTTCATAAAGATGTTATTTAAGGAATAATACACTAAAATTAGTTATTACCCCAAAACATAAGCATTGGGCTTAGGAAGATAACTTATAAAATGGCTAGAATTTGCCTTTAAAAAATAATTATTACAATAATTATATAATAACAATACTGAAATGCATGTAAGTTACTGCTTAGTACAATTATAGAAAACATTGTTTCATTTTAGCTAAACCTCGCTAAAGGTAAGGTGATCGTGCAGCCTAATAACAATGCTATATTGGTACTTGTACCAGATTTTCCTATGCTGTTAATTCTGACAATCATATTTGGAGTCCTGCTTGTCCTCAATTGCAGATACATTAAAAACTCCACAGGGTAATTGTGTCTATCTCAGTCTACCTTGCTAATATCAGTGTAGATCATCTCCTTCAGTCCTTCTGTTTAGTACCTTCTGATTATTAACAGAGTGCAAAGTAAGGCAAAAACCCCATAGATTTTAGCTTTACAGAAAATTCACCTTTGCCTAAAATGAAGTTAAGTATAAAAATTTTACATGGACCCTACACATAGCTACACAGGATATTGATTTTATGTTGTCTTGAGGGTCTTAGTAGCAATCACAAAGCTAGTTTGACTGAGATAAATATGACTCCATAGCAATACACAACTTTCATTAGTGCCACCCAAGCCAGGACAATCTTGGAAATCAGGCTATTCAACAGTGTGAATAGATGAGATTATATAGGTAAAAGCAGTCTGTGCCCTTTTAGCTTACAATTTGTGTAATAACGTTCACAATTAAGCAAGTAACTCTCAACTACTTGGGATGACTGAAAAAATTGAGCTATACCTCCCACCTCTTAACACCAATTCCTTACCAATTGTGACTCAGTAGATGAGAAAAAATTTCACTTTCCTCTGATGCTTTGACCATTCGGGGTAGAGAACAGGTTTAAATTGCAAAGGTGAACTCTGGTACTCTGAGTATTTGCTCTTATTTATTTTGTAAATCTTGTACAATTCCACCATCATTATTTTCCCTTGGTTTTAAACATGCAGAGAAATAATTTACTGAGACAGTACCTAGCTTCAAATAAGCTATCCAAAACACAGCCAGTGCTTAGTTCCTCCAAACAGTGTATGTCTTGTCTGCATCTGCTGAGAAAAAAAGCGAGGCCCATCTTGTGCTGCAGCTTGCTCTCAGCCACCTAAACCAGCACATTCCCTAAAAAGAGATGCAAACACTCTAGTCCCACTGAATGTTAGTCTCTAATAGTAGGTGCTAACAAAGGGAGCTCCACTTAAAAACTGCAGTGGATTACACCAACCATATCTTCATGACCAACTGTTGGAAAATATGCCTCAGACCCTAATAATTGTTTATTAAAGTGTCAGCTATTCCTTCTATGTAGCTATCAATTATGTCTCTCTGCAGAAGAATTGAGAAAGGGGAGAAAGGAAACAACGTTATAGGTAACAATAGGAAAAATTGAAGCTGTATTACTGTGAGCAAATAATTCACAATAAATTATTTACCTAACCTGCTTAACCTTAAATTCTATTAGTGCAGTATCTGTAAACAAGCAGAAGGGCTTTTTCTCAGTCAACTACATTTGTTGTTCAAAATTAACCAACTACATTTTTGGCTACATTTTGTTTAACTGCAGATCAAACACTGAAAGTCTTCTGCAATTATTCAGTTTAATAACCTCTATTTGGTCAATGTTAGCTAGTCATCCCTTAGTGAATAAATCACATATCATTACCTGTTTCCATATTACATACAATGATATATGGCGCAAATATTTGCATATGGAAATATCAATATTTTTTTTTTTAGTTACATTTGGGTCAGTGTATTCTCATTACCAAGAGATCTAATGGAAAAGCCATACAGAATTGGTTCAAACATAACTGGACAAAATCCCATTTAAAGTGTGATGGAAAACTTATGGAGAGAAACTAGCAGTCAGATTTCACATTCCATATTAGCCTGGCTGAGTTTGTAAAATGTATAATAATAGTCAGTAAGCACCTTTAATTTGATACACAATATATTTTAGAGACACAGCAGCAAACACCAGTCCATACTATGTTTACTAGCATTAATGGAGGAAGCAAAAATAATAAACTTCATCCATTCATGGAGAGAGACCAAGTATGTTAATAAATCTGAAGGTGATGGGAAAATGTTATGGGAGAGAACTCCAAGCCCAAAGAACATAGTACAACCACAGTCCATTAATGCTACAAGAACTCTTTTTTGTCTTAGAGTGCAATGTGTTGTATATAGTTGAAACTAGCGAAACCAAATATACTAACAGAACCAGACTACAGTTTGGAAGCAAAGGCTGGATCCAGTAAGAGATAAAGCTCTTCCACCAGTGGCAAGCAGAAACCAGAAAGATTTTACTAGAAATTACAAAGTATGTTAAATCAAGGAACAGCATAGCAAGAATGGGAAAGTTTCTAAGACAGACAGCAGAATGCAACAAGGCCTTATAAAGGTAAATACTGGCAGACACATGAGCTGGTGAGGCACCACATCCAGGAACACAAACAGATGGGCTTGAGCAATAAGCAAGTCAAAACCAGGAGAACAGTGACACCACATTTCTTTCTAATGCTGGTTGCTTTGAATCATAGAATCATAGAATCACCAGGTTGGAAGAGACCCATTGGATCATCGAGTCCAACCATTCCTATCAAACACTAAACCATGTTCCTCAGGACCTCGTCTACCCGTGCCTTAAACACCTCCAGGGAAGGTGACTCAACCACCTCCCTGGGCAGCCTATTCCAATGACCTTTTCCGTGAAAAGCTTCCTCCTAATCTCTAGCCTACATCTCCCCTGGTGGAGCTTGAGGCCATTCCCTCTTGTCCTGTCCCTTTCACTTGGGAGAAGGGGTCAGCTCCCTCCTCTCTACAACCTCCTTTCAGGCAGTTGTAGAGAGCAATGAGGTCTCCTCTCAGCCTCCTCTTCTCCAGGCTAAACAACCCCAGCTCTCTCAGCCGTTCCTCATAAAGAAAGAGGGAGATATCTGATTTTGCACACAAATATGTACACTCAAAATTACAACCATCCTGTTAGGGGACTTGACTGATGCATAGTGTACATTATTTATTAGGAATGATTTGTCTCTCTTTAGTAATTATTAAAACCCCAACACTTGCTACCAGAGGCTATACATTTGTCATATTTATATTTATTCATAATTTACAGGGGAAATGCAATATCAATTTAGTCTTTTCTGGCCATGGTTATCACATAATTATTGACATTTCTGAAGTACCTAAAAAATACAAATCAAAGATTTAATTTGCATTGTCCTTAAAAAAAAATGGAATACCAAAAGCAAAATGTGTATTAATCTCTCTTACAAGAGACAGAATTTTCCTAGAAATCAGATTGTTAGCATGAAGGTGTCTGAGAGAAAAGGAGCAATTTGTCTTGTTTTTTTGCAGTACTGCACACAGATCTGAGTCATTGCTACTTGAAAGGTTTGCAGAATTTATTACGTAAAGATACTCAAAGGGTTGGAGATTCTTTAGGTGCTGAATCCTAGTGTAAGAAAGATTTTTATGGAAATGTCACTCTGATGGAATGACCTCATCTCTCACAGACACTGCATTTTTTCATTCTGCTGAGAACTGACATGAAGCCATATTATATGAAAAAGCCAAAATATTAGCAGACCTGCATATCATACTGGTCCTGCTGATCACTTCTACAGGTTGGCTTAAAACAAAACGAAGTCATGCAACTACAAGCATTTATTTTAAAGGTTTAGCCAAGCCACAGATGATTTCCTGTGGATGATTCTGTGAAATGCTCTTTTTTTATTTCTAAAGAAACTTTATTATGCTTGGCACATTTTAGCTGATTGTCTTGTGCAGAACATAAAATGACCTTTCTGCAACACAAGGTGAAAACTCAAGGAAAAGAAAATCTTGTGGAAATGTGATGCAATACACACAACAAAGCATCTGGAGTAGCTGAAAGTTGTGTATTGTGCTGAAGTATGGGTATAACACAGACAAGGTGGATGCTGTCATCAATTTCTTTAGCTGGAGTTCTGCTTCCTCTATTTCTTCATCCTCCTTTGCCTTTCCCACACAGGGTTTATGCAATGGTTACGTAGCATTACAACTCAACCTGTCTGATGGTTAGCAGGAATATGCACACTGTAAGTGCTGTGTAGCTTAGATTTACAGATCTTGGTGAGTCAGCTGGCCTTCAACTGGAGTTGCTGTTGGTTTAACATTATTTAGATGTATGCTTAGCAGATTCTCCTAGTGTTTTTCATAATATATGTTTTAGCAGTTTCTCATCTGTTTCTCATAATGTGAACTAATGTGTCTGACTAAACTAATAAGGGAATGTGGAGGATGCTACACACAAACTGCCAGTCCCTCCCCTCCTCTCGCTCATCCCCATCCTTTAATTCAGCATCCTTTTAAGTTGCAAAAAAAGTGTTATGAAAATATTAAGAAAAAGTGATTAAGGAAATAATCCAAGAAATTAAAACATTACAGTGAATAAGTATGGTCCCTGCATACACCTGATACTTCATTATACATATACTGAGGCTCACAATCTTATGAAATTTCTATGTTTAGTGACATTGATCCACTACATCTTCCATTTGCAGTTTGTCTTCTCTGTCTCATACACTGAAATCAAATCTCTGTGCTCTGTAGGGAGCACAGCTGGCACCAGGAGACTGCATGGCTATAGAGATTTCCTCAAGCAGCTCTAATCACACAAGTGGTCTGCAGACTGTAAATCCTTTTGTTCATGTTGTTTCTCCCCTGTCCGCCTGTCAAACACCATGGACATCTACTTTCCCACTCGTAAACCACTGAATGGGAAGAAAAGGCTAAATACTGAATTATGATACCTTCTTTTTCATTCCATATTTTCTACTCAGATGTGAATCAGTGGTGGAGATTTGTAAATAGAATTTTATTTCTGTCTTAAAGTGATATGTTCTAAAAACTGTTTTCACACTGTTCTTAAACATTTTATTCACTTGCTTGTGTTGCCTGCTCTTTCAGCTGTAAGGCGATCAAACAGCATGTGATGGAGGGGGTTGTTAGGTTGTGCAATTTTACTCAGTCTTCAAAGACCTCTTCTGCTAGCTGACCAATAGCAGGAGACTGCCAAACCAACAGATGGGCTGAGTAAGATTATTTAAGTGCAAATATGATAGAACATGGTGAATCTGAAACCACATTGTGCTTTGTGAAAAAGAAAAACCAAGGGGGAAAAAAGGAAAAAATTATACAAAAATAATTTGGAATGTCACACCATAGGATTTGGATGCTGTAAGGAGGAAAACAGCAATAAAAGAAATCATGAAAACTTCTAACAGGAATAAACATAATGAACCATGCACTCAAATCAGCTAAGTTTTTTGTGGTCTTCCCTACCTAATACATAATAGAAGCATTTTTAGCTTAAAAAAAAAAGGAAAGTTTGTCATTGCTTTACTTTAGAAACTGAATCACCCCTGGGTTACAACCTGGGTTACAATTAAAAGGGGAAAAAAAGTAGCGAACCTGTACCAGCCAGAAATCTGCCCCAGGCAGCAGCAGGAGCTGCTGATGAATCTGCCTCTTTACACAGAGCTTTCAGCAGCAATACCACATGTCTCTAGAAAGGATTCCACTGACTTCAGAAGTCTTGGGATCAAGACCTTTCAAAATATACAAAAAGACCAAGTGCTTTTCGTAGGCAAACTCCATCAATGATCAGGTGTACACATGCCTAACCTGATCCGCCATATGACCGCTAAGAGCATGCTTACGTGGATTTAAGACTAATTTAATGTCACAAGGCAGTGTGGGGCAGGTTTGCCCAGAGGTGGTTGCTGTAGCTACAGAATCTTGAACATCATCTTACTCAGTAGTCACTCAGACCCCCATGGTCTGTGCCAGTGATGACATAAATGTATCTCCAATGACATGATGTCTGTACCCAGCCTAGTTTATAGTTATCTCAATCATGGTCAAAAGCTGCAGTCACCTCTGACGAATGGAAGTCCTCAGAGGACTTGGAAACTAGAGATAGGAGTCAGCAGAGGGTGATAAGGAATGGAGTTTCCTCACTCTCAAACTGATGCTTTAAACACAAAAATAGTCTTCTGTGTGAGGAGTTTAGGTCTTTAGTCTCACCCGCTGTCCAGAGTTGGGTAAATAAAAGGCTATTAGGGTTTCTCACATTTGTAAGTAAACATAACAATTCTATCAAAGGTTGTGGTTTTTAATGAGTATTTCTTGATCTCTACATTGATTTTCAGCTTTTTTACTCTGGTTCTGTTGATTAATTTTGATCGAATTTGTAGGACATCTTTTTTTCCCTCATGGGTTCATGATAGCTGTTTGGATAGTTAATATGAGTAACTCACTGAGTGGTCTTAAATATCTCCTTTGTTCTTAACAGAATAAAAGTATAGAAATTCAGTGCAAGACATTGTTTTGCAGTAATTTCATCTGGAAACAAAATTACCTTACATCTCATCAGAAAGCATGCTCTTGTATTATTTCCAGCACATTTTTGTAGACTTGACAACTGGAGAACCTTTGGATAAGCTTATCTGAATCAAACCAGAACTCTGAACCTTTTGAAGACTGCACATCACTAGATCAGGAGAGATTTGTTTTTCAATGATCTCAACTTCAAGTGATGCCAACAGCTGTTTTATTGGGCAAAGACAGTGATACAAACTAGTATTCACTTTTATTTTTTTCACCTGCCTGAGGAGATGCCAGGGATATGTTTGTAAGCATTTATATTAAAGGAACATCTTCCCTGTAGTAGTGTGTTTATAGCGCAGTAAAGTCTTACAGTGTTACTTCTGTTCCTCTGGCCTTTTGTACATCTTGCATAGAAATCTCCACAGAGGTTTTAAGGATCATTTGGTAGTGAAGAACCCTAATTCTGGTATCTACACAAACCTGTGCAAAAAATTCCTGAACTTCTGTGCAATTTGTGATTTGCCAAGTTTAAAACTCCGTGGGAAACAATGTTCCCTCTCTAAAGGAAAGTCTTAACATTCGTGATGGCATGCGAGCTAATGTGCCTACCAACTGAATGTCAGTCAGACCCAGCACCGTCACCATCATTAGCAAATGCAAATACATTTGAATTTCCTTAAGTCTGAAAGGTGATATGTAAAACTAAATTATGTTCTATTTCTGTATCATTGGTATTAACATTAAGGAGATTTTTTAAATGACCTACTGAGGAAATGACAGGCATTTACTCTAAGGTTAAAAAATATTTTCTAGCAGATAAAATATGATGGAGGGTTAGAATCTGGCAATACAAAGATGAGTGTCATTTATCAAAGTAATCAAGTCCTAAATATCTATGAAGACTGACAGATTTAATAGAGTAGTGAACACGAAGTGTAAAAACTACATCAAAATAAAAAAAGGTGTTAAGAAATAAACTAGTTTTCTCTTCCTGCATTTGCTCATCCCTATTGTTAGCAGTAAAGTTACCTTAATTTCTGGAGCACAAGAAATACAGAACCAACAGTGTACAGTGGCAAAGGTGAGTACCTTTTTGAATCAGCATGCTATAGCCTTCAAAGTTAGAATCATTCAAGAATGTCTACCTCTGTTCCTCAAGAGATATCCTTGCCTTGGTACTTGTTAGGTAAAGCTGGATTCACAAAGATTATTGGGTCTGCAAGACAAGAAAAATACAGAGAAGAGAGTCAATGCAATCATTCTTTGGAATATGTATGCTGTAAAAGTCTACCTTGGTTACGTACTGCAAACAATCAAATTCTTGTTTAGTAAGATATGTAAAAGCACTAGGTTCTGTGTTGGTTTCTTTTCACTTGTGAAGGGCTTGGGGATTTGTTACAATAGGACTGAAAATTTTCGCTTGGGGAAGGTAATAATTACTTCCTCTCTTTATAAAATATGGATTTTATAGCTAAGTAATCATCCGACGTTTGTCTGTAGTGGTAGTAACAATATGCTAAAAGGCCCACGAAGTATTATAATATTGCGGCAATATAAAAAAAATTCTACCTTGCAAAAGGAAACATTTTGACTTCTCAAAACATTATTTCTATTTTCAGAATGACTTTCTACTGAGGTGTTTCAAATTTCCACAGTCCATCACAATCTGAATTAAAACCAACTTCTGAAATTACGATCTTGTAGAAGGAAATTCTTTCTGTGATAGGTAAAATCCTTTATCACCCCAAGGCATCAAGCAGCTTCTGTTGTTCTGCCTTGCTTATCTTAGTTAAACAGCTCAAAAAAACATCAGTAGTCGCACTTTTTTCAAATCCAAAGAGTGAGCTGTGAAACATAGCCATAATGATGAATGTCCTAACCTGATACTTATCCTCCCTCTCTCACTGACCCCCAGGCAGTATCACAGCACTTCACCTTGTACTTAAAAGACCTGTAGTCCTACAACAAGAAGTCTATCAAGGACTGTAGTAAGTGATAATTTGGAGCGTATTTTGCATTAACTACCCTTGTAGTCAAATAGAACTTGTGTGCACAATTATGTTCACAGTCTCGCGTAATACAATTTTCCTTGTAATTGTCAGGTTATTAGCACAATGTTTTAATTTTGCTTTCTCCCAGTTATTTGCATGTTTCTTAATTGGAAGTAATTAGCATATGTAAATACTCTATTTCCACAGCGTTTTGCAGCATGAGCTCATTGTGTTGAATTAATTTGTTAGCTAAACAACTGTAAATGTTAAAAGAAAATCAGTGTGTACACTCAGTGCCTGAGTATATATCTAAATATACAGGAAAATTGTGTAAAATATCTTTTGTGCATTGTTTTCAAATGAGTTATATTAAGCCTGTCTACCTACAGTAGTTTCTAAATGTATTTACTTTGTTTCATAATTGATTATAGGAATCCTGATTACACATAGAAAGAATAATATATAAATTGCTTGCGTTTTAATATAATTACTTTTCTATTATAACATATATTATTGTTTGGCAGCTGAAGAAGACACTTAGTAAGTCAAAAATTGCCAAAGGTTAGCACAATTACCCACTCAGAACTGATGGGAAAACTACTGTAAAAATATTGATAAATATTGGAAACTGGACTTTCTAAAGGAAACCACAACAGAAGGGTTTAGCCAATGAGTCTAGGAGATGATAGGTTGGTTTTATATCCTTTTCAATGAATGTGTGATTCACTTTGACAATTCAAAGTAAATAAAAACCAGCTGTTATAGCCAATTTTTTAGTCAGACTTGTTGCTTATCTATATCACTATGTGCAGTGGACTTTCTGTTTACAGTACACTTCATACTAACAGGCTGTTTTTTAATGGCCCAGAGAAGATAGAACTCAGACTGCTCTGCAGAATGGGCATGAAAATGTTAATGGATATGCTTGAAAAATTAATATGTTAATCTATAAATAAGGAAGTGCTTCAATATCTGTAGTTGAAGATTGTTCTGTAAATGCAAAGAATTAAGACTGTTACTTGAAAAGCGTGGCTTCTGGATGCCTGTGTATGTAAATGGTCCAGTAGATCAAGGGGAATGTGATAGAATTCTTACTTAAATAAAGCAGTTTTCCATGAGATTCAACTAAACTAAACTAAAATAAAATAAAATTGACTGTTTCATTATTTATTAACATGCCTTTGTGAAAAACTCTTCTTTCTGAGGGGGCTTTCCTCTAATCCTGCCCTCAGAGTTTGCTTAGCTGTTATCAATATCAGTGATTTAGAAATAGTCCCTCTGTAATTGGTATACTCTGACATAAGTTAACTGCTCCTGGTTGAGGTTTTTGTCCATCTAAATTTGATTAGCTAGAACAGAAATTGACCACATAACATTTTTTTCATAAAACAGTGGTTGTATGATTACATTCACAGCTCATCCAGCTCTGCACATACATTTTGAGGAGAGCAAGGCAGACTATTTGGTCCAGACACAGGTATCTGTAATGTGCTGGTTTAATATGTGAATTCTTTTCATGGTGTGCTTGCTGTAGGAAGTATTCCTATGCCATACCTTTTTAAAGATCAATGATATTTAAAAGGTCTAACTCATAAAGCTTCTGCATATATTTTGCATTAACCTTTAAAGATTTTCCCCTACCTACCTCAGTTATCCATCCTTGCTCTAGTTGCCATGCAGCCCAGCTGTTTGTTAGATCTAGTCAGACAAAAGCATTGCAAAATCCTCCTAGTAAATTCTAAGAAAAATAAAACAATTCAAAAGGGAAAGTAAAAGTCTTTTTGGATACTTTCCTAACAAAACTATACAATGTCAGGATGGTGCTGGTATATGGCAGAAAATTCACAGCATCTGTTTTGTAGTAAACAGGAAACAAAATTTACCATACCATGATATTTCAAGGCACTGGAACAATCTACTCCCTTTTTTGACAGCTTTCCACTAGTAAGGTATGTGGGGAAATATTTATATATATATATATATATATATATATAAAATTATTATTATTATCATCATCATTATTTATTTTTAGACACTTAAATAGTGGGAATTAATTATTTCCCCAAATTTTTTAATTATTTGTTTCATTTTCTATTCGACCAGTCTATTTTTTAGCTTTTATGCTTGTTAACTTATGTAATTACCTCTCATACATTCAACTGTCTTAATTTAGAGAGGATCTGTTTTTCAAAGTTTCCTCAAAGCTTTTTTTTTTTTTNCTTGAAAAATTAATATGTTCATCTATAAATAAGGAAGTGCTTCAATATCTGTAGTTGAAGATTGTTCTGTAAATGCAAAGAATTAAGACTGTTACTTGAAAAGCGTGGCTTCTGGATGCCTGTGTATGTAAATGGTCCAGTAGATCAAGGGGAATGTGATAGAATTCTTACTTAAATAAAGCAGTTTTCCATGAGATTCAACTAAACTAAACTAAAATAAAATAAAATTGACTGTTTCATTATTTATTAACATGCCTTTGTGAAAAACTCTTCTTTCTGAGGGGGCTTTCCTCTAATCCTGCCCTCAGAGTTTGCTTAGCTGTTATCAATATCAGTGATTTAGAAATAGTCCCTCTGTAATTGGTATACTCTGACATAAGTTAACTGCTCCTGGTTGAGGTTTTTGTCCATCTAAATTTGATTAGCTAGAACAGAAATTGACCACATAACATTTTTTTCATAAAACAGTGGTTGTATGATTACATTCACAGCTCATCCAGCTCTGCACATACATTTTGAGGAGAGCAAGGCAGACTATTTGGTCCAGACACAGGTATCTGTAATGTGCTGGTTTAATATGTGAATTCTTTTCATGGTGTGCTTGCTGTAGGAAGTATTCCTATGCCATACCTTTTTAAAGATCAATGATATTTAAAAGGTCTAACTCATAAAGCTTCTGCATATATTTTGCATTAACCTTTAAAGATTTTCCCCTACCTACCTCAGTTATCCATCCTTGCTCTAGTTGCCATGCAGCCCAGCTGTTTGTTAGATCTAGTCAGACAAAAGCATTGCAAAATCCTCCTAGTAAATTCTAAGAAAAATAAAACAATTCAAAAGGGAAAGTAAAAGTCTTTTTGGATACTTTCCTAACAAAACTATACAATGTCAGGATGGTGCTGGTATATGGCAGAAAATTCACAGCATCTGTTTTGTAGTAAACAGGAAACAAAATTTACCATACCATGATATTTCAAGGCACTGGAACAATCTACTCCCTTTTTTGACAGCTTTCCACTAGTAAGGTATGGGGGGAAATATATATATATATNCTTTGTAATGACTTTTCTAACTTAAATACTTGACTACCTATTCTGTAGCCCTCTGCTGATGAATTACTGCTTTATTTCTCTTTGCTAAACCAGTTCTCTAGTCATTCATTTGAGCCTCTTTGGCTATCTTCCCAGGCTTTCAACCTGAATATAAAAATACTATCTCAAACACACTATATAAAAATTAAATTCTTTATCTTGCTTCACTCAAACCTAGCATACCCTTTCCCTTTGCTCCTATTTTAAATATGTTTAGGATCTACCCACCTGTTTTTAAAGTTGATATCCTGTATAGCTTACAAAGCATTTAAGACATTATTATTCCTTGACAAACAACTAATTACTCTTTATCTTTCAATTTGAAATTGTCTAAATAGCCTGATAATTTTAACTGATGGGTATAGTATTGCAGATGTAGTAGTACAATTTTAAAATTAGGAGACAAATAAAACTCCCCATTACCATCTAAGTAAGTCACAAAACAGTAATCAGAGTATGATATTTCCTTCTAGGAAAGAAAAAAGTTAAATTTTAGTTGTTATCAACAATAGCTTTCATTTAAACTACACCTTTCAAAACCTTAGAACTATCTTCCTTTCCAAGAGGTTTTTTCTTTTTATTCCTGGATACAATTGAGTTTTGAACATAATTTTTCTTGCATTTACTAGCCAACTTTCCCTTGATCATTGCAAAAGTGTAACCTTGATCAAAATGTGGAGATTGGGCAATTTTTCTAGGAATGTGTAGTTTGAACAGTTAATATTATATTCATCTCTGTAAAACATTCCCAAATCTCTCCCATAAGTGAAGTTGCATAAGCCAAGAAATACATATCCTACTACTTTCACTTTTATGATTTTGGAAAACTTTTAAATAGCAAAAAAAAAAAAAAAAGAAAAAAGAACATTTGAACTGCAGCCAAATAGTCAAGAAAGGAGGACTCTGTGTCTTTAAGCTGGGGACAAAAATAAAACCAAATCATTCCAAGTGTATTGCTTTAGTCATCTGGTTTAATTCTATTAATGACCTTTAACATCTGCAAAAATATTGTGAGAAGCTAATTTTGTTTGTACTGAGGTGGTGCAGAACAGTTTTTGGCTGTCAGCATAGGATGTGCTATAAAATAAAATTGTCTTTCTGGGACTCTGACAAAAACCTACTGTACAGATCCAGTTTATTTATAGCAGCATCAAATGAAAAGAAAACAGAATTTTACAACAAGCCAACATTCAAAAAATGAATAGTACTTACACATTTAGATATATATTTTAGCAATAAGTTTTCAAGATAGCCACTGAGATTAAAGGATATATTTTGTATTTTGTGGTATTCCACAAAAATTTTAACTAGTGCAAAATATTTCTCTGCAAATGTTCTTTTCTAGAATTGTAATAACCCATTACCCTGATTTTAAACAGAACCCTCCTAAAAACCAGCCAGTTAGGTCAGGCACAATAGGCCTTTAATTAAACAGAAAGTCTTGCAGAATAAAAACTCTCTGTCTCCTGTGTGTGTATCATGGTCATAAAAAAGTGCAGGCTGATAGAATGAGAGTGGTACAAAACTGTTCCAGCAGATGGACAGCATTTACCTTCTCTATCTCCTTACAGTACAGATAAGACTCAAGGAGAAGGCAGAGGAGGAGTTCAAGAAAAAAAAATAGTTTTGTATCATGGTCTGCCAAGAGAGTAGATGGCAGCAGATACCACTGGAGATGGAGTAATTTTGTTGGTGCTACCATCTCTCCCCACCCCAAGGAGGCTGCACTACCCATTCCATCATGCTGCCCTGCCTCTCCACACAGTGAGAACTTGGGGTTTCCAGGTAAAGTCACCTCTTGGCCCCATTGGGTCCACTAAGAGAAAAATACAAAACTTTCTTGAGTACAGAAAACTCCACTTTAGCTGGCCTGGAATTGAAACGCAAACTCACCCCAGAGGGAAAATCCTTCCATCCAATGAAAGTAACTTAAAACTTGGGGTGGTGATTTCAAGGTGAAAAATGCTGTATCCTCATAACAGTCTGTAGGTCTACCCCACATCAAGCATTCTATCCAAGTTAATACAATAAAACAGTATTCCTATTTGTTAGAGGAAGGAAGTTCATCAAGAAAGACACTTAGATAACTAAAGTTATCTATTTTCTTACAGTTTAAATATGACCATAAAATGACTTCTCAATCCATTCTTTTCTGTAGAGTTAACGGGTCTAAGAACATCTGTGAACAATATATATCCCCTTTGTCTCTAGACTGAGTCAAACAATATACACCTCCTTTGTCTCCAGACTGAGCCAGTTCTAGTCATCTTCCCGTAAGTTATCCAGAAGTACATAATGCATTTTCTTCTGGATTCAGAGAATGAGCAGAATATTAAGTGCTAATAAGGGCAAACAGGCATAGTAGATTTCATTGTCTGGCAAACTGCAGTGACTTAGAGTACGGTTCAACCAGGAACAGCACTATGCAAGGTCTCTATTTATGAGGTGAACTCTATTAATCATCTGAATTCCACGCAAAGTGTTAAGGTAAGAACAAGTTATGTTTTTATCAAAGCATAAATTGGGGACTCGTGCCTAGGACTGTGGAAATTCTTCCTCTACACGTGGCTTTGGTGAAATTTGTACTGGAATCACAAGTAGACCTATGTTGTCAACAAGTTTCAAAGAACACTAAAAAGCTTGGTGAAGAAGCAGAAAACAACTATTTCATGCATACAAAAAATGTCTTGTGCTTAAAGTTTTTTAAAGTTTGATTTAAAATATAGTAATAATATTGCAGTGGCCTAATTATAGTGTTATGTGTTTTCTGGGGAAGGAAGCAGTGAAACTGAACTTCTTAATATAGAGATAAAGGATTAGCAAGATCTAATGGCTAAAATTTCCTCAAAAAAAAATTAATATTGGAAATTATGTCAAAATATGCTGTATATAGATGCCTGGAACAAGAGGAATGGTAGCTTCTCCATTTTTTATGTCATCTATTCATTATCCAGAAACTGAGAGTAATACTTTTGAACTATTCCTGCAAATAACTTCACTAAAAATATTCATATACAGGCTATCTCTTTCTGACTCTATTCTGCATTCATATACAGGTTATCTCCTTGTGACTATTCTGCAGCTTCATATGTCCATATTTAATATATTATTTTGGGAGGTGGGAGGGGGAACTAAGTATGGTGTCTTATTTACTTTGCAAAATGTAAAGGGCAGCTTCTGTTTAATATAGTTGAGACATCTTGGGCTTGACCTTCCTAGATCAAATTATTACTGCTCTTTGGTATTGCAAAACACTTTGAGACATTAACACTTTGAATAAAAATGGAAGATAAGCCTCTTGTCTACTAATTAGACAAGCACATGCTTTTAATATCCGTGTGTTAGCCTGTCATCATTTTTCTAGGGTACTGAAAATAGTGAGTCCTTTAATTAGTACACAAAACTGATTATGCAAACTGCACGCATACTGTCTTGCTCAAAATAAGTTATATGGACACATATAATCAACAACTTGAGGGAAAATCATGCTGATCCAAAAAATATAGATGGCTAACAGGTAGAAGCTAGTGCATACTTTTTCTGTTTAAAGTAACAGAAGTACAAGAGACTATGTTACATAAAAATGTTTAAAAAATTATCAGAAGGTATATCTGGAAAAATACAGTAAAAGAAAGCAATAGGTACATTCTATATACAGTCCAAAGACTGTACTGATATGCCGCATGGTAAACAAAAAAGCCTAAAATTGGAAATTAATGGACCAGAACTGATTTATCAGAAATTAAGCATCATTAGTGGGCAAAAGAGAGAGTGACTTATTCTATTCATTGCCTTCTGTGGGAGTCCTTGATTTGTCAATAATATCTATGGAACAAGCGAAGCAAGAAGTCCAGTATCCTTCTTATAGGTGGTAAAATCCACTATGAAATCTTCAGGCTTCTGTCATACTGTTTTACAAAGTAAGCCAGCCCATACGGAGCTGCAGACTACAATTCATATTTCTCACTATCTTCAGTTCTGAAGAAACTCTAGATTCTCAGGTTTGTTTGTTTTTTTGGTTACTATTTAGCGTGAGTTTGACTTAACCTGATATTACGTGTTGACTGCATGGATAAATATACAAATAAAAAGACATGGTAAAAATGAGGTCTTTAAATAGCTCCACATTGGCACGGATTTTGCCAGGTATAAGAGCTGTTAGTAAGAACTTATGCCATTCAATTATATTTTAGGAGGTAATATTGAAAAATTAAACTGTGAACCAGAAGCAGATGTTTTCTTTATATTACTGGCTGTTGGTTTTTACACATTTTGCATTTGTTTTTCTCACTTTGCCTTCAGGACTAACATCAATAAAACAGACAAACCTTGAATGCGTTTCTTTTTTTCTGTAGAATGTGAAATTCTGCCAGTCAAAAATTCTCTGCTTTGAAGGAAATGGGAATAAGGAATGTTAATAAAATTAAAGACTGTATTATTACTCTTTGTTAAAAATTCTTTGTCTCTTGTCCCGTCTTTCATTCAGTATTTAACTTTGCCTGAAATTGGTAATGGTAATTGTATGGGACTAAACATGTCAAGTCTTCTGTAATTAAAATTTGATCCTGATTTGATTATTTAATCTTAGTATTAATATCTTGGTAGCCTATTTGTTCTATTAAAAAACAGCAAAACAAAACATTGTATGTGCAACACAGAAATCTCATCTGCTTCCTGTATGTTTCAAAACTTGATCTTTGCTTTTTCCATCTTGCTTTAGTAGGGTAGATGTTCTTCTGTTTATGAAACTTTCATGGTTGCCAAAATTAATTTTTTTTCAGAAATTATTTTCCAGATGAAAAGCATGCTTTCTGTTTTATAGCTTGCTAGTCCAGTATTATTTCTTTAATCACATTTTGTTATCTCATCAATTAGGAAGAAACTAGTTTCTGCCAGTCTGCCAAAAATATACCTGCTTGCACTTTTTCTCAGTGGTTATCTCCAGTAGTTTCCTTTTTTACTATTCCTTCACAGACTTCTTGATAGAGCTCCCAGGACTTCAAAAAATGTGTTAATGAGTCAGTGTGTAGGCTGAGGAAGACAGTACAACTACCCACCCTTCATGTAAACTTGGTGGTGGTTTTGGCAGCTCAGATCAATCCAGTTTCAGACAATCATACTGAAACACTATATGACAGGAGAGAACTGGTTACAAAAGATAACCCAGATTAATAGGTTGGTGGGGTTGTCTTTTTAGTCATTTCCTTTGCTTTGGAAGAAACACACCTACAGTAGCCTGTTCAATGCATAGATGCTAGTTGCATGCCTATCAAAAAACAAAGCTAGTGGTGACACTGAACTTTCTTGCTTCTCTGAGTACCAAATGAAGATCAATCTTTATATAAATTATGCATCACCTACTTCAGTAATGTTAGATATTAGGACAAAGATAAACATAGTAAAAGGATGAGGGAAGACATTCTAAATAAAAAAGAACTCAGATGGGATCAAATATCATATCATCTGAATGCTCAAGGAAAAAAAATCTTTTGAAAGCAGAGTTTTTTTCTGTCCTCAAAGTAGTGACATTAACCCATGCTCATAGTCATTAAGGTAACTTCATTGTCTTAGCCAATTACTAATTGTATCTCTAGTATTTTTTATACTGATGTTGAATGTGACAACATTTTTATTAAAGAGGTAGGCTGAAAGATAAGGCAGAAATCCAAACTACTATTTTTTTCAGTAGCTGTCATCTCATCTTTCTAGGCATATCTCCAGAGAGGCACCACTAAACACACAAACATCTATTATTAACAAAAATTTTTGCCATATGGCCTGTATTGTTCCTGTCCTTAACACCGCTACTCAGTATCAAGCCAAGGTTTGTGGCCATCCAACCATGTTGCTCCATAGGTCTGTAGGCATCACCAATTCACCCCTTATACAAACCATCTCCACCAATTGCCCCTGAGAAGATCCCACAATGGAAGCAGTCAGAGCTGCTGGCTCTCAGCCTGGCTTTATGTACAATTCATGCACAGGACTTCTGTCCGCCTTGGGTCTTATTTGGGGAGAACATGCCCATCTCACTCTCTTTGAGGAGTCACAGTCACCATGAACAATCTCAAAATGCATCATCCATTTTGCGGGAGACGCACTCAACATAAAGAGGAAATCCTCCAGATTATCCAGCAAATCTTCCCCAGCATTTATTTCACTTGCATAAGGGAAGAAGTAATTCTCCCTTGCTCTCAGTAAAAACTGAGGATAGTTCAAGTGACTAGGAAAAGTAAACCAACATTTTTAAAATAAAGAATACTCTTACTAGCTTCTCCTGTGAGAAAGGAAGCATAAGGTTTTCCAGTCGGTTCAGAAAACAAAAAGAAACATGTGTTAGGGTGGAATAAACTCACTTGTGATCTGTGCTGGCATTTGGACTCCCTTGTTTAGGGACACCTTTTTATCAAAGCTGCAGTTTTTCTTAAAGCATGAGTAAAACCATAGCCTGTGATATACATACGGAGGGGCAAAAATGGAGAGTGATAAGTCCTTACTCAACTTTAATGAGGATTATAAGGAGAATGTCATCATTTGTACAAATACTTTTTTATCTGTCCAGAAATTACAGTTTTATGCATGGTTCTTTTGTTGTATAATCTGCTACTTCAGTGAGGTTTATTGCCTTCCTCAGTCACCGGGACCGAGTCCCTGACAGAGATAGAATACAAGGTGGAGGGTACTTGTAAATGTATCTAGTAAGGTTTTGCAGACACTCATTGGAGCATCTCTCCCAACCAATCACGGCTAAACCAATTGCCAGCTTTAAGAAAAGGAGGAGATTTTGCCACAGATTCAGGTGGACACGATCACAAGGTTATCTTTGCTTTCCTCTGCAGTAAGTGCTCCTAGGATCCTTGGGGAAATTTTACTAAAGAAAGCTTCTTGTGTGGATAGGTGTCCTTTATTCTCTTCTGCATTCTTTCTGAGGTACAATAAGAGTTCCAGCCCTAGGTTTTAAGTTTCAGTATTAAAGTTTCAGAATTAAAGTTCTTATAGAGTGATTTTGAAATGGTTTGTAACTGTTCCTATTGTCCTTTTAAACTATGTATTTTCTGCTCATTCACATGATACAGAATCTATATCCTGCCTCTCCCAGTTTCTCTGACTATAACAGGTAAACAATCCTGACTTCTTAAGATAACAAAAAAGTGTGATCAGTGTGGTATGACCTTCTGGGGAAAAAGAATTACTTTGATGTGCATATATGAAGTCCACATCAGTAATAACAGTTTAGATGTATTGAAGGTTTTATAAGGAAATCTTTTGCTTTCAGTTCAGTACAGAAACCAACATTTTCAGGAAGATCCAGTAAGAGTTGTTGAGTTCATTCTTTTCCTTTCTGGGCAGTTAGCTAATTATTCAGGCCACAAGAAGAGAACTTGCTACACTTATAGGCAAACCTCTCTGGGAAACCTGAAGTTTAGATGTCAGCTGCAAAGGGGCTTCCACCTTCCTCCAGAGAAGTTTATGAGGAGGGGAGACATTCAACATTGATTGAAACATTAAATTGACCAGCTCAATAATGCCCATTAATTTTATACTAAAAACTGGGAAATAAGTGAAAAACACTTAAAACTAGACAGAAAACTTGAATTTTATGCCCTTTATCAACTTCCAAAAAGGACAGCTGTAAAGGAGAAGAAAATTTTCCTCAGTAGTATGAGAACTACTGAGCCTAGTCATACAACCTCAGTAGTCCCCTGTAACCTTTCACAGATGAGCCCTTTCTTCCAGTCCCACATCCACCCCATGGAGAATATCACTGTAAAACCACTTAGCTCAGTACTAACCTCACACACTTTCAGTAACAATGCTTTTAAAATGCCAAAGAAACACATACAGAGATTTCACCAGTATCTCTGTGATCTCGTGTGACTTGCTTTGATCTCTCATAAGAATAGGATGCTACAGGTGGTGGACCATGATGAAGAATGATAATTCTGACCACCTCAGCCAAGAAATTGTGGCCATTGTTACAATGGTTAAACAACACAGTTAAAATGTACTTTTTATTGGAAAAGAACTATAAGCTTACAAGAACAAGTCTATAAAAAATCCTGAGATTTATCAAGGAATTCATTGATCTCCTTCATTGTTAAATTATCCAAAAAGTATGAAAAAAAATAGCTTGGACCTGTAACTAGGTAGAGCAACTGTCGTGGCATCTGCAGTGGTACACAAAATAGATGAGAGAAACCTTCCTCCTGCTGAATGGTATCAGGAAAGGAAAAACCAATGAATTTAACTAAAGTAACATGTGAAGAACAGAAGACAGACAGGTAGATTTTTCATATTCTATTGGCAATATATGCCATAAGAAGGATTTGTATGTAGATTCATTTAAATCTATATCTTTTTTGCTTATCAGCATGGTCCCTAACAGTCTGATCCAGAATGTTTATTAATCAGTAGAGAAACTGACGCAGACTTCTCAGATATGAGGTCCAACTCTAAGGGTCATAAAGCAACCTATAGCAACATTCGTACAATTTTTAAAAAAAGGAAGAGACACTTGGGTATGCTGATAATTGCTGGTACTTGGTTCAGGAAGAAGAGTAGAGATTGACCTGAGCAATACTTTGATCACTGATCCTTAGGATCAAATACTCGTTCTGTGAGACACTGCTGTCTTCCAGGAGCTGAGCTCTCTTCTGTTTGAATAGAGTGTAACAGTACAATAATCTTTTCATAAAGCCTCTTTCTACTCTTCTTGCCCATATTTTTGAAAGAAAGTTTCTTCTGTCTTTCACACACAGAAAGATTAAAAATTTTCACTTATCATAATTTTCACTTTATTCTGCATGTATTTTTTCCATCAGACAACTGAATGTTCAACATCATAATGTCAATAGTTTATGACTTTTTAACTGCCTATGGTATTAATTTTAATTATAATGCCTTGATTTTGAATTTTTATTATATACAAATTCATGCTACTTCATTAGAGAGAGGAAAGCAAGAGCCATCTTATAAATCTCTAGTCATTAACACACTTCCATAGAAATTTTGTTCAATATCCAGTCATAAATCAGTGAAACAAGGAATGTACATTGATCATTTCTCACTTCTGTGTGTTTTTCAAAGGTAAAGACTCCTTTCCTGTTGTCAGCATAATAAGCATAATTCAGCAACAGAAATGTAGTGGATCTTATAGTTAAGAATACTGGTACTATGGACTTGAGGCAGCTCTTCAAGGCTTCTTAGGATCTAAGTTTAAACTTTCTGGGAGTTAGATGTCTAAGCACCTTGATGGATTTAGCACTTAATCACGGAAATAAAGTTTGCCTGGCATAACACAGTGTCATACAAAGATATCCAAACAAACTACACAGCAGATTAGGAACCAGAATCATAACAGCACTGTTAATATGGCACTCCTGTATCTCCTCCAGGTACTAGTCTACACATAGTAGTGTTAGTAGTAGTACTGTTAGTAGTAGTAGTGTTAGTCTAGGAACTCAAGTAAGGTTTCCAAACTGATTCTAAATCTGCAGCAGATTCAGCCTTGAAGCTGAGAAATCTGGAGCATTGAGAAATCTGATTCTTGATTAAGAATCAATTCTGTATGAATCAGAATCAATTCTGAGCCACTGTAGACAGACGCAGCCTCTGGGGGAAGGATGTGGGAAATGCCCTTTTGTAGTATGAAGAAATATTTTTGTGTCCATATAGTTTTATCTTTTACATGGCAGCTGTTTACTTGGTGGGTTGTAATGTTAGAAAAAAGTTGGGCACAAAAGTCACTGGGTAAAGAGCAAGCGAGGTACTGAAATGATCACAGGGATGTTTAAGCGTCTTCAAAATCCATATCCACACCAGCTATGGAATACTGTACATGTAAATACATGGCTCTAGTTTATTATATCTTGTACCTATAAAGTGGAAACTGTTGCCATGTCCAGTAGAGGTCCTAGAACTGTACCCTGTGTGGCTTCTAATAGCACGCAAGCTCAGATGGAGACACATTCTAGTTCTTTCCAGTACCACCTTTCTTGCATTATCTTGCTTTAGTCAAAGGTTGTTACATTTTTATTTGATTGATGTTCTCCTACAGCATACGCCACTCTAAGGCCAACAGTGTTCTTGCAAATGCTGAAATTGGTGGATTTCTCCCTTAATTTCAGGAATATATGTTTCCTTAGCTCCAGTTCCATTATCTAGTATACAGTCTATACAATCTTTCCAACCACAGAATTTTTCCAGGTAAATACTATGTGAAGGTGAATATCCTGCAAATTTTGTTTAAAAACATTTTTTTTCCTATGGTCTCTAATTTTTCATATTCTGAAAATAGTCTGATAGTCTAGATTTAAAGAAATTAATAACTCAGACTTCTATTATGTTGCCTCTGAGGCTATCTAAGACTCAATATCAAATTAGCACATACAACTTAATACTAGAAACAAAAATAAAGTAGGTTCTTATGAATTTGGAAACTCAACAGTGAAAAAAAACACAGGCACATTTTTTCCTAGTTTAAGTGTTACAAATATACAGAACACTGGCTACCTACATAATCTAGCTTGTGCATGTCAAAACCTGTGGTGAAACAGTTACGTAGAAAATAGTTTAGTAACTTGCTGTTGAAGACTTAGGGCAGGACAGGGAATCCCAGCTGACCAAACTGATACTTCTGTAGTTTAAATTAGGAGACATTTCCCTTGGATGTGTTGTAAGCACAATTAATCTTGGGTATTTTGATGTTCAGGTCTGTAGTTTAACCTGAATTTGAGTTTCCAGTGAATGTAACAGGCCAAGAGATTTCACATCCAGCAGTCCACTCGACCTATCTTTGATGTCAGCCAAAAGTGACAGTTGTAAAAGAACCTCCATGATGTAAACTCACAGTGCTATTCAAATTTCCTATGGAGGAATATCTTCTTCACAGTTGCGGCAGGTGGTGTTAGCAATCTTGACAAATGCATCGAAGATTTATTTTAAGGTATTTACACCATTGTGGCATTCTGATGCTTTAGCTAACAAGAAATCACTGTTGGAGTCTGAAACTAACTGAGCCTTTAACAGACAAAGCAACAAACAGAGAGCTTCAAAGGTAGAGTGAAAGAAACATGCCTCCTCTCCTTTTTTGCTGTTTAAGTCTCTGCTCAGTAGCAAAACTATTCTACTGAAGCAGTGCACAATAGTGTCACCTCTACACAGAAAGCCTTGAAAACTGAATCTCGATACAGTTAGTTAACCTCTTATCTAGTGTGATGGCATGGTAAATTCTGGGTGGTCCTTGGACATTTTTTATTGTGGAGAAGCTCACTCCAGCCATTTTTGAGTGAAACTGTTTAGTTAGAAGTTGTCTAATGATGCGACGATGCAAATGAAACCTTCTTACGTATATGAAAGTGGAAAAACAAAATCTGAATATTCCAAAAGTATTAGTTCTTTTTAAGACTATTTATATTTGTCTTTCTAAGCAACTTAGAAGCAAATTTTTAACTTGGTAGTTTTCAAAAACAATTTCCTTGAAAAATTTAGTGCCAGCTCTTAGTAAACAAATAAATCGTATTAATTCATGACCAAGTTGATAATAGCAAGTGTACAATTCTGAATTTATTTTGTGTGTATGTGTTTGGTTTATGAGTATTCTGGTTTGGAATAAAACCAAAGAAAGTGGTTCCCAGAAACAAAGCTGAAGTACTCTGTCCCATAAACATGGAAAGATGAACCAATGACTTAAAATGTTTGGTCTCTGTCCAATTCATGAAGGAATTCTCAGACTTAAGAGTCACAAAGTTATGCCTGACTGCATTTACCCAAATGATTTATCAGGAACTTACAACTGGTGAAAGCATAAAGACGAAACACAAAGAGCCCAGTCTTCAAATATTCAATAGAAAAGTAATTGTTTCAGGTTTTTTTCCTTATTTTTTTAAGGACAAGTATATTATGGAATAAAACCATATTCTCAACAGTTGATAGACTTTTTATGTCGCCTTCTAACTATCTATAAATATTATTACTTAGAGTACCCTGGCTGGCTGATCCGGTGGAGATTCTTAGCATGTGATGACCTTTGTATGGATTTTTTAAATATAGTCATATATATATATATCTCACTCTTTCAGAACTCTCAGGTGCTCTAAGTCTTAAGGAATCGTAAGGAATTAGCTGCAAAAACTGTTTACATATAAGACTATTGATGTAGGCCTGCATCTGGTAAAGCATGCCTCACTTCAAAATTATGGTCCAAAAAACCTCAGTAAGCTACCATCTGATACCAGTAATATCTAATCTTTCTCTTTCAATTCCCACAGGAACTGTTCCATCAGTAGTGAAATGATGAACAGCTCTGCATCTACCATAGTCTTGTTTTAGAAAATAGAAATTTCTGTAAGTCTTCACCTGGGAGATGTTTTCAAAGAAGTACAGATAAGCCCAAAACCATGATTTTCTGATCAGTTAGTTACACTTTCAGTGCTTTTCATAGCACATGACCCACCTAACTTTCGGCATGTCTTTCAGTATTGTTTGGCATGATTTACACCTGATTTCTTCACTTGGAACACACTTGAATTACACAAATGTCTACTCTGCAGTTCTGCCCAGGTTTAAATTATGCGCTCAGTTCATGGACTGGTATCCCAACAGATGTTCTTATAATGGAAACAGGCTTATTTTGGTGTGTAGGTGCATGCTACAAGATATAAAAGAGAGCTTTTGCTTTGAGCCCAATCCTTGCAGGAAAAACCTTGCTCAAACTACAGTAAATTTGTAATGTAACATGCTACAGGTTCATCTTCCTCAAGAATAGGTTTCCCCTGACCATAAAGGCCCAGAGCATTGAGATACCATGAGTGACGTCCCAGCTGAAAACAATGTCATAACATGTCCAAAGCCATGCCATGGTACCACTTAAGCTAAAATGGGTCTTCACATTAAAGAAGTCTTGTGTTCTTGAGAATGGGCTTCATCATCACTTCTACACACATGGTATAAACTCTTAAATTCTTGCTTTTCCTGACAGCTGCAACTGTGATGAATCTTTCTGCTGATCTGAAGGATTTTTATGTGCTATTATTATCTTACTGAAATGAAACTGCTGCTAATATGAAAGGCTTAAATACAAAGTCACTAAAAGTGACCTTAAACTAGGATAACTTCATTGTCTTGCCAAAAATTATATTCCAGTAAGACCTACCATGTGTTGGCTATGAGCATGAAGACAATAGTAAGGATTTAATGGTGGTAAATGGGGTTAATTCCAGCTGGAAGCTGGTCACAAGTAGCACTTTCCAGGGCTCAGTGCTGTGTCCAGTCCTGTTCAACATCTTTACCAATGACCTGGGTGAAGGCACTGAGTGCACCCTTAGTAAGTTTGCAGATGACACTAAGCTGGGAGGCAGTTTCAATCTTCTGGATGGTAGGGAGGCTCTGCAAAGGGATCTGAAAAGGCTGGACCGCTGGGCAGAGTCCAATGCGATGAGGTTTAACACGGCCAAATGTCAGGTCCTGCACTTGCGGCACAACAACCATAAGCAGTGGTACATGCTAGGGGAAGAGTGGCTGGAAAGCTGCCTGGAGGAGAGCGACCTGGGGGTGTTGGTCGATAGCCGACTGAACATGAGCC
>WAAB01024235.1:48295-64255 GCA_013389865.1 Piaya cayana
TGGGCCCCTCACCACAAGAAGGATGTTGAGGCTCTGGAGTGAGTCCAGAGAAGAGCAACGAAGCTGGTGAAGGGGCTGGAGAACAGGCCTTATGAGGAGCGGCTGAGAGAGCTGGGGTTGTTTATCCTGGAGAAGAGGAGGCTGAGGAGAGAACTTATTGCTGTCTATAACTACCTGAAAGGAGGTTGTGGAGAGGAGGGAGCTGGCCTCTTCTCCAAAGTGACAGGGGACAGACAAGGGGCAATGGTCTCGAGGTTCACCAGGGGAGATTCAGGCTGGACATCTGAAAAAAAAATTTCACAGAAAGGGTCATTGGACATTGGAACAGTCTACCCAGGGAGGTGGTTGAGTCACTGTCCCTGGAGGTATTTAAAAGATGGGTGGATGAGGTGCTTAAGGACATAGTTTAGTGGTTGATAGGAATGGTTGGACTCGATCTTGGAGGTCTTTTCCAATCTAGTGATTCTGTGATTCTACAGTATCTTGGAATGTTATAAATAAATCTTACTTACATGCTGTAAGTACTAATGCTATAAAGACAGTAGCACTGCTTTAAGAAAAGAAAAAGACAGTTAATCGATCATAATCCCATCTCTTCCACTGATGAGAACAGCACCTGAAAACAACTCAAAGTCTGACTAGACAAAATATAAAACAACAGATATTTGAGATGACTACAGCCAAGGTGGACTTGCTAACATTAAACTACCACATCACAGATCTCTAAGCTCCAAATATTGATTTAACACTTAGTTAAATAATGGAGTGGATGGCTGGAAAAAAAAGGCTGTGCTCAGTTTTGTATATATATGCTCAGGAGCTTGGTCATAACCTCAAATGGCACTGTTGCTCTGATGGTTATGCCTCTTGCACTACCTTGCCTTTAGCATCAACAAGATCAAGTCATATATCCAGGTCAACTTATGCTATTTGCCTTAAAAAAAAAAAAAANTCTCTCTCTCTCCCCTAAAAATATTCTTATACTTTTTTTGCCCAGATTCACCTGTGTCCTGACCCTAAGTACCACCTTTCACCAGGAAACTCTGCGAACCTTTATGCTGGCTAGACTTAGCAGAATGTTTTCAACACGATGACTCAACAGAAACTGCCTTGTTCATATGGATTTTATTCTCTGGATAGGAGAATAACACAACAAAGCAGTTCATGTTCTATATAAAGAGCTTGANCAAAAAAAGAACCAGACAAAAAAAAAAAGTAAACAGGCTATTGGAGATGTCTTAGTTTAAAATGTTAGAGTGTTTTTAAAATAAAGTTTTTAAAAATAAAAAAAATCCGAAGTAAAGTTTAGAAATAATTGGCAAATTGACTGATTGACAAATCAAATTTACATGGCAGGCATCTTTGATTAAAGCTGCTTTGTACTAAGGATTAGATGACAAAAGAAGGGCTCTGCACTGAAGATGTATTTAAGTAATGTTTGACTTTGTATTTTCAGTGTACTGGGACTTCTTTACACCTGAGGCTTGGGTAAGAATCCTCCCTAAAAATTCAATATAAAGTTATCTTGTTTTCTTTATTATGGTTGTTTTTTGGTAATTCGACTTNGCAGAATGTTTTCAACACGATGACTCAACAGAAACTGCCTTGTTCATATGGATTTTATTCTCTGGATAGGAGAATAACACAACAAAGCAGTTCATGTTCTATATAAAGAGCTTGAGGACCTAATTTTCATGTTTGTTAGTCCACTTTTATGCCAATGGAATTTCAGTAGCATACAACATGAATAACACCATGGTGAATCAGTGTCTGAGAATATACTCCCTGTGTGCAGATACATTAGCTGGGAGCTTTTCTGTTTTCAAATCTTTTTATTATCAAGATACATAAGACCATAAGACACAAGATTTATAATAATTCAAATAGCCTACAAACACATAGATACACACACATGAAGAACAAAAGCTAGAAAGCACTGATAGCACCAATGTACTGTCTTAACCTTTTGAATATGTGACGTTTTACTTTTTGGTTGTTTTCCACAGGGTTTTAAACTCTATAAAAGTAAGCCACCAGTAAAAAATAGAAAACCAGATCTTCAATGTAAGAGTCAAAGTAGATACTTTCCTCCCTTTTTTAGCTGAAAAAATAGCTTAAGTTTTTAGGGGGAAAAAAAAATAATAGACGTTTTTCACCCCAATCCTGACAGTCATGGGCCTAAAATAGGGTAGATAACATGCTTAGCTTTGTAAGCAGAAGTAACATTCCCCTTTCAAGATATTAACTCCACTTTTCCATTTACAAATATTTTATAGTAAAAATATTCACCATTATGCAAGCATTAGGAGTATTCAATGTACACCATGATAAAAAATTAATTAGTAAGGAAGATACCTCTGCCTGCAGGCAGGTGCTGAGAGGAATCAGTGACTGCCTCTTACCTATGTCTTTCAGCTGGCAGAAATACAGTAAAAGCTAGCTTAAATGTTAAATGTTTGTCTCTTGCCTCTGCTTTCCTTTACTCAATATGGTTATTCCCTTTATTGTATGGAAATGAATGTATACAACAGTGGGAGTCCTTTTGGTTTAATTTGCAATATTTTCACGTTTTGGGTCAGGCGCAGACCAGCTTTTACAGAGCCAAGATTGAGTAATAGCGAACCAGAGAAAACTAAGAAGGTGAAAGGAATGAGGTTTAGTTCTCTTTTGAAATGCATAAGTAGTGCTAAAATTCTGATATCTCATTCTTGTGAAAGATTGCTATAGTCTCCAGAAATGCTAAGTATATGGTAGAGCAATCAAGTGAAGCCAAAGAATGACAACCTTCTTCCCTGGACTGAATCAAGGATAACAACTAGAAATTATAACAAGTTTGTGATGCCAGTTATGGAATTTTCAGGCATCACCTGGAAAGAAAACCTGACACAGAAAAGCAGGCAAGAAGACAGAAGGAAGGTATGCATAGCCTAAGCTCTTGTTAAACTGAATTGGCCTGTAGAGGCTTGCAGTCTATCCATCAGCCAAACACTCAATCTTGCATCTGAATGAGGCAAAATTCTCTAGCCAAACATTTCACTGAAATGCCAAAACCAGCATTCAGCTGAAATGCATATGCAGAGGTGGGGTTTTTTCTAGTTGTGTTCCAGAGCTGCAGTTCAGCTGTTCTTAAGTACACTTAAGAACATGGTGTATTGCCACAGAGAAGTGGTTAAAAGGTAATATTTTTGAGGCAATCAGAAGAATGGTACCTCTATGAATTTTCAAATGTGAAATTAAGACACAGAAATTTTTAGCTGGCCTGAAAATGACAAGTGGAAATATTATCATCAATCAGGCTTAAATGCATGAAAAAAATATTTATTATATGCTTACAGATAAATTATCCTGTGGTGAAAAGCAGATTTTTCTTAATAGGTAAACCTTGCTTTAGCATCAGAGTGGAAATATATTTTGAGCTGTATCTGGTCCTTGAATTGATTCAGTCATGGAAAAAATATTCGTTTTGGAAAAGCAATCAACTATATGTTCTGTGACAGAAAAAACATTGCCCCAATATTTAACATCATCTTGCATTAAGATGGTTTTTAATTGTAACACAGTGAAATAATTGCCATTAAACACAGGAGTTTATGTCACTGTCTAAGCAATTCTGTCGTAACTTGTAAAAATACATGCCTTTGGGAAACACAGGGTCAAAAAACTATCTCTGCCTGAATTCTCATTATAGCCCATTTCTCCCCCTTACTGCTATTAGCCTTTCATAATGTAAAACATTTCTTCATTTCCAAGAGATAATACTTTCAATGGAAAGGTAATTTTTGAAGTCTATTACTTGCATTCTTAGTGAAGAGTACAGTGTAGCATTTTGTTCTAATATGCCATTGAAATTGTTTGAGTAGACACACCATGGAATCAAATACAAAATGTCAAAATGGTTTCCATTAACTATGCACATTTGTGCTGCTTCAGTTAATGGGCATGTTTTTGTTCTTCTCCTTCATCTTTGCATCTATAAGATGAAATGATTCAGTTAATGTAACTGAAAAGTACATTGAAAAGGTAGAGCAAATTACAAAAGCATCAAACCACAATTCCACCCACGTACTTTATTTTATAATGAAGTTTAATAATGACTAAAATTGTCTTCAGATTTAAACATCAGTCATTTCTGCAATTGTGGTTAATGTGAAAAATCTCACCCACAGTAATGTTTTAGCAAAACATGGTAGAAATTGTACATTATACTTTATACTGAGATGTTATAATGAAATCTTAACTAGATATCATTGAAATATATAGTACGTTAAAAGTAATTTGCCACTATGGGCAGGACTGAAACAGGGGCCATCAGCATAGTAACAGGTAGGGAAAGTTCATTTCACATTATAAAACCTCTATTGTGCTTCACTACCATTATGGTGAGGCAGTCTTTGCTACTAGGTATCATCTAAAATACTGCTATAATATCTAAATTACTTGGTTTGTACAGTGTCATAAAATAGAAAGTGTTTCATGAGAGTGAACATCAATGAGAATATTATTTTCTCAGAAGGACACAAAATGGCTTCATGTTCATTTTGAACACAGAAGTCTTTTATAGCAATAAGTTATTTTTGAATGGGTACTTTCAGTACCCTTGCCACCAAAGTCTTAGCACCTGAGTGGGCAGTGCAGGAGCTGGATCCCTAGGAAGGCCATTGGGCTGCCCCCTGCAACTAAACAAATATTTCAGCAACACCAATTGGCTTTGTGACTATATAGGTTCCTGCTGCAACGAGCAAAACAGGGGAGGAGAAGTGTTCTCACTCAGCTCTATGACTGGTCCAGAGATGGCTAAACGTTGTCCTTCCCTGGCTGAATGAATTTTTAGACGTTGAAATTTAATTTGGGTCAAAGTTGGATTAACTGCCATGGAAACTGTATTTAAGCCATTCTTAAAAAAAAAAAAAAAAGAAACCTGCATATTCAGTTCTCTTGGTGCCTGAATGAATGAGCTCTTCTGATAATTAAATTTAAAGCCAGCCTACAACACCCCTCCCTAAGGACAAGGAGAAGCAGCCCAGGCACAGGGCTGGGAGGGAGAGGTGGCTGCTGCCCCTGCCCTGACAGCAGCCCTGCCCGTGCTTTGTCACCCCTTCCTCAACCACTGACAGGTTAAATCTTCCCATTTTTAGGTGTTTGGTTTTCTCCTCTAGATTAAATTTTCTGGCAGTGATCACCAGATGGCAGTATTATATCGTCAAGCCCTTCCCCCCACGAAACCCTTAAATCTCAGAGGAAAAACAATAAGTTCTACTGGCCCATGGCTGGTGCCACTGAGCCGTGCTTCAGGCTGCCCTCAAATCACTGATCACTGTGCATGTGGCTTGCTAGGATCCAGCTCAGCAAGAGCATCCTGGTGTTTCCTTCTGTCCTCCTGAGGAATAAAAGATCTTTGAAAAGATGCTACATGGCCTAGCCTAATGTTCCTAGATTCAGGATTTTTTCTATTGAAGATGCTTCTTAATTGTGGTGAAGGCTCAAAGTTGAGATAGACAAAAGTCAGGTATTTCCAAGGCTTACCAATTGCCATTTCCACTAAATTTGATGGTCTATGTGCTATTACATATCAAAAAGAGATTAAATAATGCATTCTAGCTTGATTTATTTACAGTGTATATTACTCCTGTGGAACATAACTTTTTCTAGACCCCATACATCTGAATTGTGGGTGACCTAAGGAATCATACACATGATTATCTTGCCATTTGCCTGCTCAGGCCCCAGTCTTGATGCTTCTTAGGTCCAAGGTTTGACCCTTAGATTGTCATGGTTTAACCCCAGTTGGCAACTAAGCACCGCATAGCTACTCGCTTGTTCCCTTCAAATGTGATGGGGGAGAGAATCAGAAGAGCAAAAGTGAGAAACCTGATGGGATGAGGTAAAGACAGTTTAATAGGTAAAGTAAACGCTATGCACACAAGCAAAGCAAAATGAGGAATTAATTCACTACTTCCCACTGGCAGGCAGGTGTTTAGCCCCTTCTAGGAAAGCAGGGCTCTATCATACCTAACAGCTACTTGAGAAGACAAATGCCATAATTCCGAATGTCCTGCTCTTCCTTCTTCTTCCCTCACATTTTATTGCTGAATGTGATGTCGTATGATGTGGAATATCCCTTTGGTCAGTTGGAGCAAGTTCTCGCAGCTGTATTGCCTCCCACCTTCTTGTGCACACCCAGCTCACTCACTGGTGGAATGGAATGAGAAGCAGAAAAGGGCTTGACTCTGTGTAAGCACTGCAAATCAGAAATTTAAAAAATATCTGTGTTAACAACACTGTTTTCAGAACAAATCCAAAATATAGCTGCATACTAGCAGCTATGAAGAAAATTAACTCTATCTCAGTCAAAACCAGCTCATGGACTTCTTTCTTTTCCAGTAGGCTGTATGGTTAAATTCTGCAGTAAATTATAATTAATATAATTTTGATGTCCATAAACACTCTGTGTGTCCTACAAAATGTCTGAGATGTTGCTGGGCCGTGTTGCAGCACAAAATATGTGCTTTCCACTGTTAAACCTGTGGCCACAACTTGGCGTTCGTTTGTAAACCCTCCCTTTCTGCTGCTGCTTCTGTGCAGTTGCAAAGGTGTGTAAGCAGAAATAATGTCAAGGTTCTTTCTATATGTGATAAATACACATCAGATTTGAAATATTCTGTTCACTCACTCGAATGTCACTTTTAATGGAAGTATCTAGGACTGCAAAAGCAAAGTAAAAATACAAGCAGTCAGATGGCCTGCAAGACTCCTTATGTGATTCCTGTAACATCATCTCTATGCAGAAATAAAATCATCTACTGCCAGCAATACTGGGGCATAGCATGGTATCATCAATAATGATGTTGATGCCTCTTTTTGCAGGTTTTAGTCTTCAGACAATAATCAAAAAACGACAAGACCAGCATTCCATATATATAATGTATCATATGCTTCTTCAACCCAGTGGGCATAGGCTGCAAGGGTGGACAGGCATTAGACATTGCCTATGTAATCTGCAATATTTTGGCACATGAATCCCATTCTCACAGGTAATGCTAAAATATCATTCTTCCCTCTACACAGAAGAATGTGACATGGCAGAAAGCATCATGCTCTCTAATTATCTGGATTAATTCTCCAAGATATGGACTAGTTCTTTTAAGACACACCCACAAGGTTCTATTTGTGCCCACAGGCACAGCAAATAAGACAACACTAGTTACTCAGTTTTCACTGTATCCTGGAAAAATTCCTTGCCAATGCAGCCATGGGTCACAGCTATTGTATTCAGGTCACTGAGTTTGTATACTGCTATAATAACTAAAGATACTCTATTCAGGGCTCAGCACTATATGATGAAAATTGGCCTGGGTGACTATCAGCTCCTCCTGTTTCCCCCCCAGGGAGCATGTCAGTTAGAAAGGTGTTAAACCATAAAAATAAGGGAAGCAATTTGTTTTTCTAAGAAGTCCAAAAGTCAGGAGGGAAAATTCAAATTCAAAACCTCTTATCACCGTCTCCTCACTAGATGCAAACCACTACTAGGTACAGACAAAAGAAGAATGAATAATGAAAGAAAGCAACCTCATTTGAGGGGACTGGTGCATCAGGTACCAGTTACTAAACTATAGGGCAGATCAAAATTCAGATATGCCATGCACTCAACAAAAAAAGAAAAAACTGGGTCATCTTTTTCACCAGTATGTTTGAACAAAGTCTAATCTATCAGATATTACTCATAAAAGACTTTGACATTTGCCTATAACTAAAACAGTACCACAACATAGCTGATACAGTCACATTAAAAGTAGGGTAGCATTTATTTCCATTAACGTTCCTGAGTTGAACAATTTGTTATTTACTTATTGAGCAGATTTATATAAAACAAAAAAACTTGTCTTTGTCCCAAGGATCTTGGTAGATATTCTGCTGGAAATACAAGTAGTAGATTTAGATATTATTAGAATCTATACCCTGCTACAATATGAAACAAGTAAGAAGAGCTAGATTCAGTTTAGAGGCATTGCTGTTTTTCTATTTTAATGCAGTGTTGCTTAGAAGCCTTTGTGGGTGTTTTTTTCTGGTGTACTTATCGGAGTTTTACCCTCTTGTCTTCAAAGCAGAATGAGAAAGACACAGAAAAAGAGGGACAAGTGTAGTGGGATTTCTCTCTTTGATTCTGACCAACAGCTGAAGCCAAAATAGTTGTGCCAGTGAACATTTCTGTTGGAACTGGCTGATTTGTTTTCAATGATAAGTGACAGTTCTGCTAGATAGCGCAGAAGAGTGGTTTGAGAGGGACATGAGCAGAGAAAAGTAATATTTTTATGCATAAGGCTGAGAAGGAACCTCTTTATTAGTGAGCAGCCTGAAAAAACATCACAAAAGGGAGAAAAGTAAAAATGTGTAGATAGAGATAAATGTGAAGATGAAGACTGAGAGAAGTAAGAAACTGGAGGCACAGGGACACAGAAGTGCAGCAGTGGGGGGAAAAAAAGGCTACATTTTCTGCAATGAATGGGAGCCAGTGGGAAGACTCAAAGAGGTGAGTAACTTCATGATGGAGGATGGGTTAAATAGAAAAAAAAGTTTCTTGCCTTTTGTTAAATCCTTTGGCTAAGTAAAGTTTTTGTACTTTTAATTGCACTATTCGTCAGCCAATATATTTACTGAAAATCCACACATCTTTTTTAGTAATTTGTAAGTTATTTCCTTGCTTAGATTTTTGCAGTGCTTTGTAAATGCAGCTCAGCATCCAAAGGAAGGATCTTTCTGTATTTAAGAGTAGTACATTGCAAAGGTGAGTATGAAGTTCTCATCTAATACACCAGACATGCAGGCACAATCCTATTTTAGGAGACCAGACAGATTTTACACTCGTGGGTGCTTCTTAGACTTCAAAAACTGGGCATGGAAATCAGTTGCAATGCAGAAAGGGATCTATTTTAAACATAGATAAATCAATCCCATTTGATCTTTGCAGTCTGTGCATGGATTTTCATGTTATTTCTTGGCTGTTAAATATAGTGCCACAGTGAAGGCTTTGTTTTTCTAACACAATGTTCTATATGTATGAAAGAGGACTTCAAAAGTGGAACAAAGATCCTCTTGTCAGAGAAAAATCATAACTTTGCTGTGGTCATAGAAGAGGATGAAAGACATCAGTTGCTGAAAGGTACCACTGTTACTCCTCTATATCACATGCAAATCAAATTTAAGAGTTGGAAATCTTCAAATCATCCCATTAAGCATTTCTTAAATGGAAGACAGCTGACAAATGCAAAGGTAAGCAGGTTTTTTTCTAGGGCTTTTCCCTGACCCTTTCACTGAAAATTAAGCACATTCACACACAACAACAACAACAACAACAACAAAACCAACAAAAAACCCCAGTGTGGAAAATAACTGTTCATTTCTGCTTAGATGTTTAGGTGTCATACCTAATACCTGGTAACGCCCAACAGGCTAAGCAAAAACCTTTCTTCTGGGCTACTATCACAGAATCACCAAGTTGGAAAAGACCCTACCAGATCACTGAGTCCAACCATTATTGGATGATGCTGATGATTATGCTGATAATTGTCAATAAAATGCTTGAATAGTGAAAAATGTGTCAGGAAGTGTAATATGCCAAATGAACATTAAAGAAAGAATAATAGGCAAGGAAGTAGTGCTCCAATATTTTTTAACACAAACTAAGTGAATTGCTGTAGTATTCTATACAACACTTAGAAGAACTGTAAATCTAGAGGATGCTGATACATAGCATAACCTTCTGCTTTTCTTGCTTTTCCTTAACTCTCTAAAATATGTATATTGTTCTCTACAATTTGACTTTGCTTCTCATGTCACTGGAACAATTCTCCTATCAGACTGTTTTTCCTCATGATTGGCAAGAGAATTTTTTTTCCTCAAGTTACTTTAAAGTACCACTAATGATGTATCAGTAAAAGAATTCTTCACAAGTAAGAAATGTGGCTGGAGATCATAAGAGATATCATTGTCAAATGGCTGCAGCTGCACTCATATCCACTACAGGGCAGAAATAGTAGGTATTTAATGAAGAATATCCACTAAGAGTACCCCTATATCAGCTTCTAGAGACTGTAATAAAAATATACAGACCAGTACAGCTGACTCAGATTTTGCAGACCTGCCTGATTAAAGAGAAGATTGGGTTTGTGGGATTTTTTTTTTTTTTGGTCTGTAAACGTATGTTGAAGTAGTTGTTACATTGCTTACTAAACTACTGCTAGCCATTCAATGCATGAATCTGGTTGAAAATAATCATAAAGTAGAGAGAAAGCCTTGATATAAGGGGTCAAAAAACCTAAATTACGCCTGTGACAAAAAACAAATTACACCAGTGTAGTGCAGTTGAAAGAAACACAAATGGGCATCCTTCTTACAATATAGATTTTGTGAAATGGTGGGAATACTCCTATCATTTATGATTTCCTGAAGAATGGACATCTATTTATAAATGAATGGCTCTGTAATAACTCAGTGACACCATCATAAATCTCACCAATGTAGAGCAGTGTATGACATATCTGATGAGAAATGTGTTTACTCCTTTCAGATTAAAAGTAGAAAAACACAATAGAACAAGTTCATTGGCAGGTTCAGGTGGCCACTTAGTATATAATAGAACCAGGAAATGGAAGTGTTCTGTGGCACTGAAAAAAAACACCAGCAGCACCCCTTTTTTTAGAGAACATGAGCACACATGTTACTGTGCCTTCAGGTTTTTTTATTTTCAGCATTTAAATATCAGCAACTCTTGCTCTTTACAATGAAATAAATATTTATACAATTATTCTGCTTGTTATGTCTTCATTAACAAGTTTTTCCCTGCTGCACAGTGGAATATGTGAGTAACTTTGCAAATGTCAGAAGCACTCAATTTGGATCAGCTGAAGGAAGTAATAACAAGACTCATAATCAAGTCAAAGTACAATAATGGGACATTTCAAGCTGTGAAATGATAGATCTATTCAGAAGACTCTTTCTCATGGGGTATTACCTCCCTTTGTTCTTATTTTGAGATTTGTTTTTGTTCACGATCTCAATGGAATGATGTTAATTTTTTTTTAGCACACTATTTGGAGGGAGTAATTTAAGTTATTAGACCAGTAATTGATGTTTTATTAAAGAAATGTCATTTTTTAATAAAGGCAAACAAACTAATATAAGGAAGGCTTAAAAATCTTTGGATTAAGTTCTGAGGGTTGCACACTTCTTAAATGTCTGTATTCTAGCAACAAGGAGTTTTAACAGCATAGTGAAAAGTATTGAGCATCCTCTTTGTCACGGAAAATTGCTGGTCTGTTGAAATTCATTCCAGCAGCAAGAAAGCATCACACAAACAGGCTAAACATGGCTTCTATAAAAAGTCGGCTTTTATAAAAATTCGGCTCTTAAATCTGAAGTGATACAATTTTTACCTTATGCTATAATCTAAAAAAGTATTGCAACTGCATAATTTAGTAAGAAAATCTAGAATATTTTCCTTTTATATGCTGAATCTCTGGATTTCTAGTCTATGGTAACAATAAAATGTCATTGGATTAATTTAATTGATACTGCTTACTGTTTTCTTTACGCTATTTTACAGTGCAGTGACAGGTTAATATGAAAGTCTAGTTCCATGAGATTCAGAGATTAACTGTAGAATATTATCTTACCACTAAAACTCAGAGGTCTTTCTCCATTTCCTGTTTGCTAATCAGTTTGTGGCTTCTAAGTCATTCTTTCATTACCAAACTGAAATTAATTAGACATGTTCTATTTTTCTTTCTCCGTGACAAAAAAATGTATGTCAAATTTATTAAAGATAATGGTTTTTACCCAGTAAACCATTTTGCAGGACTCTGTTTCAGCATGATTATTCATGTGATTAAAGGCTGTAAGAGTGAGTCTGTCTTTGGGTGATGTATATTCATATTCTCTTGGACCAAGGAGATGCTCTAACATAACTTTGAGTTAAAAACCTTTCTTATAGGATAAATCAATGCCCTCAACTTTAGTTACCTACTGCATTCCATGCAGTTGACCAAATTTCCTGAGATCTGACAAAGGGATGGGAAGAGACTCCTTCAGGCAACCATTTGGCACAGCAAGATCAGGTTCACATTGAGTCACCTTCTTTGAGGAAGACTTTCCTTTCTCCCAGTTTGGTAGCTGATTTAGGAACCTGAGTGATGGGGAAAAAAAAAATCCCTTCATTTCAATATGTCTCTATAGAATCATAGAATCACTAGGTTGGAAAGGACCCACTGGATCATCAAGTCCAACCATTCCTGTCAACCAGTAAACCCTGTCCCTGAGTACTTCATTCACCCGTCTTTTAAGCACCTCCAGGCAAGGTGACACAACCACCTCCCTGGGCCGCCAGTTCCAGTGCCCAATGACCCTTTCCATGAAAAGGGTCTCTAGATAAAAAATCCTCAGCAAATGTAAATTGACATTGCTTTCTTAAAGTCATTGATGCCATGCTGAGTTAAACCAGTGAAGAGCTGGCCTTAGTAAGTTTCACTGTGCACCTACACCTCCATGTGGCTGAGCTTTCTAGCCTTCATTCTCCTTTTAGAATAAAGAATATCCATGGATGTCCTGTCATATGGGCATTATCAAGTTGAAGGAAAACTGATTTACTTGTCTGGAATTGGGCCATTTAGGGTAAAATATCTGTCTATAGACATCTCAACAGATGTGTCTTAGGCATCTAGCTGTATCTAAATCTCTTCTGTGTTACGCTGCAACAGGAACATTCACAAACCAGACAAGGAGAGAAGCTGGACTTTTTATCGCAGTCCTGTCTCAGTTCCCTGGTCCCTGAGAGTATTCTTTCACAGTCAGGGATCCACATCCTAATCTGAACTGAGCTTCCCTTGGCTCTTCCCATGCCAGAGAAATCATTGAGACAAGTGATTTAGTAGGATTTGAAAAGGATCATGCATTTATACTGGCAGTAAGTGTGCTTTAAATTCAGTTAAACAGGATTTATTTTAAGTTAGAGAGGGATAAAAACCTTACTGCTTCTGAGATCAGCAAATTTGTAGCTGCTGGAGCTAGAAAGAGCTGGTATTCTCTGGACAGAGAGAGCATGCCACTGCCATGTGGGGAGCACTGTGCTTTTCTGTTGCAGCTGGTATCTGCTGAAGACAATACCAGCAGCTTGGTGAAGGTTTTTTTTTTTTAATTTTGCCTCGAAGAAGGACAGCTAACTGCAAAAAGCACATCATATCAGATGAGGGTAGTGATCAAAGGAACTCAGAAGAGCTACGAATCCTGGGACCAAACCTCTGTGCCCATCCTGAATAGTTCAAACACTTAATCATACAAAAATTTCAGGGAAAATTGCACATATCAGATCCTGACCTGAAAGTAGTTCCTTCGGATTGCTTCCCTGAGCCTACCTACAGATTATTTTGTTAACATTAACCTGGATGTATGATCTGTGGCACGGATAGGAGATAAAGGCAATATTTCATGCTCTGAACATTTATCTTCCAAATGTTTGTGATACAAAATAGCTAACAACCACATAAAAAGTGGCTAGAGAAAGAGAGGATAAATTACAGTCATTAATTTAAGGAAAAAAAGAAACCTCAGACACAATACATAAAAATTCATGTTCACTGCTCTCCCATCAAGTTCAGTAACAATCTACAGGGATAAGGGCTGTTATATGAAGGACAGAAGAATATGGATTTTTATGTTCTTCTGTGTTTTTCGTGAGAAATTTTAGAAGTGTTATGAACTTCTTTCAGATCAGCATGGCATGAAAGAAGTAAAGGCAGCAGATGACCATGCTTCTTGTTCCATATTGGAGCTGAATAACTTTTTTAATATTTCTGCCCTGATCTCCTCTTAAAACTTGGGGCTGAGTCTGCTAGGATGTCATAGAAGGAAGTCAATTTCTTGTGGAGGATGGTGAATTCTAATCAAATTTTGAGATTTCTGCTCTGGGCTACTATGATTGGTTTAGTACCCATCATTTTTTTAAAAATTACAAATACTGTTATTCAGACTCTACCTGTTGAAACAAAGTAGGCTCTCTTGCTGCCCAAGAGACTGGAAATGGAAGCATAGACTACAAATATTAAAAATCCCCAGACAACATTATTCTCACCACTTTCGTATAATAGAAAATAAATTATTTTTAAGATAAGTGGCCTCAATGTAGAGTCTCACTTTTATCATTTTTTCTGTATGATGTGATGGCACAGTCACACTCTACTAAATATAGACCTTATTTGAAGGGGAAAATCAATCTTTCTGTTTTCACTGATCTGCAATAACCCATCCACCATTGAACTCTCTATTTACTTTGAATATTATGATATTATGATGCAGAATTCTAGCACTACTCTGGACTAGCTAAACCACAAAATGTGAATGTTTCTAAAATTGCCTTAGAATATGTTTATTTTCAATTTATAAAAAAATTTTACAGTAAAAGAGTGGCATGGATATATGTTAAAAGTTTCTACTAATAAGTGCTGATATAAACCTCATGGTTTATATTAAAAACACAGAAATCAAATTTTAAAAAACAACCTTTTGAAGCAAGCCTTCAGTAATAAGGAAATGTCAGAATTAAGGTTGCCATTGTAAGACTGTATGCTCATTTTTCTACTATTGTCTTTAATTATACTACTACAAAATAATTCCTCACACACCACTTACCTCATTCACCATGCAAAATGGTATTAAGAATAATCTAACCAATATTCTGCTTTTCCCTTATTATTTATCCTGTGGCCTCAGGTCCCATTCGTTGCTAAAATGCAGACTTAAAGATAGAAAAATGGATTCTTCTTTTCAGCGTCACTCATCACTTCCACAACTGAGTGACACATAAATGTTAATTTATTTGTTTTCACAACATCTTAGTGAACTGAAGAGTTGTGTGTTTTTTTATAGTCAGAGTGCCTGAACACCTACATGCAAACAAATATTTCCACTGATTAGCAGACAGAATTTGAGACAGAGGAAGATCAGACTCCTCGGAGCACTTTACATCATATAGTAGCTTATATAATCCTCTTGACTTTAACTGAAGTTGAGATTTCCTAGTACTTTTCTAAATCAAATCCTCTGACACTGCAGTAAAAATTAGTGATGAGCTGTGAAAACATGTGACTTCCTGACATTTTATAGCTGTTTGTCCTCTGACTGGGAGCCTACATTTGTTGCAGTGGTGTAGACTCAGGTCCCTCTTTAAGAAAAGGGTTTGAGCCCACGAATATGGAGCAGGGTATGCAGACCATGCTGTCACCTAATAAACTGCAGTTATGCTGCTGATGCTATGCAGTTCAAAGGCAGGAGAAGGTTTCTAGATGTCTGCCTGCTTGAAGCATGAACATATAAGTCAAGGAACTGTAGGAAAGTGTTCTCCAGGGTGTATTCAAGGGGCTTTGATCCTATTTGATTAAGTATTTCCCTGCAGTTAGTTCCCTGTGCCAGTCACCAGACAGTTGCAACTGGTGAAAATAAGTTCTGCATTGCTCCATTCCCTAACTGTTCCTGAACTTTTCTGAGGAGGAGGGCACTGTAAGAAAAACACTATGCAACAGATATCACAATAGTTATTCAAAAAGAAATGTGTAATTAAAGTTGCACAGTAAACCTTAATTTTCCACTTTCCTCACTTCTGAATTTTGAATTTTAACATTGCCAGAAGAGGTGATATCAAAGCCAAGACTAGCCTCGTGTCTCTACTGGGAAGGGAATATAGAGAGGGAGTCAGCCTCCAGTAATTGTCGATGCACTTCTTATTCTAGATCACAGAATCACAGAATCACAGAATCACCGGGTTGGAAGAGACCCACTGGATCATCGAGTCCAACCACTCCCACAAAACACTAAACCATGTCCCTCAGGACCTCGTCCACCCGTAACTTAAACACATCCAGGGAAGGCGAATCAACCACCTCCCTGGGCAGCATATTCCAGTGCCTAATGACCCTT